>JANEYF010004140.1:0-216307 GCA_029963845.1 Rhamnusium bicolor
GAGGCCCAATACTAGCATAGCAAAAAGCGTTGGGATAGAGAACGCACGTTAGACATAGTTTTATATACACTGGGCTCTGAAAATACACGTTGATATATCCAGCATGCAATATTTATATAATTTGAAGAAAGTTATAGTCAGCTTACCCCTCTTGGTATTCTATGAAAAAACAGGGGCAGTATTCTCCACATTTAATAAATTTGTTGTGTAATGAACTGTGAAAACATGTTAGTCGAATAAAATTGTGTCTTTTCCATCGATTGTTTGGAGAGGAGGTAATTTTTTGTGGAAATGCGATCTGTATGGTATTTACAGTAAAATATTGTCTAATATGGGAGGGTGAGTATTCTTTAATTTCGAAAAACCTGTTTTCGTTTAGTTCTTTTTTTTAATATCACTGGTTCTATTCATCGTATCAGGCCAAACAAGGAAGATCATACCGGTCTGCCAAAAAATCAGCCGAGTGGCTGGCAGGCCAAATGCAGAAGGCGGTCACTCTGGGTTCTCTATGTCTACTTAGGGCACACGATTCTGGTATCTATAGTCACTAACCCTGCGGGATGTGGGGAGTGACTGTATTAATGCATTGGACGGAATGGATTTCACCCCAAGCAGGTCGTGAAGGGGCTAATAGGACAAGTATCCAACCTGAATTTCTCCTTATAACCGCCTCCGAACCCGACTCGGAAAAAACACGAAAGATATTGTTTCAGGAAGAAAATTGGGGTACAGGGGGGTGGTTTTTACCCTTGAAGCAGTTCTACCGGACATTCACTTTCTGTTTTATTTTGGCCTACCATAGTTGAGCTAGCAGTCAGGTTTCATCACAGTTGCAACATACGAGATTTGATGATTTTTTAAAGTTTTTCTGTTTGTAGTAAATAATCTTGACGTGATGGGGAAAAACTGACCTTTCATTCGATTTTAGAAGCCAAAAATACATGGGGATAAATAGATCCAGTCCCCAGCACAAGAAAACATTTTTTTTGTGGGCCTGTGTTTTTGACCGTTTATGTAAATTGAGAATTAATAGTACGCTACGAAATCAAAATACTAGCCGAGTCTAGCAAGAGGTTAAAAAATATGACCATAAGAAGGCAAGATTCATAAATCACCTTGTAGTTCAATAAAATAAAAGGCTCAGGCATGTTTTATCAACAATTTCTAATTCACCTAATTGAACTCTATCTACCATAACAGTCTTCCTTTCGTCATGAATCACCCTGTATAACTCCATTTTTAACATGATTTCCAATACTCATTAAAAAACTTCCAAGCTAATGATCGTGCAGAGAAAACAAATAAAATTGGTATTTAGATCTCACCATTGTGATCAATGCAACACCATAGCCGTTCTCTATCATATCTTTTTGAGTGTACGAAATATGAAAATACCTCTAATACATTAGTAATGTTGCAAAAAATTGCAACATATTGGCACCGTTTAATATGCTCAATTTATTGTCTGTAAGATTTGGCGAAATTTATTCGTAAATTTTAGGCCTCTTAGAGCAAACTCAAAATAATAACTTTAATAACCAAATAATATTAAAGTGCATTTTTAATTGGAAGGGGTGGTTCACTTCTGCCAAACCCTGTATACTTCAAATAATTATAGTATTTCCTGATACTATTTATTATTATTAGTATTTGTCATATGTAAAAATACGGAGCCGTTTTTTGTCATGAAAAGGGGAGTAACGTGACAGCTGCTAAATGAGAGAAGTAAGTTAGATCTGCAAGGAACAGCAATTAGATAAATCTGTTTATTACATATTATTGTTGATGGATTAATAAGTACTGAATAATGTTAACTCATGACAATGATGACATGATATATTTGGTTCCTTTTTAAGAATATAGACCAATGAAGTGTTCTGGAAAAATTCTATTTAATCTATGAAATTTAGTTTGTGAATTGTGACGGTTAAATATATTTTCATCCTTTCTGATTTTAAAATAAATATTAATTGTATTTCAGGCTTTTCTTTTAGTTAACGGTTTCGAGTTTTGGGGATACTTTTTTGTATTTTTACTGTACTTTTACAAAATTAAATATATTTCACATTATGGTAATCCGCGGAATAGAAACAAAGTTAAGTTTTCTCTAATCAAAGGATAACCCGTAATAAAATATACGGCGACCACATTTTGCCTAAAGTGAGGATTTTCCATAGTAAAAGGAAGCCCCAGTATTAAGGGTTAAGTAATTCTTTTTGGATATACAATTATAGTCGTAGGTTTTTCTGATGTTATATAATATTTTGTCCCGTCTGCATACTGTATTTAATTTTTTTTGTCAACCAATAAACAGCTGTTTAAAGGGAATTACGGGATACCTATAATGTTTATATAAATGCTTGCTTTTGTTTATTTAACTTATGGCATAAATAGCAGAAATTTATTAGAATTTAACGGACTCAAGTTTCATTAATTGTTGTATTCCTGGTCAGTAATATATATAAAACTAATAAATTTATCCACTTTTCCAAGGAGGGCGACGAGACTTTGGCATTGTTTTTTCGTTGATATGTGTTTTTCGTGTGTTAGTTACTTCTTTTTGTTATATTATTAGCTTAAGTAAACTATATTACTTTTCCTCATTTATGTGATATCTTTGGTCCTTATTGAACTTATATGTTGATACTTTTTCCGAAGTTAATTGTAATTTTGATGTTTATATATTCCGAGATATATTATTAAAGTCATTAATTAATTGGTCTTAATTTAATTTGTCTATTTTGTAATCCCTTTTCTGTCGATCTGATCGGCTGGCGCCTGGCGCCCATAACTAGCTTACTTAATTATAACTTCTTATTCACCTGTTACTTAAATATAACTTTAAAAGAAAACCGACGTTTCCACGACCCTGGAGCTGAGACAAAGGTATTTCATAAATATTAATAATAAAAGCACTACCAACTGTTAGCAGGTACGTCACAGGGGAACAACATTTCTTTACAACAATACTTGAAATTATTACTACAAATAATTTTGCAGAAAATATAATGATCATTTATTCGAATTTAACAGTTGTAGTTCCATATTAATATAAGGCCCATAGAGCTTTATGTGTATGGTGAGCTCCAAAGACACGAGTCATTTACCGCGATTCATTTTTATAGTATTGACACTACCGAAACGAAACTTATTTGGTATTGAAGAGAATACATGTATTAAATAATATATAGTATAAAAATGTAACTTATTAAGGCCCAATACTACTGGCAACGTCGTCGGGCTAGAGAACGCACGTTAGATATATTTTTATATACACTGGGCTTTAAAACTACCCGTTCATATATCAGGGATTCAAAATATGCCAAGTTTATATAATTCATAGAAAATGATAAATATCTTACCCCTCTGGGCATCCCCTGAAAGAACATACGCAATGTTCTCAAAAAGTTAATAAATTATTTATTATATACACTTGGGAAAGGGCGGGCTTATGAGCGGCCTATAGATATATCGGGCTTCACAACTTACCATCTATACCTATATATATATATATATATATATATATATATATATATATATATATATATATATATATATATATATATATATATATATATATATATATATATATATATATATATATATATATATATATCTGTGGCGGTTAAGTGTAAGAGTAGCCCACTGGCTATAAACTTCGCCACGCACACCCCAGCATCTTATATAAATTTATATGTGTGTATATTGTAATATTGTATAATATACCTATATGTATACTTAAATAAAGACGATTATTATTATTATTATTATTTTTCTTTTTTTTTTTTTTCGGTTTCCCCGATACCGGTCAGTCCTCCCGTTACCTCCGACGCCTCACGGGAGACGCGCCGGCTCATCAATTACAGCCACTCCCCACGTCCCGCAGGGTTAGTGACTGTAGATACCAGAATCATGTGCCCTAAGCAGACGGAGAGAACCCAGAATGACCGCCTTCTGCATTTGGCCTGCCAGCCACTCGACTGGTTTTTGGCAGGCCGGTATGATCTTCAGTTCCGAGAGCAGCGTAGGCTTTATCCCTCCGAGTACACCGATTATTAGGATGACCATTTTGACCAAGTAGCCTGGGTACAGCACTTGGAGCTCGTACCGGAGATCGCGATATTTGGTCCGTTTCTCCTCCTCCTTCAAGGTCATGTTTTCTCCGCAGGTGCCGAGAACTCGACATACATCACCTTGAGTTGATGGTCGAGGGGGACTATGTCAGGCTTGTTGGCTTGGATTAGCCTGATTAAACGTGCCAAATATTATGATATTATTTTGACTTTTTACTAATATTTACCAAAAAAATGATACACAGGGTCATGTTATTGGCACTGAGAGTATCATTATAGAAATGGAGATCGGTTCTGGAATTTTTCCAAAGTGGATTGTGATTTTCATTCGACTAAAAGATTATAATATTTGTACCAAATTTAATTCAAATATGTAAAGCCGTTTCAGAAATATGGCCGACTACAGTTTTAGTCACAAACCATTAAACGCCCTGTATTTCAAAAACGATTATCATTCAAGGATAAGTTTGGGGGTGTTATGAACTTAGCTAAGTGTGCCCTATCTCCCGTTACTATATGTCATTTTAAAATCTGGGACACCCTGTATACAGACAAACGGTACTTGTGAAGATGTTGGCTTGGGCAATTCTGGAGACATTTTAATGTTTCTTACAAAAAATTCTCCATATGACACAATTTCAAAGTATATTTCGACAACTGTTTTTTTTTTCAAATCATATGGCTGTAGCCCTGAAAGGACGACAAATATTATATGTGGGAACAATCAGAAGTGATCGCATAGGTAATGGCCCTCTTTCAACTGAAGCATTGTTCAAAAAAATATAAAAAGTACCGTGGAAATTCCGACTTTATGGTTGAATCCGTTCAGAATGTAGCTCTAGTAAGATGGTTTGATAGGTAGTCAATCAATTTTGTATATACGGCAGTAATTGAACCATAGGATAATTGTAAACGATTGAACCATCAGAAAAAATCATTCTGGTTGGTAAACCTTACGTTGTGAATGAGTACAACTCATTTAGAGAAGGTGCTGATCTTGCCGATATGCTACTGGAACTTAACCCTATCAATAATCAACCAAATCGTGCATGAGGATTGTTGGGGATTGGCCGTGGTTAACGGATGTTTACTGTATCGTCAACATCAACAATTACGTGTAGTGGGCTGAAGTATAAATTTTCTCGGGTAAGATTTTAACCCACCATAGCTGCTGCATTGTCTAAAGCAAGCAAAGTTAGCAAATGTGGCCGTAAAAGTAGTTCGTAAAATATAACAAATAATAAAAAAAGACAATTTCACCCTGAACATGTTGCTGATGTAAGGTATAGTTAGCATTGATCAGGATATGAAAAATCTAAGGGACGCTGCAAATGTGGCCATAAAAATTGCACTAGGCAAGTCATTTGTACGAAATGTAACATTAGTTTATATTTTAATATACTCCGTTTAATGAACAGATATAATTGAATTGAATTTTCGTTTGCAACACTCCGTTTCACACATTACAAACAATTTTTTGTTTTTTTTGGAGAATTAAAATAATTAGGTTAGGTTAGGTTAGGTGACAGGTTAAAATTATTTATTATTTGTAACAAAAAAAGAGGAATAGGTATATACCATCATAAAAAAATATAAAAATTGATGGGAAGTTTGCCGGGATAGGACAAAAAAAAAGCTAATTCAGTTCAATCGCTAACGTTTTGACTATAATTTAGTTTTCTTCAGAGCTCTGAAAAATATAATTAAAAAAAAATTTGGGGCATCTGTAAAATATATAAATTTTATTGGAAAGTAAATCCACCACGACGGCGCATTTCGTATAACTGGTAGGATTTATTTTAATACGGAGGTTTGTAGAATACAAATATTTTTTTTAGATCAACATAATTATGATGTTTTTAAACCAGGAGTATTATTCGTGTGCCATTTATAACCATTATAATGTTCAATTGTCGACCAACAGATGGCGACATTCTGATATAATTGAAATAAAGTATTCTGTGATTTAACCTAATGGCCAGCTGTTACAATTTAGACGTGTTTTTAATAATTTTTATAAATGGCAATATAGGTTAAGCTTTATTTTATAAAAATATTAGCTTAACTTCTCAATATCTGTTTGTCATGCAAAATGACCTGATAACATGTATTTGTGAAGGCACATAGTTATTTTTTTGGCAAATTTGGAGAACAGTATGCCTAGCAGGTAGATTTTAGGTGTTTGCTTTTTTTAGGTGTTCATTATGGATATTGACCTAGAGAAATTTAGTACACTGATATCCAAAGTCTTTTATGGAAAAAAATCGGCGCACATAAGAGATCTTCCTTCTGACAGCGAGGATTCCATTTTGGAGGTTGATATTGATGAGTCCAATATTTTGGTGGAATCTAATACACAGCACGAAGAACTAGTTTGTTATAAGAGTGATGACGAAGTACCTTTAGTTGGTCTACTTCCTAATGTGCCCTCGACAAGTAAAGCATCTGAAGTTAAATGGAAGAATTCCATTACGAATACCAATGCAGAAGGTACTTAGTTTCAAGGTAATACTCTACTTCCTCTAGAAGTCTTACAGTTGACAACTCGTTATAAAATTTAAAAAATTTTTTTTGATATATTTTTAGATAGTATTGTTTATCAGTTTTATTCAGTACTCAGATACGGCCTAACAAGCCACTGCATTTATCGAAGGAAAAGTTAGAGAGATTTTTGGGTATCCTAATATGGATATCAGTTATAAAACAGCCAAATGCAAGGTAATATGCCCATAAAAAAAGTGGGTTGCAAGGTTAAAAGCAGTCCTGTCAAAAATGTTAAGTACACCTGTGCTCTTATGCGAAAAGAAATTACTTTGTAGAGTTTCATACAAATTAAATATGTATTAAAATGCAGCTTATAAGCGTACTGTGCCCAATTGGGAATATACTTTTGTTCTTAATTTTTAAAAACAATTTTATTTACACCTTTAAAAAATATTTTTTTTTGTATTGTTAAAAAAAAAGAAAAATTAAATCATGTAATAGAGGGTTAACAAGCTTCGATTACTGCTCTTAAGAAGAACCAAGAAGAGATTTAAGAGAGATCAGTCTACATTATAAGAAAATATAAATAGAGTAAACATAAATAATAAAAAATTTGCACACTGCACCCTGTATGAAAATAAATACTAAATAAGTAACAGTGTTCCTAAAATTTAATAAAATGACAGTAAAAGTTATACATGTTATACACATCATATTCACAAGGTTTGAATACTTCTCGTAAGAAGAATCAAGAATAAACTTACGAGAGATCAGTCTACATTATTATAAGAAAATATAAATGGAGAAACATAAACAATAAAAAACGTGTATACTGCACATTATATGAAAATAAATATTAAACTTCGATCTCTATTACTAAGTACTCGATCTCCATTTTACCACCAGTAGCAATATGAATGGTTTCTGAAATAAAAACGTTTTTTATATTATAAATAAAATGCTATTAAAATTTAAAATACCTGCAATATATCATCGTCCAATTTCGAATTAAAGCCTGTCAATTGTGTTCCAATTATTTCATGAATATTTATCAAACATGGTAGTAACAATATCTTCGAATAATCCACTCGAACGCCATTAGGTACAACTGGGCCTTAGTCCGAGTCAGATTCGGACGAAGAAGAGTCATCCCCCACATAAATGTTCAGTAGCTCTATACGATATCCATTACAATGTCAAGCTGCCAAGTTTTTTCCTCTTGGCTTTGCGCATGGCGAATTATTATTTTCCCTAAGGACACTATTGCGTGACCTTTTTGCAAACCTACAGTGCCAAACACAATAATTACATTACAACATGTAGAAATAATAACTTGGTTTACTCACCGAAAACCAATTTCTGTTATCAATGTCCTCAAAGTACTACATTTTAATCGATGTAGATGTTTATCTTCATGTACCACCGCTAACATTTTATTCAGAGTTGGTGGTCGTTCCTTTCAAAAAAATGAATGAATCAATCGTGTGAAAGCACTTCTAGTTCCATGATCAATGTTATCCAAAAATTTTCGTTGTCTGTAGTACTCTTTTGGTAGATGAAGTTGGTGTGTTTCTTTAATTTCAAGAAGAATGTTGTAAACACTTGTAGCACAGACACCTAAATTAATTAATAATAATAACAACAAACCTCTTTTATTTAGCATTTTGCTAGAAAACAGAAAAAATTACAATAAGTATCACTATAATCTAGTATAAAATGAACAACTAGGAACAACAATTTTTAGAAAGACAAAAGTTTACAAGTTTTTTAGAAAAAATATTGACATGTTGGCATTGTTTTAAATCTTGGGGCAAACCGTTAAAAAGATATAGACCTTCATTAAATAAAAATGTTGTCGAATTTTGCACTTCAACATGAAAATTCTCACCTGATCTAATAGGATATGAATTTAACTCAGACATTGTTATTAAAAATTTGTTAAAATATTTAGGAGCATTACCTGTTTTTGTTTTGAATATAAGTTTTAGATTGGCCTTTTCAATGATTTGCCAAACATTTAGCCAATTTAATTCAGATAACATATCTTTTATATGGGTTCTATTATCACTGTTTAGGATTAGATGAATAGCTCTATTTTGTAACAATTCTAGTTTACTAATTTCCGTCTTATTAGCCGATAATAGTAGTGATGTACAGTATGTAAAGTGTGGTAAAATAATTGTATTGAAATAACCTTTTTTGGTTCACTGGGATACATTTGTTGATATTCTATAAAGATACCCTATCTTTTTTACCAATTTTTTTACACAAATAATTAGCAAAGGAATTAAATGACTATTGGGATCTATTACTATATCTAAATATTTTATTTCATCTACTCGATCTATTAATTCATTATTGATAGCAATATTTAAATTCTGTTCTTGAAATTTACGACATTTACTTTTTGTTCCTAATACCATATATTTTGTTTTTCCCGAATTTAATTTTAATTTATTTAAACCTAACCAATTATACAAAATATCCAATTCGGAATTCATTAAATCAGCGACCTGTTTAAAATCAGACCCAGAAATAGAAATCAGAGTATCATCGGCAAATAGATTAAGAAATTGTTTTTTAGATATCGATATAT
The DNA here is from genome assembly GCA_029963845.1 of Rhamnusium bicolor. Classification (NCBI taxonomy): domain Eukaryota; kingdom Metazoa; phylum Arthropoda; class Insecta; order Coleoptera; family Cerambycidae; genus Rhamnusium; species Rhamnusium bicolor. The sequence goes on from JANEYF010004140.1 coordinate 9,154, forward strand.
CATATATATCATTCACATAAATAAGAAATAATTGTGGACCTAATACACTTCCTTGTGGTACCCCATATACATAATCACCACATTCTGAAGTTTCATTTCTAATTTTAGTTTTTTGATATCTATTAGATAAATAATCATAAAATGCATAAAAATATCAAACATAAACTATAGTAAATATAAACAATCTAAAAATACCTTAATAGTAAAAATATACTTCGATGCACTGATGAGCAACCCCATAAAACACAAAAATTAAAATTACCTGATGCCTTTGCAACAAACTCGACGATTTCTGAACTAGATTTATCTGGGTTGTCTCCGGGTCTTATAAATGTTCAAAATATGTTGTTTGTCTTCGACCGAAAAATGCCTGGATGTCCATTTTTTTCAGTGGAGAATAACCGCTTGAGCCATAATTGGTATTAGTCCCTGAAAAAAAGTGTGGTTATAAGATATAATCAATATTATTAGTTTCCATTACGTACATTAATATAAATAAAAATGTTTGTTTAGCACTGAAAAATCACTATTTATTAGGTAACTGTAATCTCCACAAAACACTAGAACGTATTTGACAGTCAAGAACACAGAATAACCCACATTATTCTGTGGTCAAAAAGCTATCAAGTTAAGCTTATCTTGTGATATGGGTTTTAAAAATACGACTAATAGAAAAAGTTTATTCAGATTTGGCGCAAATTTATGAGGCCATTTATAATTCTATCTGTTCATTAAATGGACTATAGTGATGGAAGTTGTTTTTATAGTTTCCATAATATATAAGAATTAAATTTGTATTTTATTGTGTATCACAGTGGTATTTAATATTCTATTTAATTTTTCATATAATTTAGGTTCATACAGTCCCAATGTCTCTTTCAAGTAACGTCAAAAATTAACAAAAAAATCAGGGGAACATGCTGTATCATCGTTTTCTGCTTAAAGTAGATGCATTTTTTAAGGAAATGTCAAAAAAAAATTCTTTGCTTTTTTTCTAACCGTGGACATGAAGTACTTAATTAAATACTGTATAATTTTTTTTCCAATTCTACAGTTCAACATAAGACTAATGTGAGTGACATTTCCATTATATAAATATATTTAGTAATTTAGTCTAAGAAATTTTACCTAAATTATAATAAACCCAATTTGCATGAATTGAGAAAATATATATACATATTATAAGTTGCAAAAGTATTGCATGCAGTAAATTAGAAAAAAATAAAATTTAATATGCAATTGCTACTTGTTTGACATATGTACGTGTCAGAACAGGTGTAAATAACACACCTGTCCTTATTTTCCTACGAACGCCTCATTAGTGACTAGTTACTAGAATCGGATTGCAAAATAAATAAGAAAAACTATTACCAGTGGTATAAATCATATATTAAATGAGTAGTAATTATTCTTATTAATGGTAATTATTAAGTAATTAACTACATGTACATATTATAATTATCCCCTAATTTATAAAGGTTCAATTTACCTTAAATTTAAAAAAAGTGATTTAGTACCTAAACGATTTTGATAAAAGTTTATATAATTGTAGATAATTATACTTCACCTTCCAGTTTAGAGAACGTGTACAATTTATTAGTAAAAATTTAATCGTTTTTATTTTTAGTTTTACGCAAAAAATTACTCCTAGCCAGTGGCGGTTTGTGGGTCAAGAGATAGGGAGGTCAATTAGAAAAGTTTACTGTATTACCTACCTTTTAAAGTGATTTAAATTTCAAGTCGATCCTCCGGTCTTTTTGAGATGCAAAGTGGTCAATTATTTTTTCATTAAAGTCTTTTATCTTCTTTATTAATGCCCTTTCTATGGTAAGCATAGCTAAAGAAGATAACCTTTCCTGACCCATGGTATTTCTTAAAAATATCTTTATTCTTTATAAGGTGGAAAAACAACGTTCACTTTCGACGGTAGTCATAGGGAGAGTACACAAGATTTTTAACAGTTTGACACTTTCAGAAAAGGTATTGCACAAATTATTGTTAATAAAAAGCTGTAACAAAGCAACTGCACCTTCACTATTGGAAAAATCTTCTCGGCTATATAATCTAATTCAGTTTTAAGTTTCAAATGATTTATGACTGGATACTCCGTTTTAACTAATTTAAATATATCTTGAGGAAAGCTTTTTTTATAATCTTTAAATCGATCTGCGTGAAATAACTGAGACACTGCTAAATAATTACTGAAGCCAAACCTGTTTTTGTTCTCAGATGTAATTATATCACAAACTTCTAATGAAATTCTCCTTTTTGAATCTTCCGTTTTACACCCTGGGCGGACTGCATGGATGTCTCCTCCAAATAGTTATACAAAATTTTACTTCTGATATCTTCAATTTTACTATTAAAAACGCCAATACACTTATTTACTGTTATGACATCGATATTACATTTTTGTAATTGATTGAACAATATATCACAATGAGGCATAATTAAATGAAAAAAATTTAACCAGTAAGGAAAATGTTCATTTTGTAAGTAGTTTTTTAAACCAAAAGCTTGGTTTAGAGTGTTGTTTTCTGATTCATTTTCAATGATTTTTTCTAAACAATCTAATAATTCTGTTCGACAGGTATAAACAGCCTCTATGCACTTTGTATTAAAATTCCATCGTGTTGGAGCCACTTTAGGTAATATCACCTTAACAACATTATCTAACACGGCTGTTCTTTTTGGCGATTTTCCAAAGAATGAAGAAAAGCTATGTAAATTAGCAAACAAAATTTTTGTGCTTTTATCCTGACTTGATGCTTTTTGTAAAATTAAATTTAGTTGATGAGGGTAACAATGAATACAATTTGCTGAAGGATAACTTTTGTTAATTTTGGCTTGTACACACCTCCAAAAGCACTATTCATTACTGCTGCTCCATCGTAACTTTGTGCTATCAATTTTTCAGGACGTTCATTAATTTTCAGACATTCTAACTCTTTTAAAATTACATCTGTCAAATGCTGCAATGTCGTTCCTTGAGGCTGAATAAATTTCCAAAATCTCTCACATACAACACCGTCTAAAACGTATCTAAACACAAAAATTACTTGTACTTTATTCATAACCCAACTTATGTCCATCTTTCAGTTTTAATATATTTTGTACAACACTCATACTTAATATTAAACACCAGAAACACTGTTTTAATTTCACGACAAGTAGAGATTTACTAATAAGATGTTCACAAATAAAAACATTAAAAACAACGCGACAGAATTTACCGACCAACGCGTACCTAGTCAGCATTAAGACTGCTCTATTAAACTTCGTGCGTTACCGTTTTCGTAAAATGTGTCAGGGACATTGTTTTCTGTGTCTTTTGCTTTCTGACGATTCACGCATAAGTCTATTTCACTTTAATTCGTTGTAAATTCGGTCCGTAGCTAACTTTGAGGACAAGTTGTGGATTGACCCAAGATTTTTAAATTCTATAAATGAATACGAATGTAGAGGTTCGGTGCTCGGAGGGGATAAGAAATCCTGCGATCTAGATATTTGAATAGTATTGTGCATAGAATGAACTAGAAACTTTAATATATTTTTTAAGAATATTAAATATTAAATATTAAATATATATATATATATATATGTATATATATATACATATATATATATATATATATATATATATATATATATATATATATATATATATATATATATATATATATATATATATATATATATATATATATATATATATATATACATATATACATATATGTATATATATATATATATATATATATATATATATATATATATATATATATATATATATATATATATGTATATATGTATATATATATACATATATATATATATATATATATATATATATATATATATATATATATATATATATATATATATATATATATATATATATATATATATATATATATATACATATATTTTTAAACTTCAGAAAATGAATAGCTCTATTTTTTTTATTTGTATGTGGGAGGTCATTGACCAAATGACCCTATAGAAGAACCGCCAGTGCTCCTAGTGAGGATATTTGTTTGTTATAAAAAACATCTGACCATTATTTATGAAACCAGTGTACCATACAGGGATTAGTCAAAAAGTTCAAAATAATGAATTAGTCTAGGACTAAACTATGATCAATTTTCAAATTACAGCAAAAATGTATGTAAACTGGTCACTGGAATTCCTGCCTTTATTACCAAGCTTACGGAAAAAAATGTACTCTAGTCTTGTAGCATTTTTTGAGGAGAATCTGTTTCTGTAGAATATTTATTTATTTACTTATTTATTTATTTAATACTTAAATACTTAGTTCATATTATCACTTATGTTTATTGGCCGAATAGAAATACTTGTGGCCCACCTTTAATTTGAGCTAGTCCCGTCACTGGTTTCTCCGAACCTGTTTGCTGTTTTCAGGCATAATGTTCTCTGATTTTGATATTATAGCCTATTTTCTTTCTAGAGTAATAATTACTCTATGAGTAACTTTAGGGTTTGGTTTTACATACCGCTTTTGGCAAACTTTAAGAAAATTGACTTCTATGAAAGTTCCATTAAAGTTAGTTTTATAAAAAAAAATGTTTCTTTGACTCTTAAGAAAGTAACTACAATCACGTTATTTAAATATGGTCTCAGAAATCGTTTAGAGTTGGTTTTATCAACAAGAACAAACAATTCACTTATTCAACTATTCTGCAGTCACTACAGTCTGTATATCATGCTAAATGTTTTGATTGTTTCTGAGTCTCTGATTTTAACAAATGACAGTACCTAATTATGGATTAGAAAGAGGGAGGGCGTTGATGTATATTGTTTTACATAAGAAAGTCGTATTATCTACATTGTATTTTAGCGTTAAAATCCTTATCTACATAGAAACTATATAGTTATGAATATTTATACTAATGCCAAATACGCCATTTCTTCTTAAAACATCAGCATCGTTTACAGATACTCCCAAATACTTTTATAATGTCTATGCTTTTAGCACAGCAGATTCGACTTTTTCGACTAAAAAATGATAGGATAAAATGCTTAAGACTGACGTGTGTTATCCGCGATAACTCAAAAAACACTGATGGGAGGATTCCCAGATTTGACAATTAAGATTTTCAACAAAATTTTAAGTGATACATTAGATTTGGTGGTGTAGTACCAAACAAACTAAATGTCGAGGATTTACGATATTAGCCATAAGGACTGTAATCCAGAATATGTTGGATAAACTAGACGATCAATTCGAACTAGATTCAAGAAACATATGGCTCATCTCAAATATGGTAGAACAGATAAGTCTAATGTTCCCCAATATGCGTTTGAGAACGATCACAAAATAGATAATAGCAATTTAAAATTAATTAGACATATAAAAAATAGCAGCTGGATGTATTTGAGAGCTTGGAAATTACAAAGTGTAAAAATAGTATGGGGCATGGTAGCCGAGTGGGTAAAGCGCTTATAGCAATTTACCCGGTACCGAAAATCGATGGTTAGAATCCATCCCAGAGCAAGTTAGAAATTTTATTTGTAATTTGTTACGGATTAAGATGGGAGAGAAGTGTCGATGCCCTAAATGTGGTTCGGACTCCACATTAAAGTGTAGGGCATCGTCTCTCTTTACTCAACACAAAATCCCAGGATTTTCTGACAGGTATTTCGGTAACTTGAGAGGCGGTTAAGAACACATTTTTTTTAATAGAGAGGACCAATTTCATATTGTCCGTTCTGTTGGTGAGTGACTCACAGTATACCGAACCGTAACAACAGTTTGGTAAAAATAGGATACATTGTTAGCATAAGCTTAGTTTTAATCATTTCCAGATGATGCCAACTTGGTTGGCGAAACGCGCATCGAGTAAAGTATATGGTGCCTTGATGTTTTGTGCAAAATCATGTCAGTGTTAGCTTCACATCAAAGATTCCAATCCGACCCACTTCAGAATTTATTCATCTTATTCACCTTAATCATTTCATTAATTTTATTTATGTTATTCATCTTATTCATCCTGTTCATCTTATTTTATATTATTCATATTAATTATATTATTCATCTAATTGATCTTGTTCGTCATATTCGTCTTAATCGTCTTATTCGTCTTATTCATCTTATTCACCTTGTTCACTTTATTCACCTTAATCACTTTATTTATCTTATTCATCTTATTGGTCTTATTCGTCTTATTCGTCTTATTCATCTTATTCACCTTGTTCACTTTATTCACCTTAATCACTTTATTTATCTTATTCATCTTATTGGTCTTATTGGTCTTATTCGTCTTATTCATCTTATTCACCTTATTGATCTTATTCATCTTAGTTATCTTATTTATATTATACATCTTATTCACCTTATTCAATTCACCGGCACACAAAAAAAAAGATGTTTGTACATTTGACGCCACCTACCTCCCGACCCGCTGAAACCGAATTTGAAGTCAGTTTGGACCGTACACCCTCAAATATCGAGTAAATTGAAAAACGTAAAAAATAGCCAAAATTGGGTGTTTCGGTAATAAAAAAAATTTTGTGAATCTAAAACAAGCCTAATTTTTATGTATTTCGATCCGCTGAATACGAATCTAAAGTATATTTAGACCATAAGCCATTTTAAATCTAAGTAAATTGTAAAAAAGCCCTCGAAAATTGCTAAAAATGGCAAAAAATTGTGATTATGTTGATGAAAAAAATTTTGTAGACTCGGATCGAAGAGGATTTTTATGTAATTTGATCTGCCGAATCCGAATCTGAAATATATTTGGCCCATTAATCCCTCAAAATCTCAAAAAATCGCAAAAAACCGATAAAATAGCAAAAAATTGCAGTTGAAAAAATTGAAAAAAATCTATGAAACACGATCAAATACGTTTCTTGTATTTTTTTATGCATAAAATATAAGTTTAGACTCTGAAAATGTGAAAAATTGTAAAATCTATAAAAAATGACGTATAAACAGAATGAAAATTTTTTTCATCAACATAATCACAATTTTTAGCCATTTTTAGCAATTTACGAGGGTTTTTTACAATTTACTTAGATTTAAAACGGCTTAAGGTCTAAATATACTTTAGATTCGTATTCAGCGGATCGAAATACATAAAAATTAGGCTTGGTTTAGATCCACAAAATTTTTTTTATTACCGAAACACCCAATTTTCGCTATTTTTTACGGTTTTTTAATTTACTCGATATTTGAGGGTGTACGTTCCAAACTGACTTCAAATTCAGATTCAGCGGGTCGAAATACATGTCGGGAGGTAGGTGGCGTCAAATGTACAAACAACTTTTTTTTGTGTGCCGGTGTTATTTATTATTCATCTTATTCATCTTATTGGTCTTATTCTTCTTATTCATCTTATTCATATTATTCATATTAATTATACTATTCATCTAATTGATCTTGTTCGTCATATTCGTCTTATTTGTCTTATTCATCGTATTCATCCTATTCATTCATCTTATTCATCTTATTCATTTTATTTGTCTTATTTATCTTAATCATCTTATAATTCACCGATTTTTTTAATAATAACAAAAATAAGGTTGCAAGAGAATGGTCTAACCGACCGCAGTACTTTTTAATGGTATTTTTAGCAGTGCATACAAAAATATATAGTTATGTTTTATTAATGACTTGCTTCGAGTTCAAATAAATTAGGTATAAGTTTATTGCTTTGTACATGTTTGACATCAATAATGCATTCATTAATTATTGCAAATTTGTTATGCGGAAAAGCATTCCGAGTTTTATAAATTATTAATTGTGTGTCTTTAATTGCTCATAATTTGAGCAAGTACATAAATATTATATAAAAATATGATTGGAGAGATAAATTAATTGAATTTATAATTCCCTTAAGTATAAGTTGCAAATAGAACATATTTCTAACAGAACAATTTACCAGTAAAAATGAATAAATCGCAATTATTACTTACATATCGTACACTAAAAACTATTTCTTATGATTATCATTAGATAAGACTCACTATATATTTATGTAAACTTCAATTAACTATTTGCGTTTATGAAATTGAAAGCGATAATGAACCTGACTTTGGTTTAGAAAAAACTTAATAAAACGATTAAAAAATTTAACACATTTGTACTTCATCTGGATCAGATAATATAACATGGTGTCCACCTAGTGCGTATTTGTTCCATAACTTTGTAACTATTATAGATAAAGAAAGTGAAAACAAAAGTTGTTCAGCATTCATCACTGCATATTCTAAAAATATTTTGACTCCTACAGGGTGTTTCGTTTTGGCTGGGTAGTAGTCAACTTTGTAAAGTTAAATAAAATGTCTTATATGTTATTGCATATTTGGTTAATGAATGTTAAAAGTTTTTCAATGAACTACCATAAAATGTACTTTCTTTGAGAAGTTCAGGAATTATTTGAAACTATACAGAAATTTTCACGGATCTACACCTTTACAAGAAACGTTGTATTCTTCTAATTTAAAATGCTTCAGATATTTCGATGCAGTAGTGAATTTCAATAGAAAAGGGCTTTCAAACCATGTATCCGGTTTTAGGTTTCTTTTCCAGAGGATATCTATAATTTTATGTCAAACTTGAAAATTTAAAAACCTCAATAGCTTTATTTAAAATGGAATACCCTGTATGTTATTTCATATGCGATTAGAAAATTCCAAGAGCTTTACGACAACCTCCCAGACTCGATATTTATTTTCAATTGGTTTAGAAAAATACGTTTTTTGTATTACCCACTAATTTTGTCGTCATGTAAATGTGTACATCCGTCAAAATTTCTATATAATTTCAAATAATTCCTGAACCGCTCAAAATATTAATCCTTGTATTATGTTTTCCTGGTGTGAATGCCAATACTGCCAAGGATTAAAGAAATTTGAATGCTTTCAGAAAAAAATCTAAATTTTTAGAGGTTACGCCCTTCATTTTAATTTATTGTCGCTAACTTATTTTACCAATCGAAAAAAAGACGACGCAAGATACAAGAAAAATAATGAAAAAAAAAACGCACCTTAAAATATTTAATTTACATCACTGAGAGAATGATTTAGTTGGGAGAAATAAATTTTATTTCAACCAAATAAATGATTTCTTTGTATTTGGCAAACTAAACATTTAATTGGGAGAATTAAGGCATTTATTTGATTAAAAGCCGAATATTTAAGAGTCTTATATACCCTATTAAATCATAATTCTCGAATATCTCGTTTAAAACTTATCCGATTTGAGTGCGATTTTTACAAGATTTTTCAAAAATATGTATAAAATGTCGGAATGCAATTTTTTTTTTTTAGAGTCGTAAAAAAATTTTCGCATGCATTTTAAATATTTTGTATCCAAATTTTTTAACATTCCGACATTAGTCACTATTTGTAACGTTTATATTCATGTGACCCAACTCTTGGATTAGTTGAAAATAAATTTATTAGAAAACTAAAAACTGCATATCTGTATTCCGATAATAGCTGCCATCTCGCATGATATTTCGGAAACACGGATGCACTTGCATACACTGGACTCGTTTGCGGGAGGGGGAATCGGGCACTTAGGAACCACGTTGCGATTTCGTAAACAACAGCGGCGTGTGTATTCTAGAGATATCTCAAATTTACTTATTTGTTATAAAGTGGGTACACTTGATTTCAATAAAAACTGGTACACTTTCCTTTAGCTATGTAAATCATTCGTTCTTTGATTGATATTAATAATCTTACAAATGTCACTTTGACGTTAATCAGTGGCGTCATTATTAAAAATGGTTCGACATCTAACAGATATTCAAAAATTTCGAATTGTTTCTAAAATTGAAGATGGTTGATCCATAAGAAGATTTGCTGCTGAATACAATGTGAGTAAAACCACGATAATGAGTGTTAAAAAACAATGGGAAACCAACCAAACGGTATCCCGTAAAGTTGGTTCCGGTAGGCCCAGAAAGAGCAATAATCAAGAAGATGAAAATCTAATAAATTACCTGATAGAAAACCCTTTTCAGACTGCAGTAAATGCAATTTCAGAGACAAATTTCCCTGCTTCGGTATCTACTGCTTGCAGAAGAATAAAACTACAAAGCGCTTTGAAGAATTGTTCAGCGGCTAAAAAAATACAAACTTTCAGAAGAAAAGAAGCAGGCTAGGATTATTTTTGCACTCAACTATATAATCGATGATGAAAACTTCTGGGGACAAGTTGTCTTTTCTGACGAAAAGGTTTTTAAATCCTGTAACGATTGACATGTTCGCGTATATAGGCCTCCTTCCACTAGATACGACAAGAAATATACTTTCGATCCACAAATAGGAAGGTTTTCAGTCAATGTCTGGGCTTGGATGAGCCTAAATAGGTTAGGTGTGTGTTGGAACAGTGGTGGTCATCTCAATTCCATTAAATATATTAAAATATTAGATAATATTATGTTGCCGTCAATAATAGAGGTGTTTCCGGAAAATAATTTTATTTTCCAACAAGACAACTGCTCCATACATACGGCCCATCGTGTCAGGCAATGGTTTCTTAATAGAAACATAGAGTTGTTACCGTGGCCATCTAAAGGTCCGGATTTAAATCCAATTGAAAATGTATGGGGATTAATGGTGAAACATATAAGAAAATTAAATAACCATCCAAGTAATGCCCAAGAATTGGAAGGGATAATTGAACACGCTTGGGAGAACTTGTCGCAAGAAGTTGAGCTTGCAAGAAATCTGATTTTGTCCATGCCTGCAAGACTTCAGGCAGTTTTAGACACTAATGGAGCAATGACAAAATATTAGTTAATTCTGTATTACGTAATTGAAGTTCATTTATTTTATTTCTTTATTGTATTTTTATGTTCAGTTTGCATTGTTTACATTTTTTTTAATCTCAAGTGGTATTTTTGTGTTCTTATTTTAAAAATAGAATTATCATTATTCAGTTGGTATTTTAATTACAACCATTAGTAGAATTATCCGTAACAAATATTATTTTTTTAAACAATAATATGGCAGGCTTGAAAATGTTTTGAAAAAGTTATTTTCTAATTATTTTTTAAAATTTCATTTGAATAAAATAAAAGAGAAAGGTTTAATAAGTTTAAAAACACAAAGAAAACCGATCTCCTCCAAAAAAACCCAGGTCCTGGGTAAATCACTTCTTCTCCACCCCCCTCTCGACATGCCTGGCCAGCCCTATTTACAGACATATGCACACAACTAAACTATTAAGATTTTCGATTACAAGAGTTGTACCAGTTTTTTTTTGAAATCAAGTGTACACCTAAGTAGACGTGTTATTGAAAGTGATTATTAGTGCAGTGAAAGAACAATGGGAAAAATAAAAACATATCATAAGCGTAAATACCCTAGCAGAAAACCGAAAAATCGAACATTAGCCCAAAAGAGAAAAATATAAAAAGTACTACTGAAAATTGAATTTTTTCGTAAATTAATAAAAAGTAATAATTTTCTTTTATTTCCGGTAATTTCTGTAGAGAGACTAATATAAATGAAAGTTCTCCCATTTTGCCGTCTCTAAATATTGATATGGAGAATGAAAGGTGAATATGATAATTTTTGAATGAAAGGTGAATATGATAATTTTTATTTTTGATTTATTTTAAGCGCAGTAACCTCATGTACAGGGTGATCATTTTAAGTGCACCTTACTCGATTTTTCTGCTGTATTATTAACCTAGGAAAAAACTTCAAAAATTATACTTATGTGCTTTTTTCTAAGGAATCCGAAAATTAAAAACAATTGAATGTCAAATAAAAAAGAAAACGCCGAAAAACTTGAAAAATAAAAAAATTACACCTCGCATTAATATGCGGAAATGGACATACGACATTCCGAATACTGATTAAATATGCGCGTCACATACATATCTTTTACTTCCGGTTTGACCGGAAATTGCCTTAATTTTTTTTATTCTAAATAATATATCCTGTATATTCCGCTTAATTTAAAAAATTTCTTTCTGAATTCAGCAATATATGTAACATCATCATAATCTTTCATATTTGATAAAAATATTGGAGTTTAAATTTAAAATACCACAAATATATTTTTCATATTATTTCATCGCCTTTTCCATTCTGCGTTGAATGATATGACACACATTGATACTTCCATTTTATAGGAAAAATTTTTAAAATAATACTATGCATTAATAAGAAACGGTAAAATGGAAATTTTTTTGTAGATTAACGATTTAATTGTTTTGTTGTTTAGTTCTTTAGCTATTTTTAAACAAAGTAAATAAAATAATTTCGGGTTTTTTTATTGTTTTTACATATTAATTGCAGGACAAGGACGCATGAAGGGTAAGGTTAGCTACTGCTTAGCTTATAAGCTTGACGCATCACAACATTATCGTCGGTTTATGTTGTACGAAACCTCTAGTACTCCGCCTCTGATAATTCAACATCTCCCGATCTGAAATGCTCCACTATGCCGTTCTGTAACTAGAACATCGGCCACCTTCGACATTCGCCGCGATAATTTCGGTTCGGCTGTATATATGCACCGTGGCCTGCGCGGGGTGTGGTAAAATCGAGACTATATTTCACTTGCATCTGATATAGACCCTTAATATTATCAGTTAAATCAAAATACTTATTTGTAAGACATATTTGTTTCTGAACATTAAATATTTATTTGTGAACATTAAACATTTGTTTCTGAACATTAAATATTCGTTTCTGAGCATTAAATATTTATTTCTCAGGAATAAGACTTTTTTACAGAGAATTGCGTGGATTTATTGTTGATGAATACATTAATTCCGTTTTTAATTTATTTATAGTGAACAAATATTTATTTCTCAAAAACAATGAAAATTTCGTATACTCATTAATATTAAATAAATTGTTAATTTTTGTTAATAACGCTGTTTAATTTATTTATAATAAAAAAAAACTATTTCTCCTCGCACCTGCTTTGGGTATACACCATCTTATAAATTATTTAAAGAATTTGTTAAATAAATCTCTGCGCCAAAAGGATTAGTCATAGGTTGGTTTTTTTGAGAAAAAAACAATCTGAACAATCCTTTTGCTACGCATGGTTTATTTAAAAAATATATAAACAATTTATATAGAATAGCGACTTAATACCCAAAGAAGGTTCGAAGACAAATTATACGGATACAACAAATAAATGAATATAGAAAATTAAAAACATATATATATATATATATATATATATATATATATATATATATATATATATATATATATATATATATATATATATATATATATATATATATATATATATATATATTTAAAAAAACTGGTAGACGTAGTGGACGACTAGTTAAAAAACAAACAGCTTATTTTTTATTAATGAGGATGCAGTCCAAATTTTGTTGGGTTAATAAAGAATACTCATATATATATATATATATATATATATATATATATATATATATATATATATATATATATATATATATATATATATATATATATATATATATATATATGATTAAATATGATTTGAAGGAAACAACTACTCAGCGGGCAAATACCCCGACCTGCATTGAATTACACCTTCAAATCATGATAGATCGATAGCCAATATCACTTGTCAATTCCTAACCAGACATAGATCGATTTCGAACTTATTTGTTCTCTTCAGTATGCCATAGGTTATGGAACAGACAAATGATAGTGGCCAACCTGCTAGTTATATACTAACTATGGTGAAGTGAATAGTGGTGAGAGGTATGAAACTTCTCATATGGTCTGAATGCTACTATCCGACCGACATCCTCGATGTCTCTGTGGCGGATAGCGACTTGCATCACAGCAAGTACCGAGAGCGGCGACCTCTAGCCCAGGTGGACTAAACTAATGTGATTAAATATGATTTGAAGGAAACAACTACTCAGCGGGCAAATACCCCGACCTGCATTGAATTACACCTTCAAATCATGATAGATCGATAGCCAATATCACTTGTCAATTCCTAACCAGACATAGATCGATTTCGAACTTATTTGTTCTCTTCAGTATGCCATAGGTTATGGAACAGACAAATGATAGTGGCCAACCTGCTAGTTATATACTAACTATGGTGAAGTGAATAGTGGTGAGAGGTATGAAACTTCTCATATGGTCTGAATGCTACTATCCGACCGACATCCTCGATGTCTCTGTGGCGGATAGCGACTTGCATCACAGCAAGTACCGAGAGCGGCGACCTCTAGCCCAGGTGGACTAAACTAATGTGATTAAATATGATTTGAAGGAAACAACTACTCAGCGGGCAAATACCCTGACCTGCATTGAATTACACCTTCAAATCATGATAGATCGATAGCCAATATCACTTGTCAATTCCTAACCAGACATAGATCGATTTCGAACTTATTTGTTCTCTTCAGTATGCCATAGGTTATGGAACAGACAAATGATAGTGGCCAACCTGCTAGTTATATACTAACTATGGTGAAGTGAATAGTGGTGAGAGGTATGAAACTTCTCATATGGTCTGAATGCTACTATCCGACCGACATCCTCGATGTCCTGTGGCGGATAGCGACTTGCATCACAGCAAGTACCGAGAGCGGCGACCTCTAGCCCAGGTGGACTAAACTAATGTGATTAAATATGATTTGAAGGAAACAACTACTCAGCGGGCAAATACCCCGACCTGCATTGAATTACACCTTCAAATCATGATAGATCGATAGCCAATATCACTTGTCAATTCCTAACCAGACATAGATCGATTTCGAACTTATTTGTTCTCTTCAGTATGCCATAGGTTATGGAACAGACAAATGATAGTGGCCAACCTGCTAGTTATATACTAACTATGGTGAAGTGAATAGTGGTGAGAGGTATGAAACTTCTCATATGGTCTGAATGCTACTATCCGACCGACATCCTCGATGTCTCTGTGGCGGATAGCGACTTGCATCACAGCAAGTACCGAGAGCGGCGACCTCTAGCCCAGGTGGACTAAACTAATGTGATTAAATATGATTTGAAGGAAACAACTACTCAGCGGGCAAATACCCCGACCTGCATTGAATTACACCTTCAAATCATGATAGATCGATAACCAATATCACTTGTCAATTCCTAACCAGACATAGATCGATTTCGAACTTATTTGTTCTCTTCAGTATGCCATAGGTTATGGAACAGACAAATGATAGTGGCCAACCTGCTAGTTATATACTAACTATGGTGAAGTGAATAGTGGTGAGAGGTATTCAGACCATATGAGAAGTTTCATACCTCTCACCACTATTCACTTCACCATAGTTAGTATATAACTAGCAGGTTGGCCACTATCATTTGTCTGTTCCATAACCTATGGCATACTGAAGAGAACAAATAAGTTCGAAATCGATCTATGTCTGGTTAGGAATTAACAAGTGATATTGGCTATCGATCTATCATGATTTGAAGGTGTAATTCAATGAGGTCGGGGTATTTGCCCGCTAGAAGTTGTTTCCTTCAAATCATATTTAATCACATTAGTTTAGTCCACCTGGTAGAGGTCGCCGCTCTCGGTACTTGCTGTGATGCAAGTCGCTATTCGCCACAGAGACATCGAGGAAGTCGGTCGGATAGTAGCATTCAGACCATATGAGAAGTTTCATACCTCTCACCACTATTCACTTCACCATAGTTAGTATATAACTAGCAGGTTGGCCACTATCATTTGTCTGTTCCATAACCTATGGCATACTGAAGAGAACAAATAAGTTCGAAATCGATCTATGTCTGGTTAGGAATTGACAAGTGATATTGGCTATCGATCTATCATGATTTGAAGGTGTAATTCAATGCAGGTCGGGGTATTTGCCCGCTGAGTAGTTGTTTCCTTCAAATCATATTTAATCACATTAGTTTAGTCCACCTGGGCTAGAGGTCGCCGCTCTCGGTACTTGCTGTGATGCAAGTCGCTATCCGCCACAGAGACATCGAGGATGTCGGTCGGATAGTAGCATTCAGACCATATGAGAAGTTTCATACCTCTCACCACTATTCACTTCACCATAGTTAGTATATAACTAGAAGGTTGGCCACTATCATTTGTCTGTTCCATAACCTATGGCATACTGAAGAGAACAAATAAGTTCGAAATCGATCTATGTCTGGTTAGGAATTGACAAGTGATATTGGCTATCGATCTATCATGATTTGAAGGTGTAATTCAATGCAGGTCGGGGTATTTGCCCGCTGAGTAGTTGTTTCCTTCAAATCATATTTAATCACATTAGTTTAGTCCACCTGGGCTAGAGGTCGCCGCTCCTCGGTACTTGCTGTGATGCAAGTCGCCATCCGCCACAGAGACATCGAGGATGTCGGTCGGATAGTAGCATTCAGACCATATGAGAAGTTTCCATACCTTCTCACCACTATTCACTTCACCATAGTTAGTATATAACTAGCAGGTTGGCCACTATCATTTGTCTGTTCCATAACCTATGGCATACTGAAGAGAACAAATAAGTTCGAAATCGATCTATGTCTGGTTAGGAATTGACAAGTGATATTGGCTATCGATCTATCATGATTTGAAGGTGTAATTCAATGCAGGTCGGGGTATTTGCCCGCTGAGTAGTTGTTTCCTTCAAATCATATTTAATCACATTAGTTTAGTCCACCTGGGCTAGAGGTCGCCGCTCTCGGTACTTGCTGTGATGCAAGTCGCTATCCGCCACAGAGACATCGAGGATGTCGGTCGGATAGTAGCATTCAGACCATATGAGAAGTTTCATACCTCTCACCACTATTCACTTCACCATAGTTAGTATATAACTAGCAGGTTGGCCACTATCATTTGTCTGTTCCATAACCTATGGCATACTGAAGAGAACAAATAAGTTCGAAATCGATCTATGTCTGGTTAGGAATTGACAAGTGATATTGGCTATCGATCTATCATGATTTGAAGGTGTAATTCAATGCAGGTCGGGGTATTTGCCCGCTGAGTAGTTGTTTCCTTCAAATCATATTTAATCACATTAGTTTAGTCCACCTGGGCTAGAGGTCGCCGCTCTCGGTACTTGCTGTGATGCAAGTCGCTATCCGCCACAGAGACATCGAGGATGTCGGTCGGATAGTAGCATTCAGACCATATGAGAAGTTTCATACCTCTCACCACTATTCATATATATATTTATATATATATATATATATATAAATTTTTACTTACCTGGTTTATATTTGCGAAAATAAAATTTAATTTATATTAAAAAAATGTATGCCTCACGATTTGTCTACAGTACGATGTATTAAAAAATCAATTTTGCTAAAAATTATAGTAGATACTTTTTTTATTTTTTTCACAAGTTGTAAAGCATATCGTCGGTCCACTGCCAAAACAACGATTGTGCATTTTTCTAATTTTTCAGAAGAAGGGAAATAAAGTTCAATTTGTTGTTAAATATCCAAAGGTAATTTATTTATAGGTATAAGTTTCCTAGCATAAAAATATTTCAAAATTATTCAATATTCGCATTTGCGGTTTTGGCACTGCAGACTGAAAAAAATATATTATTTTCCAACAGAAAAGTCGAAACCGGCAAATTTGCACATTCGATGTTTTGTCATTAAAGCAACGTTATGGTCGGTATATATTTGCGAAATTAAAATATATTTTATATTAAAAACATGTATGCTTCACGAGTTGTTTATAATAAAACATATTCTAAAAATTGATATGGTAGATATCATATAATTTTTTATATAATTTTGCGTACATACATAATATATCACTATCAGTATAACCAATTACTCTCATGAACTATAACTTCATAATATCTCCATAGACACGATGACGTTAAAACATATATCTATTATGTTAATTCATCTTACATAGGTGTTAAGGTATTCTTGATTAATAAAGTTCTACATTTTTTTTAACTAATGTGTCTTATTAGAATCAGTTAAACCTCAAATTCATTATATATAAATCTGGATTTCCATGTCAAATTTTAAGAGAAAATTCAGGAAAATTGTAAATATTAGGAAATGCAGCCATTATAACCGCTTATACCGAGTAAAAGTTTTGCATTGAATTGATGCGAGGATATAATCTTTAAAATAAAACGTAAACAAACAAGAAAAAATAATACAATGAAAATTACTGCGAAATATCTTATAGATTGTATGGTAATAATAATATAAAATAATACAGTCTATAAATAACACCTAGTTAAAAAAATAATCTATTTATTTTTATGCAAGAAAAGAAAGTAATATAAAAGAACATTCTAAACCTAATATTTGAGTACAGATTTTCCTTTTATTATTTTATTATTTTGACTGTAATGTGCTTAACTGGAACTTTTCAAAAATACCAAATAAGTGAGTTTATTATTAACTTAGAAATAATAGTAGAAAGTTCAAATAAAGATTAATTTTCAATTTTCTTTACCGCTTGTTTATTGTAATTTTTAATTGATGTGTCAGGTTAAGGATACAGACAAACAAATGTCTGTGTTAAAGGTAAACAAAATTAAATATATGAAAAATATTTACACATAGTTATTAAAAAAATAACAAAAATAAATAACTCTGAACAAATTTTCACAACTAAACAGTTTTTGGCTAGGTTAGGTACTTTAATATGCTATGATAAACAAATTACCACACAAACATTAAAAACTTACATTTAAAAGTTTCTTTGAGGCTTTCCAGCCCCCATATTCTTCTAATAAATTACACATCTACCGAAAGGGACACAACACTTAACACAAAGCTTTTAATAAGAGAAAAAGGGAACAACGGCGTCTTGTTGATTCTTGTCTAATGCGCTACCGCGGTTTCGCCGGTAGAGGACCAACATTTAGTTCTCAGAAACAAATTTATTAATGAGGAATAAATATTTCTTATTAGAATTAAATATTTATTTCCGCTATTAGGGTATAAACTTTAATAGTAAACATTTCTTTCTATGAAATAAATATAATGATGTAACAAATGTGTTAATCATGAGTAAATTTATTTCTTATAAATAATTATTTAATTACAAAAAATAAATACCAAGAGAATTCCTGAAATAAATCATTTAGTTTTGTCAATTAATCCAATCTTCGAAATATGTTTATTATAACAAAATTATGAAAAATATTTATTTGTCTGAATTAAATATAATGCAGAATAATAAATATTTACTAAATTGAAAAAACTAAGGCTTCTTAGTCATTTCAAGCCAGATATTTCCCTCAGTGCATCTTTCGTTTGTCATATTATTCTTAAATAATGGTAAGATATTTTATTTAGAATATCGTTTAATTTATAAATAGGAGTACCCAAGTTTCTGAATACTATTTTCTTCACCTTTGAATAAGTTACTGATAATTAACAAGATGATTAGAAGTGGCGCTTCTTCAACATTTTATTTATGACTGTATTCACATTCTAACCTTCTAGTTAGCAGGAGCGGATTTAGAGTTGGTGCTAAAGGGGGAGCACTAGCTTCGTATTTGTTTAAAGTGAAATAAACGAACCATATTAGTGAGACGTCTACGTAAAAGGGTTATGACACACTGGTTGCCTATATGTAACACTGGAACTTGACCCTTATGCCCATGAACATAAAAGCAACATTTTTGACTGTTAGAACACAGCACAGAATTTTGTTTTTTTTTTCTCCTTTGAAAGAAATATTTAAGATTTTTCAGTTACCAATCACCGTGCACTATATATCATAATATATATAATACACTATGTAAATGTTGTTAATAATAAAAATAAAGTTGCTGTAATGGGTTATACTTGGATATGTTCTTACATATTTTGTGCAGGGTGGATGGTAAGTAAAGTTCTTGAATATTTCTTTCAAGGCAGAAATAAAATAAAATTCTGCGCTGTGATCTAACCATCAAAAATTTCGCTTTTATGTTCATGAACATAAGGATCAAGTTCCAATGTTACATACAGGCAACCAGTGTGCCATGATTCTTTCACGTAGGTTGTATAATTATTAACAATTATATCACGGCACAATTAATGTGGTCCACTGGCCATGTCATTTACAATAAGAAATTTTATTTAAAAATAAACAAGTATATTAACTAATTAGCACATATGTAGTACGAGACTGAAGAAAAATTTAAATTTTAAAATTCAATTGACGATTTTTATCATTTGACTAGTTTTTCGACGCTCGGGGGGGGGGGGGGGGCCTCCATCTAGATCCGCCTTTGCTAGTTAGTTACCAGTAACTTACTCAGAGGTTAGAAAATGGCCCTTATGAAATAGAAGTAAATTGCGTCACATAATTAACATGTTTAAAAATAATGTTAGCCTCATTAAATTAATACTAATTTTCCGTTTGTCACAAAATCTTATATGAAGAAGTTTCACTCGCCTTCTTCCAAGATGTTCATCTCAAGGTTGCATAATTTCTAAAGACTACAGATAAGGTTCTAAAGCCATAGGGGGGGACGTCTGTAAATTTTCTATTTCGCGTTAAACAATAAAATTAATTTAGATTTGACAAGCTTAAGTATTTAAGAAAACACATCTTCAAAATGAAATTAATTGCTCTTATAATTGATACCTATTTAACAGATTCAGTGTGAATTATGGTGTTATTATTTTCAAACCTACTACATGGTAGGTTTAAAACAAAATGACCTATATTTGCCATATAATCTTATAACGGTTTTTAAACTGGTCCTGAGATTAATCATTTTAAATAGGTAATCATTGTATGACGTTATAAATGCTACATATGTACATAAAAAACGGACGTGCAGGTTTCATACACATATGTGAAGATAACATGGTTCACCTGCCCCGTATAGTCCGTCTATCCTGCCACTAATTGGCATGTGTTGGACACACAACGTCTTGTTCTCGCCTCCGACATTCACTATATTCATATATTTTAAGAAATTATAATTCTGGTTATAATGGAATAATGTCGATGAACTTAACAATCTCCTCTTTACGTTGCAAGTTGGTTATTTTTTTATTTTTTATTTGATGAGATTTACTAAAAATAAACACAATACTGAACAATTAGTTTAATTCCCACTTCGAATACTCCTGGAGGGGGTTGGAACCTTTGATGTGAAGATAACACTGGCGTAGTTTTCCACGAAACACCAAAACACCATTTAATGCTCTCGACACGCGTTTTGCCAACCAAGTTGGCATCATCTGGATATTATTAAAACTAAACTTATGCTAACAATATACCTTATTTATACCTAAACTGTTGTCACGGTTATCCGAACCGTCACGGTTCGGTGAGCTGTGACCCACTAACCAATAGAGCGGGCTATTTGGTATAGGCCCTCTGTCACTATTCATACTATTTTTACACTATGATTTCCAAGCTTTCAAATGCATCCAGCTGTCTAGTATTTGTTACATTCATAATTAATCTTAAATTGCTAATATCTATTTTATGGTTCTTCTCAAACGCATGTTGGGCTACACTAGACGTATCTGTTCTACCATATTTGAGATGGGCCATATGCTCTTTGAATCTAGTTTGAATTGATCGTCTAGTCTGTCCAACATATTTTTAATTACAATCCTTACAGCTAATTTCGTAAATCCCCGACTTTTCGTTTGTTTCAATTTTGTCTTTTGGATTGCCTAAAAGTTGTTGTAATTTGTTTCCCGATGAATGAACCACTGTTATACCTACATCTGTAAAAATCTCACCAATACCATGAGTGAATCGAAGATCGTATGGAATCGATACAAATTTCGAATTTTCTCTTTCATTTTGAAAGGTCCAGGAATTTCGAAGCGACTCTTAAAACTTTCGTTTCCTAATTATTTTATCAATTAAACTTACAGAATATTCATTACTCGCAGCTATATCCTTAATCAATGCCTTTTCTTTTTCAAACCTCTCCTTATTGAGGGGGAAGCTTAATAGATGATGGACTAGAAAATTAAAACTCGCTATTTTGTGTTGAACACAATGGTAAGAGTCTTTAGGGATATATCTTAGAGTACTGATATATTTTCTGTAAATGCCAAATTCTAACTTATTTTCACTATTTCTAATTATTAATACATCTGAAAATGGTAGTTGTCCAGAGTTTTCAGTTTTATATGTGAATTTAATTGACGCGAGATGACTGTTTAATTTGGATACAAAGTTATCAATATCAGCGACTTTTGTATCGAACACTGCAAAAATAACATCCACATACCTACGCCAAACCTTGGAGAAATACTCGAGTTCTTCTTTTGCTTCCGTCTCGAATCTGTTCATGAAGAGACTGGCGATGAATGTGACAAAGATTTACCCATTGCTGTTCCTTCGGGTTGTTCGAAGAAATTATCGTTGAATCGGAAACAATTTTGTTTCATGAACGTTTAGTGAGTTTAAGATATTCTTCTACTACATCGACTGAGATTGTTTAACTCGAGTAGATCCTCAAGGTAGTTCAAGGTCTGTAGTAGCGGAACACTGGGAAACAATGAACAAACGTCAAAGGAGATCAAAATTTCACCTTCTTGCAACTGAATATTTTTCACCTTATTAATGAAATCATTGGAATTAATCACAGAGAAACCTGATGGTGCAATCAGTAAATTTTCGAACTTTTCTGTTAACCATTTTGATAAGTGGCAAGTCGGCGATCCGATTGCTGAAACAATAGGACTTACCGACTTTCCTGGTTTATGTATCTTAGGCAAGCAGTACAATCTAGGTACACTTGGGTTAGATACATGTAACTTCCTATTTAAAGCTGGAGTAATAAGGTTGTTGCAGGATTTAAGTACATTTCTTACTTCAGTAACCATTTTTGGTAATGGATTTCTAGAAACTTTTTTATAAGGACCATTATTAATTAGATTGTCTACCCTTTCATAATAGTCCTCTTTATCTAAAATAATTTTCTCTCTTATCAGCTTTTAAATAAAAACAATCTTTTTCACGCAACCGTTTGATAATTTTTCTGTCTTTTGTAGATTTTGACTTTTTATTTACTTTTGTGACAATTTTTGTCGAGATTTGATTTCTACAAGCTTTTACAAATCCTTTAGAGGAATCAGGAAGGTATTGAATTGAACTTTCAACACTTGCGACAGTCTCATCTAAGTTGCCTTCAGAGGCAGGCAAAGCAACATTTAATCCCTTGTTAAGGAGATTAATTTCTTCTTTATCAAACGACTGTGAGGAATGATTTTCTACAATGCTGAAAACTACTTGAATAACACTTTCTTTTGACATACTACCGATTAATCTTTTGAGTTTTTTATTTTGTGATGACATTGTGATAAATTTCGCGTTAATTGATATAAACATGTTCCTCTGAAAGTCACACCACTGTTCATGTTCTAAATTATTTAAGTTATAGGTAAGCTTTTCGAATACTTTCAAATACTTTATGATACTAAAGCCAAAAAAATCTGCAATAATTAATTTTCATAAAATTTCACATAATATACGTATAGTTTGACCCGTATTTCATTTAGTTGTGCATGTGATTTCTATGATAAGAAAACTTAATTGGTGAGTTCCTATCTGGAGAACATCATAAGAGAGCCTCAGGATGGGTACAATCAGGCCTCTAAAAGCTACACCACCAACTAAACCGCATCAAGCAGGAATTAAAAAAATAATAATTTATTTTTGCGCCGAACGGTCAAAATGATCCACTTTTTGCATAATCTATGTTATCTCTTCAAATCTCCAATTTCAGTTTTAAAATACTCTATAAGGTATCCTCAGAACTTATTTCCAAATGCTACTATCCGACCGACATCATAGATGTCTCTCTGTCTCCGCCACAGAGACATCTATGATGTCGGTCAGATAGTAGCATTTGGACCATATGAAGCTTTACATACCTCTCACCATTACTCAATTTACCTTAGTCAGTATATGACTAGCAGGTTGGCCACTATCATTTGTCTGTTCCATAACCTACGGCATACTGAGGAGAACTAATAAGTTCGAAACCGGTCTATGTCTGGTTAGGAATTGACAAATGATATTGGCTACCGATCTATCATGATTTGAAGGTATAATCCAATGCAGGTCGGGGCATTTGCCCGCTTATTAGTTGTTTCGTTGAAATCATATTTAATAACAGTAGTTTAGTCCACCTGAGCTAGAGGTCGCCGCTCTCGGTACTTGCTTCGCGAGTCACTATTAGCCACAGAGACATCTATGATGTCGGTCAGATAGTAGCATTTGGACCATATGAGAAGCTATACATACCTCTCACCATTA
Source organism: Rhamnusium bicolor (assembly GCA_029963845.1). Taxonomy (NCBI): domain Eukaryota; kingdom Metazoa; phylum Arthropoda; class Insecta; order Coleoptera; family Cerambycidae; genus Rhamnusium; species Rhamnusium bicolor. The sequence continues at coordinate 33,320 of JANEYF010004140.1, forward strand.
CTCAATTTACCTTAGTCAGTATATGACTAGCAGGTTGGCCACTATCATTTGTCTGTTCCATAACCTATGGCATACTGAGGAGAACTAATAAGTTCGAAACCGGTCTATGTCTGGTTAGGAATTGACAAATGATATTGGCTACCGATCTATCATGATTTGAAGGTATAATCCAATACAGGTCGGGGCATTTGCCCACTTATTAGTTGTTTCATTGAAATCATATTTAATAACAGTAGTTTAGTCCACCTGAGCTAGAGGCCGCCGCTCTCGGTACTTGCTTCGCGAGTCACTTAGCCACAGAGACATCTATGATGTCGGTCGGATAGTAGCATTTGGACCATATGAGAAGTTTCACATACCTCTCACCACTACTTAGTTTAATAGTTATATAGGTTTAAAAGGGGTCAAAATATAATGGGGCACCCGGTATTAAAACAATCATGAATCAATCGGAAGAAAAACATTTAACTCGAGACTCGACTCGAGATGAACATCAGTTTAAACTAAATGTGGAGAACTATTTCATCCGCGAAAAAGGAAATGATGGTCTCTTGCTTCCAGTTTGAGCTGTAAAGCAGTGAACACCTGACCTGCGTGAAATTTCGAAAAATGTATTATATTGTTTGTGTACCCAATAACATTATTTATGGCTTTGACTCTTTGAAACGAAAGTTGCAATTTTATAGCGGCCCGACAATAGCGATATTCTAAAACATTACATTCTGAAAAATGGAAATCAAACACTTTAATGCTTAAGATTACTCTATTACAGATTTTTGTCTGCTTCATTAAAACTCTAATAAGTAGTTGGCTTTATGAAGTCTTGACCTGAAACTTAGGATCTCAAAGCATTTTAGATTTATAACTGGACATTAACTACTACCCCCTAGAAAAATTCATAAAGCAATTGAGGGCATCAGAATGATAAGTGGCTATGAACCAAAAATCAAATTTTACAGGAGAAGCAAAAAACAGTTTTTTTCTGTTTGGTTAAGAATTTTTAACTCGACATTATTATAGGATGTTCCTACACTAATATATATATATATATATATATATATATATATATATATATATATATATATATATATATATATATATATATATATATATATATATATATATATATATATATATATCTCAAGAAACCAGTAAACTTAGATTTTTATAATAAGTCTTTTAATATTTTCTTTTTTTTTTAATTTTGGATTTGGGCTATTTTCATACTAATTTTTTTGTTTTTACCAAATATAGTTTTTTTAAAAGAAAATACAAATTCATATGTTTTATTGAAAAAGAAGCATTACATTAACACATTGTAACATAAATATATATGTTACAATTTTTATTCTGAGTCCGAAACGTCAAAATCTTCGCTCATGCTTTCGTTATCAGCAGCAGCAGCATTACGAGATGTCTGTCCTAAATTATGATACCAAGTAATCGAAGCTAGTGGGATGTACTCTTCTAGTTCTTGCATATTTTTTTAGTTTTAATGGGTTAAGAGGTATGGGCTTGTCATAGAGCTTTTTGGCATCCCACAAAATATTATTCTGCACACCAGTCTTAAGCCATTGAAACGTTTCAGTAAGGGTTTCTAAATTGTGTGTCTCATAACTAATATTTGGGTGCCAATATATTTAAAAGACTTGTACTTGGTAATAGTGAACGGACAATTTCTATTTCTTAGAGTTTTTTTGAAAAACCGCTGAAGGTATGTACGATAATCTTTTATAATATCTTGGGTAACATATTTCAAAATTCTTTGAAACTTTTTTAGTTAATGTATACCACTTTTCAGGTAAATAAAGATACATAACGTTTCTTTTCTGCTTTTCAATCTGCGCAAAATTGCGATCGCAAGGCAGAAAAGAATGGCCTCTTTCGGGAAAACGATGATAAATAGCAGAAAATCGATTAGAACTTGCCAAAATAGATAAGAACTAGACCAAAGCTGCATTTTTATTCTGTCCAACGCAGTTATCAGTGAAAATATAAAGCGTCCTCACATTGGCGTCAACATAGTTATCTATGTAGTACTTCATAAATGAAATGGTCTCATTTGCACCTTTTTTCGCCGTTGTCTCATCGTACATAAACATTTTGGACTTTCCTGTTTTGCCAGAAAAAAAACATTGATTAAATACCCAAATTTGTCTTTTGTAAAATATATCATCCACTGGTAAAACAGGAACAGGTAGATTCTGTTGATTGTTAATACAAATTAATTCCACTGTGTCATCCGATTCGGCAGTTTGAGTCACAGTTTTTAAATCAGTATAAAATTTCTCAGCTTTTGCATTATGAACAGCAAGTTCGCGTTTTAAATTTTCTTTGATTTTAGGATCCTCTTCCGAATCTATTTGGACTTTAGCCTTCTCACATTTTCCACAGGTATCACGGCGGGGGCTTTCCGAAAGCAAGATTGAAGTGTGAATTAAAGATGTGCAAGTGGAACTCATATTTTATGACAGGGTTACTTTTCTCACCAGACATTAACGCTGCATATACATCTGGTTCATATTTTTCAAGATACAAAATGTGCATTTTTTTTTACAGATAAATCTGGTGATAAATATTTACGGCGTGACTTATTTCTTTAATAATGAGATATTCGAATAGGAAAACTTTTAATATAAGATTTGATTTGTTCCACAACTAAACCTGGCTATTGCCTGGATCGAGAACCAATAGATTTGCCTCTTTTGTCTTTTGGAGGCACATCACATTGGGATTTAAGATGTGAAAGTCTGCGGGGTCTCCCTTTCTTAATACCATGTAGAGCACACAGCGCCATTTTGCAAACGGAGTATTCCGTTCCATTTACTTGAATCTGTAACATAATATCAAATTTAATGTACGTACTACGGTACTCCAAAGTATAAACTAAATGATAAAACTAAGAAATGTTTCAGAAATAGTACAAAGCTGTACCTTGTAATGAAATAATCTATTCCTTTTGCATTCTTCAGCCAACGTAGCTGCATCCAGTAATGGTTCACCTTGAGCCAAAAGTCGTTTTCTTTTAAGATCCGGTCGACGTCTAAAAACGTTGTAATTAAAATGAGCCTAACATTCACGCATTTTATGTCTAATTACCTTTGGACCTGATGCACAGATATTAGACGATGTAAATAAGCATCCTGTATGTTCTTTTCCTCCAGGTTGTTAAAATCAGTCAAAATTTTTTGTTTAGTCTAAGCATCCAATTTTTCTATACATAACTTTTTACACGAACAGGAACCAGTATTTCTTGCAGGCACTGAATATCTAGATCTAGATAAATAAGCTTTATCTAAATTTCGATTACGTTTTCTAATCTTTTGTTTCCACAAACTGGAACACTTTTTTCTTTTTCTTCTTTGCCTGCGTGTTTCTTCATCATTATAATCTGGATCAACATCTATATCATCAAACTCGGTGGTGGTATCTTCCTGACTACTCATATTTATTATTTAAACCACAGCACTTTTAATAAATTTAATCGCACAGCACTAGCAAGCACTCAAGCTGTATGTTTTTTAGGTTAAGGAAACTCTTAGTATGAAAACTGCACATATCCTATTCATAGCCACTTCTCAAACTCAACGAGTATTGAAATCTGATTTAACCTGTAAACAAGTGCTATCCATTGAGCAGTAGACGAAGCGGATATGTATAGTTTTCATTCTAGACAATGCCTATGATATTAGTGAGGCGAAATCTGTTCATTACCCAATTTCACCTAAAATGGTTCATATCCACTTATCATTCTCATGCCCTCAATTATAAAACCACAACACGTCCTAAATTCTCTATAACACTTAATAGTCCTAACTTGGGCCTACCAGTTATAGTTTTATTGAAGGCTTGACAAATGCCTTGATAAGTCAGTCATAAGCCAATAAAGACTAAATGATAATTTAGTTTTGAAATAACTTGAAGACCTTTTTAAAACTTTCTTTAAGACAAAACTATCTTTAAGTGCACTTGGCATATAATAAATTTGACATAAATCACTAGTTTGTGAGCTGGCACTGATAAGACCTAAAAAAATCTAAAAGGTATTTAAATTGTTACTTGTGCTCATATACCTAACATGACTAGCCTTGAAATAACTTGGATTAGATGATTGTTGTTTATTCTTGAATTAGTGATAAGGATTAGAGCAGACAAATAGCTATACAAATTTACAATATTTTTTTTTCTTTTTTGAAAGACATCATAATATATGTATACATTTTCAATGCTAAATAACCCTAACAAATTGTAACATCTTACAATTAGAATGCTGAAATAAAAACATACAAACTCTGTCATGAGTGTCATGATTGTCATGAAACATATTATATTCAGTATACTTCATGAGTTAGTGTGCCTATAAAATCAAATAAATATACTGCCATATAGTTAATTACAATGTCTTAAGAAACAGCATAACATAAAAATTTAGAATTAAATTTTAAGAAATTGATATAAAAAAATAGCCATTTTAAATTTTAAAATAAAAGTTAAAGTAATTGGGAATTTAAGCTTTCACGTCGCCCCTGATGGCTAAATATCGCACTTTTACGAAACGAATAAGCTTGTTTACATTCGTTTGATCACATTTGTATGGTTTGTTTGTTGGGGTTTTTCCACAATTTTATTTATTTTTCATCGGCATATTGTGAAATCTTGGCAAATATCTACGTTAACCTATTAGAAAGCTATTGTCGCTACAAACTCAATTTTTGATTCATTTGAACATACAGCGTACTTCCTTAGGAGGGCAGGGCCATATTGATATTATTCCATCTCAAATCAAAATGGATTCACCTTTTTTATTTCCAACTATTTCTTTTAATCCTGAAGTGGGTTGGAACCTTTGAGGTGAAGATAACACTGACGTAGTTCCATAGAACTTCAAAACACCATATACTGCACCAGACGCGCGTTTCGTCAACCAAGTTGGTATCATCTGGAAATGATTAAAAATAACCTTATGCTAACAATGCACCCTATTTATACCTAAACTATTGTCACGCACTAACCAATAAAACGGGCTATTTGGGATTGGCCTTCCGTCACTATTCATACTATTTTTACAATTTGTGACTTCCAAGCTTTTAGCAATCGGATCGCCGACTTACCATCTATCAAGATGGTTAACAGAAGAGTTCGAAAATTTACCTTTTGCACCACCTAGTTTCTCCGTGATTAATTCCAATGGTTTCATGAATAAGGTGAAAAATATTCAGTTGCAAGAAAATGAAATTGTGATATTCTTTGACGTTTGTTTCTTATTTCCAAGTGTTCCAATACCACAGACCTTGGACTACCTTAAGGATCTACTAGAATTATACAATCTCAGTCAAAATATAGTAAAATAATATTCAACTCACTAATCTTTGCATGAATCAAACTTGCTTTCGATTCAACAATAATTTCTTCAAACAACATTGCCAGTGTCTTCATAAACAGATTGGAGACAGAAGCAAAAGAAGGATTCGAGTATTTCCACAGGGTTTGGCTTAGGTATGTGGATTATATTTTTACAGTGTCTGATACAAATATCGCTGATATTGACAACTTTGTTTCTAAATTAAACAGACGTTTCGCGTCAGTTAAATTCACATATGAAATTGAAAACTCTGGAGAACTACCATTTTTAGATGTATTAATAATTAGAAATAGTGATAATAAGTTAGAATTTGATATATACAGAAAAGATACCAGTACTCTTCGATGTATTCCTAAGGACTCATCATTGTGCTCAACACAAAATAGCGAGTTTTAATTTTCTAGTCCATGGTTTATTAAGCTTTCCCTCAATAAGGCGAGGCTTTAAAAAAAAGCCATTGATTAGTGATATAGCTGCGATTAATGGATATTCTGTAAGTTTAATTAATAAGATAATTAGGAAACGAAAATTTAAAGAGACAATTCGAAATTCTTACCTTTCAAAATGAAAGAGAAAATCCGAAATTTATATCGATTTTATTCGATCCTCGATTCACCCGTAGTATTGGTAAGATTTTTAAAGATATGGGTATGACAATGGTTCTTCATAGGGAAGTAAACTACAATAGTCTAAAAGACAAAACTGAAACAAACGAAAAGTTGAGGCTTTACGAAATTAGCTGTACTCCACTGTAATCAAAAGTATGTTGGACAAACTAGATCTCAAATATAGTAAAACAGATAAATTTCCCAACATGCGTTTGAGTACAACCATAAAATAGATATTAGTAATTTAAGATTAATTAGGAATGTCACAAATGTTAGATAGCTGGATGCATTTAAAAGCTTGGAAATCACAAATCGCAAAAATAGTATAAATAGTGATAGAGGGCCAATCCAAATAGCCCGCGGTATTGGTTATTGGATCACGGTTCACCGAACCGTGACAATGGTTTTAGTATAAATAGGATACATTGTTAGCATAAGGTTAGTTTTAATCATCTCCAGATGATGCCAACTTAGTTGGTGAAACGGGCAACGAGTGCAGTATGTGGTGTTTTGGTGTTTCGTGGAAGATTACCTCAATGTTATTTCTTTTAAGTTTTTCCACAATAATTTCGGATTTTTTTTATTTTCGTCAATATTTCTTTTATAAAATACTATTTTTGCTTCCTTAGTAACTTTTATAGTATTACTTCTCACGTGCTAATAGTTATTTCAATCTTCATTCTCATCTATAAAGACAAATCTTTGGCATGCCCAATTTCTTTTGTCAATAATTACTTCTCTGGAGTTTCTGTTTAACCATCTATCAGCCGAGTTTAATTTTAAATTTTTACAACATTCTATGAATAGAAGTTACAAACTACACTTATTCACATTTGTACATGAACATGCCCACTCTTTTTCAATTAACAAATTCATCATTTCGTTAAAATTAATTTGGGCTCAAATTTTCTTTGCTTTAGACTATGATTTCGCTGCTCTTTCCAACTTTTACATGGGTTATTGAATGATTTGTTATTATATAATTTTGTTCAACGTATGCATTTATAGTGTAGTAGTGATTACTGATAATAAGATTAATTCAAGAACCATTTTGCACTCCAGTAAAGTTTTGTAAAAACCTTTTGATGCTATGATTCTCAATGCCTTCTTTAAATTGCTTTTTTACATATTCATTTCAGGAACAATCTATATTGTAGCCTGCTGTCAAAATTATAGTATTATTACTATTTCCTATTTTTAATTAACATAATTCTCTAACTATTGTAAAACGATATCAAGAAAATGTATCACGTTGCCATTTGGGTATTTATAAAATGCAGCCACACTAAAGGTACTTTTTAGTTTTATATTAACAAATAAAAGCTAGAAATTTATATTTAAAACCAACACTTTTACACTATCAAGTTTTGTGCTTTTTTATTAATATTATCACTTCTCCTGTCTGACGTCTGTTTAATCACAGCGAGTAGTATTATATCCCTTTATTTCTAATTCACTTTCAGAAATATTTTTAGTAATACACGTTTCTGTAAGACACTAGATTAAAGGTTTATACTTAAATACGTATTCTGAACTTTGGTACTTATTTTTATAATAACTTGCAGCATTCATACACGACAAAAATGGCTCAATATTTCCCTATAGTTGCTGTTCCTTATAAGCTAATTTCTTTTTAATTGACTCCACAATTTTTAAGCAATATTCACGTCATTGGTTAATTTGCTAGGCATACACCTCTGACTTTTGTTTATTTACGTTTTTTATACGTATTTCTGTACTTTGTTCGCGCTCTAATTATCACAATAATAATTATAATCATTTAAAATTCATTAAGTGATTATAGTTTTGTGTTTAATTTCTTTTTTAATTAATACAACAGTGATAACAAACACAAAACAATAATCTGTCTGGTTTAAAAAAAGACAGTGTTATTAATTTTTTAGTATTAATTAATAGCTTTATGAAGTTTCAGCTGAATCCTTAAATATACACGGTGGTCCGAATTGTACCTTCAATAATTTGAAAATCAATTTAAATGTGAAAATATATAACTTTTTTTGAAAAACTTATGTAGGAAAGTCAACCGTTTGTTTTATATCCTGAACTAAATGAAATATTTTAATGAAATTTGGTAAATGTATGTTCCTCAATAAGTACCATGTTTATTTGTAACTTTCATTTCCCTACTTCAACCAGAGAAGTAACCACGTGAGTATGATTCCCTCTTTCTAAAGAAAGAAATTGGTACGCCAATGATCAAAACAGTTTTTTCTATTTTCGAAATTTACATTCAATTACGAGTAAAAAGTCCACTTGCAATTTTTTTCGTAAGTTACAGTTTATTTAGAATTCCTTGCAAATTGATCAGAACAAGACAAATACCTATTTCAAAAAGAAATAAAATTTAAAAAAAAATAACTAAACATAAATATGTTACAAAAGAAAACTCAAATCATTAGAGGAGCAGCTCAAAATGCCCACCACCTACTTCAATGCATTTCTGACATATTCGAATTATGGTATTCACAGCGACAAATATTTAACGTTTACTTTTTCTCATCTCGTCGCATGCAAATTTAATGTTCACAATAAGTTCCTCTCTTGTTGCAACTGGCTCGGTATACACTTTGTCTTTCAAATAACCCGACACATAAAAATCTAATGGTGTAATGTTTAGAGATCGTGGTAGTCAGACCACTGAATCTAATCTGCCTATTTAACGCTCCGGATAATTTTCATTGAGCCATTCGCGAACTACTCGTCCAAAATATACTGAAGCACCATCCAGTAGTATGTAACTATCATTTACATTATCGAGTAGATCTACCATATTTTTTCTGAGAAAATCATTGATTGAGGATTCAGCCTAGGGCGCAAGAAATGACGACCACAAAGAGTATCATCTACGATGCCCAACCAAACATTGACATTAAATTCTTGTTGAAATGAGTGAGGCCGAAATTCGTGGGGATTTTCCTCCGCCAAAACATGTAAATTATGATAATTAACTACTTCCCTTCCAGTAAATGAAGCTTTATTATTCCGTAATATTCCAGTTCCACGGAATTTAGTAGCCACCGACAGAAATTCAACCGATTTTCTATGTCACCGGGGTGCATATTTTGAACGGGTTTTAAATAGAAAGGCAATTGCTGTCATGCTCTGCGAGAACTTAACCTATCATTATCATGAAATGCTCTGGGAATTCTATTTTCATTTATTCTGATTCTCCTGTTTTCATTTGTGTTATCTTCATTCTTAAGCTAAGGTTGTTGTTTCCAGGAGAATTTTTGTTTTTAAGGTTATTAATTAAATTTATGTTGCAACCTGTAACTTGCGTAAAAAAGAATGTACTAGGGTTTGTGCTAGGGACTGTACATGGTAAGTGCCAATTTTCTCCAAAATGCATTAGATAAATTTCTAAGCTTTCATGGAACCAAAATAGCAGCGTCCCAGGAATGACCTACGACAATGAAATTTCAGGTATATTGAAAATATTGCCATACAAAGTGATGCTGGACATACCTCATGATTTTCATCTAATGCTCAAAATAAATTTTAATAAATCCAATAGAACACTTAAAACCTCATACAATCCTATACTCTTTCATAGATTCTTTGTAGAATTGTTGGTGATGAAATAAATCGAAACTTAATAGTTGTCCCCTCTGGTTTTGGTAAATTTTTACATCAGGACGAACCACATGTTACAACTTACACTTATCTACCTCTTCTGCCTTATGTTGCTTCTGAGTGCGTAAGACAACTATAGTAAAATGTAATGACATAGCCAATAACCTACATATGGCTTACACTGTCATAACTTTCAATCAAGCTGCACATTTTAAGGCAAAATAAATTCAATGGCTGAAATCTGAAGAATATTCAAATTATACAAGGTGTGAAGTATTTATGTGGACAAACTTTAAGCGGCAATTCCTTACGTGATTTTAAGACAATAGGTTTATATAAACATATATCCTAAACGTTTAGGTTTTCGAGATACAGGATGATGTTTTTTTTTTTTTAGTTTTTTAAATTTTTCTTATACAGTTTTACGGATAATTAATTTAAATTCAGCACGTACAATATTTTTAACAGTACCCATGAAACAGCGTTCTTATAAAAGAATCTACAGGGTCCTAATTTTTTAGGGTTATCCTCGCATTAAGCCCCGCAAATTTTTTTACAACGACATTGACTAAGTTTGATAATAAAATCTAATTTACTGCTTTGTTCTTAAACTTTTCGCTCTCATGATGTTCTTCAATATCTTGTATTGTTTAGAAGTTATTTGGCAAAAAATAAAATTATGCATTGTTTTAAGGATAATTTATTCAAATTCAACACATATTAAACACCACAGATAATACAATCACATGGATCCCTAAAGATACCTCAAGATACCTTGTGTGGGAGAGGGCTACACATTTAGTGACAATGGACACATATCCAATGTCCGCGTAAATTAGTTGACAATCAATACCCAACATTTAAGTATTGGCGCAGTTATCTTGACATGGTTGAAATTTTGTTAGTTTCATACAGGGTGTTTCAAAAACATATGCCATCGCTTAAGCAGAGATTCCTCTCACAAAAATATGGGTCCACTCTTATTTCGTTTCTGAGGCACACGATGTTAATTTTCTTATTTTTTAGTTTTTTATCTCCGAAACGATTTTTGCAATTTGAATGATATTTAGGTTGTAAAAATTACTTAAAATACTACATATTTTAGTATTAAAATGGCGTGGATAACTTCTTCAGGGGCATGTGTATAGGCTTGCAATTTAATAATTTTGTTAAAAAATATGTACAACACTGACTTTTTACTTTCTGATTACACAATTATGTAGACAGGTAAATGGCTAAAAAAAGTTACCTCTTGATATTTTTTTGGTAATTACAATTTTTAATCTCTGTTAAATATCAAGCTTCACATATAATTTCTAAACATGTATTCTTATACATTATTTTGTTGTCAATTATTTACACTATTTTAAAACACTTCATATGTGTATATTATAAAGATATGCGTGAATAAATAGGTTTTGCTTTTATATTTATTGATATCAAGAAATAAATATAAAAGGTAACAACGATCTGATTTTAAATTCGTTGAGTACGTGAATGTAAATGTTTTACATATTTTTAAAGATATTGTAAAACTGATTTACTTAAAACAGAATTTTGACATTGTAATAATTCGGTTTTATTCATTTCCTGAATTTTATTATATAAATATTTATTTAGATATTATCATCTTTATAAAAATGTATAACAACAAAACTTGAATAAAATATACACTTCTCTAAAAACATAAAATATATGATGGAATAAAATTTAAAATATTACGGATGTTGTACGTAACAACAAGGTACAACTATTTTAATTAATGTGTTGTGACCAAAGACAATATTAAGCTTTAACTATTTTGTTAATGAGCGAAAACAGACCACCGACTCAGAAAGGCTTTTATTGGTTTTTATGAACTTCTGGCGCCTTGATTTTATTGCAGTGTCAAGTTCTGCCTTACTTTTTTCTATGTTTTTATATTTATTGCCAATTTATTTAAAACATGGCATGCTAATGGAGTAAAAGAAAAGGTTTCAAAATATTTTTTTTAAGTAATTATCCATGAGGAAATATAATACACATCGTGCTACTGGGATATCGTTCACTAACTTCTTTTTATTTAATTTTCAACTTCAAAAAAAAAATGTTATTGTGCTACCAAAACGATTAAGCAGTTTTGGGGGGTTATAAAAAATTAACGAAGGTATATATTTTCATTTTCTAATTCAGCAGTAAATATCATTTTATATTCATTAAGTTTTGAAAATAATGTCCCCGAGATGGCAGCCGTTAACAGAGCAACACACTGTTGGAGACGTTCTCTGAAGTTTTGTACAGCTCGTTCACAAATATGGCGGGAGATGCCGTTAACTTCTTGAATAATCCACTCCCTTAGCTGTGGTAGGGTGTGAGGGTAATATTTAAACATTTTTTCCTTCAGATATCCCCAAAAAAAAAGAAATCGCAAATACTTTAACTTAGTGACCGCGCGGGCTACCCCACATCTACCTCAGAGAGACCAGATGTTTCGGAATTCTTCCTCGCACAACATTGAGTGAATTTCGGGTGGTGTAAACTGAATCCCCATCCTATTGGAACCACAATTCCCCCAATTCCTCTTCTTCAACAATCTCTTCCATTATGGGCTGTAGAAGAGTTTCCAACATTGAGACATAACGTTCGGAATTCAGTCATACCTTCCTCCTTAAAAAAAGTACACGCCTATCACTCCGAATTGTGTTACGGCACATCACATCGTTTGTTTAGGTGAGCGTAGTGGTGTTTCATGAATCAGTCATTGGTTACTTTCAGCCCAATAGAGGACATTTTGCTTAATAATAGTTCCACCGAGATGAAAATGTGCCTCTTCGCTACTGAAGAAAGCTGCTGCGGGACGGATCTATGCAAGCATTTGCTCACACAGATTTCTGCGGTTGGAGTAATCTGCTACACTCAATTCCTGAGTCATTATTAATTTGTAGGAATGAAAATGCAAATCTTGATGAAGAATCCTCCTCACACTGCGGTCTGACTGACCCAAAGTAACAATACACTTTCGAGAAGAATGTGTTGGCGATCGCTCATTTGCTGGTCTCACCAGCTGGATATTTTCCGGTGTTCTTATAAACTTGCGTCGACCATGTCTACCTCTTCTAAACATGCTGCCAGTTTCCTCCAACCGCCTAACCCACGATTGAATTATGTTCGCCTTAGGAACGGCGTTGTTGCGCGCAATATTGAACCGTTGCCGAAAAGCTCTTTGCGTCGCGATCACAGACATGTTGTCTTCGAAATACGCCCGCAAGGCAAATCTTCGATGTTCTTCGGTCCAAACAATATTGGTTACTGGAATGAGATGATCGACAAAACACAATGAGACCAGGTGCACCTGCCTCCCTTCACTATAACCCGAGCAGTGTCCCCTCCAAACCGCTTAGTCGGTTCTGCCGCACCAACACACAAATGAGAAGACAAATGATACAAATAAAAAGTATTTATTACTTCCAGTGCCGCCAAAAATGATAGTAACTTTCAAATTTAAATCATGGCACCCTGTATATTTTATTGTTGTTTTTATAGGCCGTTTTAATAACATATAATGAGGTGCAAAGATATTAAATACAACAGATTTAAATTAGTTGTATTCCTTATTATAGACTAACTTTCTATAATAAAAAAATTATTATACCGGTTGTAACAGGATCATTAATTGATTGAAATTTGGGATATCCTATATACGTAATAAGTGGCAGTTTTTGTCATACAAGTGATTTTGTTTCACTTCCGGTTTCACTGGAAGTGACACTAACTTTCGATTTTTAAATAGAACACCGTGTATGTTATTACATTTTTGAATTCTGCATAATTTTCTGAATCCAACGATATCAAATTGGAATTGATTTTCAAGACGATTAAAATAATTTCTCGCTGGACATTGTCTATCAGGATATCGGTCGGCATAAAGGTGTCTAGCCGCACATGCATTTTTTTCTACATTCCCCATAAATAATTAACATGTCCACTTTTTCATCTCTTGTATAAATTTGCGGCATTTTGACACAATTAACAAAAATATTAAACAATTTTTAAAGACACAATAAAAACACCGGTAAACCAACAAATGTTTGACAAGCTAAATATTTCATTGTTTTCAAAGCCACCTTAGTTAGTTACTTCTTAACATTTAATTAGATCAAAATTGTAATTTCTTATTTTCTTTTAGCTGTAATTTTGTTTGTATTTATCGCATATTTTAATACGACACATGAATAAATTCCTTATTAATAGTACTAATAAATGGTACGACGGTACCAAAATGTTTACATTTGAAAAAATTGATTTTTGCCCCAAAAACCATTTTGATGAATTTTATTTGCTCATAAATCACGTAATTTAGTATTTTTGATGGGATTTTGATTTTTCTAACATTACACGTGTTATTTAGAACAAATCGGAACCGTCACGTCAAACTTAAATGGAAAACTAAAAATTATATTATAAAAGATATTGATGTTTGAAATGTCACTTATTTGGTATCGTATCGATTCAGAAAATTTTGCAGAATTCAAAAATGCAATAATATACAGGGTGTTCGATTTGAAAATCGAAAGTTAGTGTCACTTTTATGACAAAAAGTACTGCTTATTATGTATATAAGATATCCCCAATTTCAATCAATTATCCTCAAAACTAAAGGAAAAAATGTGGTGTACCATGATAGGGCATAATTCACATATGAATGTAAGAAAATATTGATTAGATGATCAAGAAAATTATTACTTAATAAATTTAAGTACCATGCTCCACTTTTTTTCTGGTGTTACAATGACAAATTATTAAGAAGTCTAATATTTCCCTAAAGATATTAATTTTGAAATCATGTTGATAATGGACGGATTTAGCAGCTGCCCCATGTGACTATGGCCTTTATTAAGTATACCTAAAGCAACTTTCATTATCGTTCTGTCAGGTCTGCACAAAGATTTGGTGGTAGAGGTATAATAGTTGCGGTTCCTCCAATCACCACACTCTGTAGATTGTTACAAGTATTGGTCATGTTAACAATCCTCTTGGGGATGAGATATGGTCATCTGTTTAATTTCCGATATTTGATCAGTGAAATTAAGAAGCACTGATCGAGTCCGGCAATTGGATGGATGACCGTCAACAGACAATCCCGGGAAGGCCGCTAGCCTGATGCAGGTGGAGAGGCGAGTCCTGGTGGAGGGTCGAATAGACCTACCCAGGAGGTTTGCCACTCTGCCAGCGATGCAGGCGGGCAGACCCAGGCGGTGGGTTAGTTGACAGTCGAGGACCGTGGTTTCGAGTCCATGCTAAACTGTAGGTCCCTAGGTAAAAAAGAGCCCATTGTGGCTTACTTGCCTAGTAAAATAAGTAGCTACTACTACTACTACTACTACTACTACTAGCAATCCTCTTACTATGGGTCTCATCATTATCGACTGCACTGGAACATCTGTTTCTCTATAAACGTCTGACAGTTCTAGGGCGTCCAGTATTTTTATTTATTTCTTAGGTGTTCATATTTCCTTCAAACGTCGATTAATAGACATGATACTTTTTCCGTGTGAGAATCTTTCCAAATAACACCTCTCCGCCACCGTACTGTGTCCAAAACATTGGCCCAGTATTACATGCACGTTTGCAAGTTTATTATTTTATGTAAAAAAGACTTCCATTTTTTAAAGATTTTTAGTAATACGTTCATTTTGGCAGATAATAATTTAATTGACTGAACTAGAATTTAGGGGTATAAGTCAACATGATATCTTGAATTATGATTAATTCAGCACTTGTTTATTTTGTATAATCAACATTCAACAGTTAATTACTTGAATTAATTTATAGGTTAGCTTTGCCTCCTCTTCTGTTTGACCTTCTGTGACTCCTCCACTATCAATAATTCTCTGTGTAATATCTAGTTTATAATGCTCAAATCCCTGTTCTTCCTTTTGTCCTCGTCTTCTTCTCTATATTCCATTTTTGTTCTAGGTTTATTCTAGGTAAGAAAAAATTAGGTAGATAAAATTTATAAGTTGCCAACGATCAAAAAGTTTACGTAAAAAAACATTTACTATTGCCAGTACTTTTAAACATCCCAAATTTGATTACAGTAGCTGAAACCGCTCTTTTATTATTAAAAAAAATATATATTTTCGAGAAATCTGATCTTGGATAGTGACAACAAAGCACTTTTGTGTACAAGTTAGTTGGGCTCAATCGTTTTATTTCGGTCTCGGTAGTCCCTTTGGTACAGATCTTTCAGACACCTGTACAATAAAATACATGACAAAATTCAGTTCTCTGATTTAATAGATTTATAATGATAAAAATAATTCTCGTGGAAAGCAGTTTTTCGACTTATTACTTTGGAAAGTTTTCGGTGTAGAGAAACAAAAAACCAGTTCAATTATACTTACAGAAACCTAGGTCAAGTATAAGGAATTTATCGTATTATTGAATAACGTAGTACGTTGTTAATTAATGGTGCATTTTAATTAATTTCACCAATTAATAGCATATTAATAAGATAATAAATGTTATTTAATTGATTTTGAGTGTTTGCATATGGATTAACGATTTTCTATCATCTCTAAAGTCAAATTGTGGTCAAGGTCTTTCTTTTTTTATTATTATTAATGTTGTTTACAACAATAATCAAAATTAATGGATGCTTTCTGTACATTTTTAAAATAATGTTCTAGAAATACTATTACGTTGCATATTATATAATTTAGCAAATACCTTCTAAATAATTTACACAAAATTAATTAATAGATATTTTATTTAACAAAAACATTAAACAAGAAAATTCTTTTTCTAAATAAATTGTTTGAATACATGCAACCTCAGCTGCATAAAATAAACCTCCTTGCCATAAAAAGAGACAGCCTTGCATTCTTAAGTGAAAAAAATCAACTAAATGGCGATAAAAAATTATGCGAAAGTGACCAATTTGGAAAGCCATATATAATGAAGAATATAATAATATTAACAGATTTATAGGCAAGAAAACTGTATATATTTTCGTTTTTTATATTTAGCGATACTACGTCTTTGAATTAGGGCCAAATTTTTGGATGGACAATTTTGATTGAATACTTGAAACTCATAATATCTAGTGGAATAAATTCAGTTCCTTCTTCTACAAAATTTTTATTCAGCTTATCTATAACTGTTTTTGATTCCACTATAAACTCGGGTTCTTTCTACTTTTCCAGACATATTTATTAGATTTTAGAGTTACTTGGGTAACTCGGAAGATAGTTAGTAAACATTTTTCAAACATTTTTTAATTAAAGGTATGCACAGAAATTTTTTAGGTAAGGAATAATAAAAATTGCCAATTTAGAGGCACTTCTAGTACTCTCACTTATACATTATTCATTTAGAACTATAACTACCAATTATAAGAGATTCCTTATTTTAGTCTATAAATAAATCAAAATGCAGTAGGATTAGGTCATTTCGATCAAATTTTAGGTGTCGTTATACCAATTATATAGGATTGCTTATTTCAGTCTATAAATAAATCAAAATACAGTAGGATTAGGTACTTTATGAACATAGGGTGGCTCTGTTATCATTATAACATAAAAAAAATAGATCACAATGAAATTTAATACCCATAAACTTGAACAATTAGCATAAACATAAGGATATCGACAAAAGTGAAAAATTAATTTGTATTTTATTCTATTTTTTATTTTATTTATACACTGTCTCTGGGTTGAACCCATTTATAGGACAGGGAAAAAATACAATATTAATTACATTAAATGAAATACAATACAATATGACATTATACTGAATATCGATTAGTGAAATGGCATGACATTAATAATCTTATTTCTTATATCACAAATATTACATTGAAAGATAACAATTACATTATGCATAGTTTGGTAATTCGAGCACCTTACATGTAAAGGTGAGAAACTGAGTATATTCGTTCTAGGCGTTGGCAAATAGAATAAAGCAGTGTTGCGTGTGAAACGAATTGTACCTGAAAATGGATCATACCGAGAATTTCACTGCAGTCAATTTTATTACAGAGAATTTTATATAAAAAAGTGTTGAATGGTAAATTACGTCTAGTACATAAATCCTTAACGTGAAATCGCTGAAGCAAACCATCATGAGAGGTCCTTATTTCAGGATAAACACCATCATATCTATAGCCTAAATACTTTTGGAACTTGAGTTGAATATTTTCAATATTATTAACATGAATATCATATCTAGGATGCCATATAATAGCAGAATATTCTCATTTTGAGCGTACAAATGCATCAGAGAGGAGAAATAAAGTGGTATTATTTTTAAAATCTTTTGTGTTTCTGAGAAGGAAACCTAAATTTTTGTAAGACGCACTGATACCAGAGGAAATGAGATCAACAGAAGTTAACTGGCAATCAAATATTACACCAAGATTTTTTAACTGATTATATCTTTTTAAGACCTGACCATTGAGTTGATAATTGTTAATTATCGGGACATTTTTTTTAGTATAAGACGTAATATAGAATTCTCCGACATTCAACGGCAACTTGTCGATACAATCGTTTGTTTTTATGGATCTACATATTTTTATATCATCTGTATACAAAAGAAACATGCATTAGAGGTCAGATATTATATCGTTTATAAACATTATGAATAATAAGGGTCCAAGGTTGGAACCTTGGGAAACACGAGATTTATCTAATATTTCTCTAGACTGTAACCATGGTACCCCACATTCTGTTTTCTATTGTGCAAATAGGAAGAAAAGAATATAATGAGATAATCAACAAAACCGAATAAACTCAGTTTGCTAAGTAGTATGCCATGGTCTAGACAGTCAAAGGCTTTCGGGAAGTCTGTACAAACGACATCGATCTGGCAGTTTCAATGCCTTCTGCTAGGTGTTGTGTAATGCAGAATAAGTTGCTGGTGGTGGTTCTACCAGCCATAAATTCATGTTGATTAGGGCAAATGAGAATCTTGGCATTAGAAAAAATTAATTATATAATACAATTTCAAAAGCGTTACAGAAATTGTTCAATATCACTATATGCCTATAATTTTCTATTTCATGTCTATTATTACTTTTGAAAATATGACATATGCTTGATTGCTTCCATATATCAGGACATGTTTTAGAGCTGAACGATAGGTTAACAGTAACAGTTAACGAGATTGCGAGTTTTACTGCGTAGTCCTTTAAAAGAAAAGCTGGAATACGATCAGAACTAGCAGTACATTTGAGCTTAAATTTTTTTAGGGCTTTTAAGACATCATCTTCAGAAATTCTATTTAGTAGCAAATGAGGAATATTATGACAATTATTATCTAATCGCGTATCTGTATTTGAACGTGTGGTATAAGATGTTTCAATATACTCAACGTATTTGTTAATAATTATGGTGGGATCATCAAAAATCATTTTTACATATCATGTTATTGGGAATATTAGATGAGTTTTTTTTTCTTATGAATATAAGACCAGAAACGGTTGAGATTAGATTTCATTTGATTTTCTGTCACTAATATACTTTCTATATGCTAAGTCTATATCTAATTTCAGTTTTGCTCTAATGGATGCATATTCATAATGGACGTTCTGGTTTTTGCCTCTTTTGTATTTCCTCCGTAGTAATTCCTTATGTTTTATGTCCTGTAAAATATTTTTATTAATCCAAGGGGGTATTTTTACTTTCTAGGTAAAGTTTTTGGAACACATTCTACGAAAATTGAATTTAAAAGAATATAATTTGTCACATGCTAAGTTATCAACTGTAAAGTGAAACAAATCTGACCAATCTGTACTTAAAATTTTTTCATAAAGTAGGTAAAAATCAGCTTTTCGAAAATTAAAATTTAACTCCGTATTCTTTGAGAATTTTGACGTTGAAGAACTTGAGGATAATAAATATTTAGCATCAAAGATGAGCCTCTCCTGGGCATACTCCTCACAATTCGATGCCTTCAGCGAGTAGCTTCCCGTTCTCCCAAAATCGCATGCGCCAAATCATCCAAATTATTCATTTCAAGCTGTAATTTTGGGCATAAGGAACAACAATATACAATATATCTAATACACCTATCTCTGTTGTAACTTTCAGCATTCATACTTTATTCTCTTAACACAACCAATTCAGATTTTCTATCCCCTGTCTGGGGGAGGTAGATAGTTACACCTTCAATAGGCTCCCTTGCTTTCATAGCCTCTTTTACATATCTTTCATATCTTTCTCTTCATACTAAAATCCGCACATCCGATTGGTACAAATTGAACGTACTTTCATCTAAAAACAAACATCCACTTCACTCTGCTATTCCTAGTTATAATGTTCTTGTGTCTAAATCCTCCATGTTACCTGATGATGCTTCTTTAACAAAGGGCAGTTTCAAAGGTAGGTTTAATTATGTAGTCCTCTATTTTCTGTCAGATCCCAAATGCGAACCAGATCTTAGCATTGTGTTCAATTGCCTGACAGTTCTCTTACGGCCACAACGAACAGCTGTCCTCAGGAAATTATAGTTTTTCACCGTAGTGCTTCTTCGTGGCGATAATTTACATATCCACTTAGGCGATGAATCGCCTTGTGGATTAAGGTTTTCGATATCCCGAAAGAAAAATAACAATTTCTTGCATTGAGAAAACGCACTCCTTTCTTCTTGCGACTATTTGCACTTGGTCTTATAACAATTTTGGTATTATTTAATTATTGTAATCACATTTAATTTAGTGAAGACTTCGATCAAAAGTCTGTTTTTTGAAATTATTTTTGGATCATTAATCAGTGTCTGCTAACGAGATAATCCTTACAAAATAATTAATTTCTATACAAATTTAGATTTTGTTTAATGCAAAGTATGCCAGTAGCGGTACCCTTTAATTTACTCCGTCGATTAAAACTAGATAAGGCAATGATATTTTTAGAATTAATATCAATTAAGACTAACACACATGCGTGTAAAAATAACGTGTCTGCTATTACAAGGTAAATTAATGGTTATTACTACACATGTTTTTTTTATAATAACACATATCATGGTAATATTAAAAATACATATTTATGTATATTTTTAAGTACTGCCATCTTTATGTCATTAAAAAAATCGTTAAGTACAACCCCAATAAAAACTTTAATCACACTAAATTCAAATCATCTACCAAATCAGTGTATTTTTATTTAATTATACACACCTAATAATATATTATAAAGAATTGGTAAGGGGGTGTTCAAAACTTCATTTTCTCATATTCTTTAAAATTAGTTTCAAATTGAGACCTTTCACGTGGCTCTATTTTTGAGTACACAAATTATTTATTTTTACATTTTCTTTGTAAATCATAGGAACCCTGAGTTATAGTAAATTATTTGTAACTTATATACCAAAAAATGAATAAAATTTGACAAAAACATGAGTTCTGCATGCACAGAAAAAATCGAATTCATCAGGAGATGACAATTGGAATACCACGAAGGTCCATTTTTGTTTACTTTTATAATACTAAATATGTAATAACGTTTTTGTATATAATATTTAATTTATATGCCGATGATACTATTAACCTTATCAAATTTCTTCCTCATCTTTCAAGTGAGGAAGAATTCGAAAAAAGAAATTAAAATTCTTTTATTCTGTCTCTGTGTCTGAATATGGTGATAACAGTCACAGTTTTTGAGAAGAAGCTTTTACCTTTGACGAGCAAAATAGTTCTATTGAAACGGGTTAATGGAATTCTCAAATCACTGTCCTAAATATCGAGACGGCAGTTAATGTTTTAAGAAATAACTATCTACTTTTCAAGATCCTTTTAATAAGTATGGAAATGAGGAAAATAGAGAGAGGTGTATATAACTGCTAGTACTAGCGCTAAATATGCTGCAGTTTATAAAATATGCACATTTGGACTAATCTTTTTTATCAAGAGATGTGTGTTGAATTACCCGTAGCTTTAATGCACAAAAACTTCAACGAGTATTGGTCTGTGTCATTGCTATGTTATCCCTTTCTCTAGCATGTAGTACCGATGAGTTTATAGGAGATCGAACCATGTCTACTTCTATTGGTAAAGGGGATCACATCGCAATACGCAACATATCAAGATTCTCTTCGTAGATTGATATCCACATCAATTGGCTGAGAATTTATACGTTAGGTTTGAGACCAAGGAGTCCTGGGTTAGAATCCTAACTAAGGCACAGATGTGTAGTGACATTGTTAAAATACCGAGATGGTAGCTCCCCGTTCAGAACTTCTAACTATGTGTTACAGAAAAATGTTTAATTTTGTTTGTTTTTTTTCTGTTATTCAATGAACAAAACTATTGTTATTTGAGAAAACATTTTATTTGTTAAAAAAATATTTTAAAAAGACAATTAAGAGAAAAATGTGAAAGCTAAAAAAATTCGTGAAACTAAAAATCAACATTGCGCTGAGACAAAATATTGAAACTCACTCTACTGAAATAATAATTTAAATAAAGATGGTCTAATTTTCTAATAGCTCTTTCCAAAGAAATATAGGTCAAACAGCCAATAATTGTTAATATTGGGTGGCTAATGATAGTTTTGAACATTATGGTAACATCACAACGCGAAACCTCGGTAGATTCCAACTGTGTCTCTATGCATGTGTATCTATTGGCTTCTCGGTAGACTGGCACAGAAATATTTTACCACTCCGGTGGCTTCTCGATCAATTCCGCGTCCTCAAAATAATTTAAACATCTCTTTAATCGTTCTCACCTTCAAAATACACATACGTAAGTATAGTTTTGGACGGTTTTAAAGTAACATTTTTGTTAATCGTGTCTTTCAAAAAATTTTACCCTGATTTTCAAATTTTCTATGCACTGTTATTGCCGGTAGTCTTACTTTTTCCATAGGCTTCAGGGGCAGGGGGAGTAGGTGTTACGTTATGTCATTGGATACATCTTTGTTTCAACTTATTGCTACTGGGAATCTCTATTACGGGGTTATTTTTTTCAGCTTCTGATATTGTTCTTTTTTAATTTTTCAGAGTAAGGATGTTGACTTGGGCTCACAATCAGACTGTTTTGTATTAATTTTGGGGAAGGTGGTCTCATCCTCTAATGTAGATGATGAAGAGTCCTTACCTATTATTTTTTTTGCTTTTAATTTGTCGCCATGTATTTGATGCTTTGATTTTCATATTGCCTATATTCACAAGGTTTGCTTCCACCGGAACTCTTATCCCGAAATTATAGTTAAACTATAAAATGTCCCTTATAAAATCTAAAAAAATTCAAACATCACCTTTGGCTTCAAAGCTAAATTAAGTTTGAAGATGCATGCTTATTTCGCCAATTTCATCAATTAAGTCGATTTTTCGGATTTCCTTCTTATGCAATTATTCAGTCGCATATTATACTGTTAGAAGCGAAATAAAATGCGCTTTCAAGGCATGCTCCAAAAAAATTATTATTGTACTAAAAAAGTTGTTATCGCTTCGGGTCCAATCTGTTTTAGATATGTTAAAGTAATTTTGTCGTGATTTTATTTAATCTACCTGTTCCGTTTTCATCTATTTTTTGATTATTTTTTCTTACTTAATGAATATTGTACTATAATAATCATAATTATCATTTAATTTAATTTCACACTTGTATTTTTTACTCTAAAAATACCCGCTTTTTATTTCATATAGTTTTATGTACTCGCATTTATACGCCGTCACAATGTGGTGACTTTCGCGACTATTGCCAAGAAATCATCGTGACATTTTTTTGACTTTTCAAATTCAAGGAGTACGCCATATATAAAATTACGAGTATAGTTCATTTATCTCTCGTGAGTTTATAAAACTAAATTTTCATTTTTGTTTTGAACGCATAAAAAACACTACCAATATTAATAACTCTGAGTATTAAACACGGTTTGTACTTTTTTAAGAATAAACAGATATGCACATCATAATTGCTATAATCCTTGTAAATTATCTTCAAGCCAAAAAAAGATTAATACTGTAGATACCAACTAGAATTCAGCTTGAACCTTTGGATGACTTTTTAATCGTTCAAAAATACTTAGATATCTTTAATTTTTAAATAATTAACTTGTGACAAGTATTACTCACATTTAAAGAATGACTTCGGCTTGAGGTTGTTCAATGTAATTAAAAAATAAGAAAGTAGATTGTGCATATTCTCTTCAGTCGAATTAGTAGTTCAAGACCTATACAATGACCACCGCGCTTAACGGATTTAAATCCAATAGATTTTTGTTGTGGGGACATTTAAAGTCTGTGCTTTATTCACAAGCAATAAATGGTTTCAAGATTTTCAACAGCAAATAGATGACCATCAGATAGCCAATATCATTCAATATTCATTCAATAATTCTTGGTTTATCATTCGAATTACTCGCGTAATTGCATCTTTTAGATCTTGTAGAGTTTGGGTACGATTAATATACATTTCGGACTTCAAGTAGCACCATAAAAAAATCTGGACATGTAAGGTCAGGCGACCTTGAGCGCCGGTTAATGTCGCTGCGTCATGAAATAATGCGCCCAGGAAACATTTGTATGCAGCAGCAGACGTATAAGGCATCGCCTCATCCTGTTGAAATCATAGATCTGAATAATTATCTGTTCCTAGTCTTTGCAATTCACCAGGTAAAAATTTTTGAAGCATATCAACATACAGCTCTGAATTTACAGATACCGTTTGTCCATCTTCAAAAAAGTAGGGGCTAGGATTCTAAAAGCAAATACACTGCACCAAACTGTAACTCTTTCTAAGTAATGTGGTTTTTTAAACATTTGTTGGGGTTGGTCTGAGGTCCAATATCTACAGTTTTGCTGTTAAAGTTTCCTGATAAATAAAAATGTGCCTCATCAGACATAATGAGATTGTTTAAGATATCGACAATTTCATTAATTATGTTGCCAAATTTAGTACTAAACTCTAATCTTGTTTGAAAATCTGCTAGCAAGAGCTTTTGCACAATTTGAATTTTTAAGGATGCATTCCAAGATCTTCATGAAGAAATCATCTGAGACTGCGATTGGATAACTACATCGTCTGTACGTGTTTGATAGCAGTGCTCTTTGGGTTTCTTTATTTAGCTAAGCGCACCCTTTCAATGATTTCGGGAGTACGAACTGTTCTTATGCGAATCTTGGGATTCGATTTAACGGTACCGTTGTTATTAAAATTGTGGTGTCAGTTCAAAGTCGTGTTTCTTGATGGAATTCATCCAAGCATAGGCACACCAAATTGAAGGCGAAACCGTCTCTGAAGATCCGTATTTGATTCAGTTTTAATACATGCATTAACGAAAAACACACGATATTGCGCAAGCCAGTTAACTTTGTTTTTCGAATTTTACAAACACCTTGATGACAGTAATGATTTTGAACTGTCATAATGTAACAGAAAACAAAGTGACGCCACCCTAGATAAAATATATATTGTTTTATTGCGCTTTTTAGCACAGAAAAATTAATCATGGCTTACTGTAACGTAGTGTGATGGTATAGATATACCTACATAAAACTGCATTTATCTTAAAAATAGGGTTATTTCTAATTCCATTATCGTCCAGTGTTTCTAACAGCAAATCATGACTGACCATGTCAAATTCTTCTGATATGTGCAAAAATACACATAAACACACGGTACATAAGCACGGTGTGCATTCATTCAGAGCGGAATAGAATTTTTTAGTTAATGCTAGTAATGCGTCTTGTGACAATATCTTTTGCCTAAAATCGAACTGTTTGTCAGAAAGTAGACTTTATTTATCAATATGTGACGTTTATCTATTTTTTAATACTTTTTCAAATAAAGTGTGTTATTAGTGAGATAAGTCTATAATTAGTTTCTATGGCTTTGTCTTCCTTTTTGTATATAGGTGTGATAACAGATTCTTTAAAAGTAGAGGGCTATATTATACCCTCTTCCATGCATTTATTTATTATATAGACTAAAGATTTCAAAATATAGTTTGAAATTTATTTTAGCACATCAGCTTTTATATTATCCATTCCCACAGACCTTTTATTTTTTTAATTCGATTAGTAAAACATATAACTCTTGAGTATTAGTAGACAGTAGAACCACAGAATTTAGTGTTGCGGTCCTAGTTAATTTAAAATTTGGATTTCTGTTTATTCACTCCATTTTCATTTTTTATTTCGCTCGCTAATGATATTACTAGTTTTATTTATTTTGCTAATTTCTTGTGTCGTTTTATAGAAAACGATTCTTTTAATTGTATTTATTTTTATTCATTTGATTTAGGTAATAATTACATTTAGTTTTTTTATCAGTGATGTAAGTTTACTTTTATAATTTTTACACTCTACTTTTAATTTCATGTCAGTTAGACTTTGTTTGTAAGTTTGAAACATTATGTTTTTTTATGAACGGATTTTACTAAAGCGTTTATGATACACAGTGTGTTTTTTGTACTTTTTCTTTTTATTTGTTTAATATTAGTACACTTGTTGATAGCATTAGTAATAATATTTATAAAATTATTTGTTGCAAACTAACATTTATCTCTGAATACACAGACTCCCAAGTAACGGCTACTAAGTGTATTCTGCAACTTACTTTTGTCAATATTTTTTTTATATAATTTGGATTATTGTTACTTTCTTGGTTGGAATTTTGCAAAACAATTTATAAAACTGTTATAAAATTATCCGTTATTTCAGACTGTAAAACTAATGCTACTAGTGTTTCATAATTAAAATTTAATTTGAATTTGATACAAATATGGTCTTAATACCTTTATTAAATCGATTTTACATGTACTCTATTACAGTCCACTTTTAAAATAAAATAACGGTTTACTCTACTAATTAAATACCAAAATAAAATATTTGTTTTTCAAAAATAAATATAGAAAAACTTTATTTCCACGAGAAGAATTAAATAATAGGTATTGAAATTCTATGAAAAAGATTTAACAAAGCTCTCATTTATGTTTAACGATTTCCTAAAGCACGGTTGATTTGAACACGGCCCTGTTAAATCGCAACATAGAAACAGATGAATTCCGCAATAGCAGCAAGCACAAAATCGACCCACCCCGAGGCACAGTTTGATCAACTTTTCTGCAGTCATTTGTTCGACACGGGTGCCAACAAATCCAGTAGCAGTGGCTTTGTCCTCTAGCTCGCTGAATTTTCTCTGAAAATTCCACATTACGCTAATTTTCCATCTTTTACCAACCCATACTTAGATCGAGAGGTAAAGAGAGAGAATAAAGGTTTTACTTCAAATGATTTGAAGTGGAAAAGCTCCCACCATCAGATATCAGTCGTAAAATGAGTCTGAATGTTAGAGAAATGGGGTCTATTGTTACCGCCAGGTGAATAGCGTTAGACACGTTGAAATCTGCAAATGAAACTGTTATCGGAACAACCGATTTATTTATTGGAAAATTGGTTAGAATGCAAAAGTAGAATCCTCAAAATAACTGGCAGTTCAAAGGTGCATTTCAAGATATATATGAATCATATACACACTTGTACAGGGTGGCCCACTGAAAATAGTCCACCATTTTAACTCAACTTTAGACAAAACGCTTAATAGAACATTGTCTAGTTGATGCAAATATTATTATCAATACCATCCAAGCAGTGGGTAGTTTCGATTATAACTACAGTCAATTTGTTTTAAGAAAGGAGTAAAAGTCGAACAAAGCTGAGGTTTAAAAAGAGAAATCTGAAAATTTGTTATTTTAACTTGTATTTTCTTATTGTTACCACGAATAGAAAAATTGTTAAAAATTGAGATTTGAGTGTCAAAGACTTTTAAGATAATAAGGGTGGTTTGCCATAACTGTAAAGAGCGAAAAGTGGAGTTAGTATACAACTGTGATTAAATAAGATGTTTTTTTTTTTCATCGGCTATACACATCAACGTAAATTTTCATACAAAAGTCCCCAATCCTATCCCTGTTGCTTCATATTAAACCGTGTCCTGAAGTTCGAAAATCCTGATTGCCCTGATCCATTTTAGGATGGATTCTTAATACAAAACATTCGAGAGGGAAAAGGAGACTAAACAAGAAGAGGAAAACCTGATGAACAAGATATACATGACAGACGGAGGTTTCCTTCTCCGCAGTATGTTTTGGCTCAATCCAGCATGGAATTATCGTCAGATAACTTGTAGGCGTATAGAAAACGTTAATATGACGTCTTTGGTGATTACTCTGACTATCCAACCACTAAAGATATTAATTATATGCGGAGACAAAAACAAATATCACCTAAAATTATTCTCAGTTTGGAAATACAGAGTACATGGTGGCCCATAATTCCCGCCCAGAGCTTTCATTTTCTAAACGGAAAGAGATATTTGAAAAATTCAAAAAACATTTTTTTTACGCTTAACTTATTATACAAATCTACTTGCAAATCATGTTGTTGTGCATCGACACTAAGCATCCCGATGCGTTTCTTAATTTTTTTCTATGAATATTCAATTTTTATTACACAGTATTTAGATGACATTATTTTGAAAAATTTTCGTTAACAATTGTTTTGCTAAAAATCATTGGTTTTCGAGCTATGAGCAGACAAAATGGCTGATTCATAATTCCATCCCATATCTTTTATATGATTTATTTTATGAAATAGCAGTGTTAGGATAATAAATAGAATGCTTGCCATGAAAACAGTTGCATATTTTGACATCTAAAAGTTATAAATTAAACATTTCCTGTAGTAAATATACCACTACTGTGTTAACTTGCTTAAAAATAATGGAAACTAATAATGAAAAAGTAAATATGATTCTTGTATATGGAAAAGCGAACAGAAATAAAACTCTTGCTCGTCATCCATATTATATGCTGAACAATATCTAGATCGCCATTTGCCAGACAGAAAAATATTTAATAGGTTAGAATCTAGTTTAAGACAAAATGTTTATACTTTTTCGTCAATAAAAGAGAGATCATACAAAACAATTTGCACGAATGACAATTATGCTGCAGTTACATCATTACTTTTAAGAAAATCCTAATAATTCGATTAGGCAGGCCTCAAGAATTTTGAATATTAGTAAAACATCCATACAGAAAATCTTTAAAAAATTAAAATATCACCCACATAAGCTAAATGTTTGAAAACCTTTAAATGATGAGAGATATTTTTGGAAACACATCATGTGGACGAAAGTAGGTTTATAAGTAATGGAATTCCTAACAGGCATAATAGTCATCAATGGGCAGATGAAAATCCTCACACTCTTCATGAATTATAACATAAAGGTCACATTGGTGTTAATGTTTGATGTGGACTTATTGAAAAACACCTTAATCGGCCATACTCTTTTGAAGGCACACTCACTATTGCTGTGTATTTATGTTTTTTAGAAAATCATTTTCCAGAACTGTGTCAAAATATACATTTTTACAAATTACTTGTTTTCACCAGGATGGGGCTGCTCCCCAGAACTGAAGATTGGTTCAGATTTACCTTAATATCTAATATCACAATAGGTAGATTGGAACCAATGGAACCAGTGGCCGCACCCCAATCCCCAGACCTAAATGTTTTGGATTATTTTTTTATAGAGAACACTAAAAAATATTGTATATGCAACACTATCTCTGAATATAAATCATCTTAAACAAATAATAACAGATGCCTGTGGAAGCATAGAAGATGCTATGATTTTGAAAGCTACATCATATGAAGGGAATAGATTCCAAATGCGTTTTGACCCACATGGAGGGAATATCGAAATTTATTTATTAGAAGTGTTTTTATTCTTTGTTGATTACTCAGTTGATACTTTGTTTTGTGTATTTTTATTTGTAAATATAGAAATTTGTATGTATTTGTATTATTAGTATAATAAAACCCTTATTATATATTTCAAATATGAGTAAATAAAATTAAACTAGCATAAAGTTTATCATAACACTTTCATAGTGCATATTACACAGTGCAAGGTGCATATTAATGGAAAATAATTATAATTGGAATTCTGATGAAGAAAGATATTAAGGCATCGCGACGCCTAGGATCGATGCACCAAAAACATCATTTGCTACCAGAATCGTAGAATAGGTTGCACATAAAAGAATGTTTTTTGAATTACCCAAATATTATTTTTTGTGTAGCAAGAGATAAAGGAATGGGTTGGGATTATGTATTAACCATTTTGTTTGCTCATAGCTCGAAAACTAATGATTTTTGGGAAAAAAGTTATTAGAAAAAAATTTTCAAATTAATGTCGTTTATAATACTGTGCATTAAAAGTTGGATGTCCTCGAAAAAAAAACATTTAAAATTCATCGCGACGCTTAGCGTCGATGCATCAAAAACATGATTTGTTACCAGATTTGTAGAATAAGTTGAATTCAAATTTTCTTTTTTAATTTTTCAAATATCCGTTTATAAAATAAAAATCTTAGGCGGGAATTATGGGACAGTAACTTAGCTGTCAATTTATCCCAACAACTTTTAAATTAGTGTTCATTGTAAAAAACTATAGGCTATACTATGAGTTTTTTTTAACATAACATAAATACTACATAAATAATTAGGTTGTGACCACATTTTCGATTTTCCTCGTTAACTAAAATTTTTTTAAATTTGTATGTAATCGAGCATCGAAATTGGAATAAAAATCCAATTATAAAAACGGCAGGTTGCGCTAGCTTGACCAAGAAATTGGCAAAAGAAATTCATGGATTTTTGAATTTTTGTTGGGGTACGAGGTGAGTATAGTTAATAGGGACAATTTGAGCTTTATATTAATTTTTCTCATCTCAAACCAAACTTGACTAATCTATAAACGAAATAAGTCATTTTCCGATTCAACATGATCTGATGAAATTTTTCGCAAATTAAATATAACCAACTTATAAACATTTGTCAATGATGCAAATCACGCGATAGAAAGACAGGATCAAATAGACGTTATTTTTACAGATTTCCAAAAAGCATTTGACAAAGTCAATCATGATGTTTTATTGCAGAAATTGTTTAATTCAGGAATAGCGGATGCTACTTTGGCACTCTTTAAAAGCTATCTGCAGAATAGAAGTTTTGTGGTCAAACACAATGGGAGATTATCTACAAAATACTGTATAAATTCTGGAGTGCCCCAAGGGTCAAACTTAGGGCCTTTACTATTTTTAATATTTATAAATAATTTACCATTACAAATTCAAAATTCACAATGTTTATTCTTTGCTGATCTAAAAATTTACAAAATAATTAAAGATTCCCAAGATTGTAAATCTCTTCAAGATGACGTAAATAGAGTGTACGATTGGAGCTGTCGCTATAAACTGTCATTTAATTTAAAAAAATGTACTACTATGACCATAACTCATAAAAAATCTTCCGTCGTGTTTGACTACAATATGAATCGTACTTTCTAACAAGACTTAATGTTACTAAGGATCTAGGTGTAACATACAATGATCAATTGTCTTTTAGACAACATGTTGCAAATACAGTAGCGGCTGCTAATAGATTGCTGGGATTTATAATAAGACACACAGCTTCTTTCAAAAATATTAAATTGTTAAAAACTCTATACTATGCATTTGTGAGGTCGAAATTAGAATATGCATGTGTTATTTGGTATACAGAACCCCAATTGTATCTGGGTATGATTGAAAAAGTACAAAATAAATTTTTAAGACACCTGCATTACAAAAAATATAATCAGTACCCAAACTACACAAATATTAGATCTACATTTCTTCGAAATGAGTTTGACATCTTAGCATTAGATACTAGGCGTAAAATCATTATTATATTTTTGTAAATTGTAAATAACTGAATAAATGACACTAATTTATTAAGGTTAATTCCATTTAACGTCCCGTCACGACGAACTCGTAGTTCCATATTATTTAATACTTCCGCAACAATCATCACCTTACGTGCTCCTCTCTTGGCCATGCTTAGATTGGCCAATGAGGTCAATGGTATCATCAGTCTAGATTTTTGCTCCACACCCTTAAAACAATTTAAACAAAATATCATAAACTATTTTACTGAACTCCAATATTAGGATATATGTATAGTAGTGTTACCCTCTAGTTTTATTATGTTAAGAGAATAGAGAAAATAAATAGTATTGTGTATTTGGTAATTAGATGTGGGAATCCTTGTAATTAGGCTTAAGTCTGTTTGGATTCTATAAATAAATAAATAAATAAATAAATAAAACTAACGCTACGATTTTGGATTTTTTAAATTCTAAGTCATTCAAAAGAGTCAACACAAGTGTTGTACAAAACGGTAATTTTCTGTACAATAACACAAGGTGTTCACATAGACATTATCTTGTATAATTACTCAAAATAGTTTTACTATATAAACACTTAATAGAATAACACTCGTTGGAAACAGCTACTAATATGAGATGTGAAATTGAAATTACTATCCATAATCAGGCCAAAATGTTTAGGAGATTCCGTAATAAATAATGTTCTTCAATTTTTAGTTTAATATGTTTTGTTATTTGTAATATATTATTATTGTTTCCAAATGGTAGTAATTTGGATATTATATGGAGATTATATTTTTTTAAAAGTATTATAATAATAAATTAAGGAAGTGTGTGTCCATAATACTAAGATTATTGGTGTGTAAATAATAAGTCCTTTTTCTCACAAACTCTTCATTAAAGCTACCTGTTTAGAGGTATTTCCACTAAACGTCTTCAGGTAACAAGACTAAACATTTTTTGAAAACATTAGAAGAAAATAAATAGAAGTGAAAATTGACCAATATAAGGTTAAAATTGTAAACTTATGTTAAAATACAAATATACAAAGATTTGTCCCCATTTAAAAGCAATAAACAGTCAAGCAACAAAATACATCACTTTAAAAAACTAGTTTTAGAATTTTAGATATACCTTCAATTAGTCTTATTAAACTTAGTAGTAAGAAACCTCACATGGTGACATATAACTGAAAGATCACGTTATATTTCAAGATAGAGGTCCTCACATTCACCTGTCATTAATCTATAAACAGATGATATATCGTAGACTGATTAATTTGTTTTAACTTTTTTATTTTATAGTCTAACATAATATTTTTTAAAGTGATGTATTTTATTGTTTGGCTATTTATTGCTTTTAAATGTGGACAAATATTTGTATACTTGTATTTTAACGTAAGTTTTATCTTTACAATTTTAACATTATATTTGCCAATTTTGACTTCTATTTATTTTCTTCTAATGTTTTCAAACAATTTTTAGTCTTGTTTCCTGAAGATGTGGCAATATGTTTCGTGAATACCACGAAACCGGTAGCTTTAATAAAGAGCTAGTGAGAAAAAGTACCTGTTATTTACATACCAATAATCTTAGTAGTATAATAATATTTATATTTGCATTATTTACGTTATTAGCACCGTCAACTTCATGACGTAAAAATCTTTATAAAATCGTCGTCAGCGTAAAAAGGATAATTATAGTCCCCAATGGATTGAAATACATCTGACATCTATATTATAAAAAGTAACGGTCCCAACATTGACCCTTGAGGAACTTCCTTACTTAGTTAAAAGAGATGATTGTGAGAAAACGTTAACCAAAGAGTGTTTGGCAAAAATATGCATTGAAATCAATAAATCTGTACCTAATATATTTGTCTGGAATCTAATTAGTCCCTAGAATATAATTATTTTATATTTTTTTAACAATGAAATATTTATACTCACTTTTGGGATGGGTGTTAATAATATATTACTTCTTTTATAGAATATCAAAAAAATGGAGCCACACACCGATCTTAACCGATAATTGGCAGATGGTATTAATGATAGGTTATGGACCAGTGAACTAAACAAGTTGAAAAAGTGATTACCCGTGTGAATACCCTTAATTTTACAGTAAGGATCAGGCGTTAGCCGCTCATTAATCATTTCTACTCTTGATATGTATATTACTACTGATTATAACTTGTATTCTGAGGCGCCTTTATCTATTTATTTTCATTAGAGCAACGACAGGCTCCGCTCACTATTGAAATTTATAATAATTATCTACAATATCTTAAGTGGCGCCTAAAGAAAAAAGTGCCATTTCCAATTAGTTAACTAATGATGTATTTATGACAGATACGAATCTACTACCGCCAATAGAATTCAATATTTATCCTACATGAAAAAGTTCAAATATTTATTAATTTTTAAAATTGTTATTAGTAACCAAAATAAGCATGTTAAAAAAATGCTACATGCTAGATGCTAAAATAATTGGGAATTAGAATCAACAACGTTTTTGTTAGTTCTCTTGGACGATACTTAAAATAAGAGAGTATGACTTTTTCAGCTAACCCATCATGTAAGGTTCGTTTTTACCAGTGAATAGTTTTTCTTAAGTACCCAAATCTTCATATACACTTATATACACTCATATACATGTATGTCCTAAACGGCTTCGTAGAGTTCGGATATCGGCGAATCATGTCGTAACAAAAACAAGGTCGACGTAAGGGAATATTATTGCAAACTAATATCTTTCAGTGGCTTATCTTGTAGTGTAGAGGTTCTAAAAATGACTAGAAGAGATGGTAAAGTGAAAGTATATTAGCACTAGAAGTTTACACTAATAATTTTTTTGCACTACACACTTATTCTTAGTTATTGCTACAGTATTATCCTTTACAAAGTATATTATTATAAGTTTCTCCATATGTTCTGCTGTTAAAATCCGCCGACTGTCTCCTTTTACATGTTGAAAACAACATATTTAAAATAGGGGAATAGTGGTAAAGACGTCATATTTATATGAGGTCCTTAATAATCAGTTTGCCCTGTTCGATGAACTGTGACAAAACCGGGATTGTTGTGTAAAGAACTTCCTAGTTTCTTGTTTACGTGTTTAGCGATGCCTCCAGATAATATTGTCGAAGATCAAACACTACATTCATGGTATCGATTATGGGAAATTCTCCTTTGGTCGACATTCATGTTCTTCTACAGCGAGAGGGATTCACGAAAAGATTTAGTGTATAAATTATAAATCTTTTTGGACACAATCATTTTTTTATAAGTTTTGGGGATTTTTTTTTAGGAATGTGCGGTAACGTATACATGTATACAGTGCTTTAATATGAATATTTTTTATTGATTACTTTGTTGGAAACAGATTCGTTCTTTTTTTGCACTTTTTTCTTTGAACGATATATTTTTTTTGTCTAAATGCACTAGATTTTATAATTTATGTTTTGATGTTTTCTTAAACTCTTCTCAAGTCACCGAAATAACCCTTGGAAAATCCTAGGATTTATTATTATTTAAAGTATTACATTATTAAATAATATTAAACAGGGTGTTTCATAGGAAAATGTACATGCGTTAATTGTAGATTAACTTCTAGTTGGTTCAAAATAACCCATGATTAATTACCAATACACAGGGTGTTAATCGGTTTTGCTTAATTTTCTTAAGGTACAGCATTTTATTCTCTTTACGTTTCGGCTAAAGCCATGGTTTCATTTCCGTTTATTAATCCATCATTCATGGTTAACCGCGCCCCAATGAAGTACAGAAATAAATTAATAGATTTGTTTGGATAATAAACAATAAAAAATTACAAAAATGATTCACAAAGTTGTTACCATTAAGTTCAACGCGTCTTTATATTCTGCTGTGACAGTAATGTCTCTAACTGCCTTTCTAATCACTTCAAGATTATTTTTTATTTCATCATAACCATTGGAACTCCTTGCATAGGTTCTTCCTGACTACTAATTTCGACAGCATACACTGTTGATTTTAAATGTCTCCAAAGGGGAAATGATCACCAGGATTAAAATCTGGTGGCCTTAAGGGCCATTAAAGAGGTACACCCCGACCTATTCACATATTTGGAAAATTGTTTTTCAGGAAATTTCTCACAATTAGTTTAAAATGGGGTAGTGCACTATCATGTTGGAAATACATCCTTCCAATATTTTCATCTGCCATTAGTACGCTTAAAATATTTTGTAGAAAGTCCAAGAAGATTTTACTTGTTAATCTATCAGATATATGGCTCAACCAAATGTTTATTGAAAACACTGAACCAAATAGTAAGAGAAAATTTGTATTGCGATTTACTCTTGTCTTATAAGCATGTGGATTTTTCCCAGCCAAGGGATGAGAGTTTCTCAAGTTGTAAACACCGTCCCTAGTAAATTGTGCCTCATCTATAAAAATACATCAAATCAGATATCTCTGATACAGATTGATCCAGTTGTTAAAGTTCAAACGATGAATATTATCTCTTGCCTCTCACCTCTGGTCTTTTCAGACATGCAATGGGTAAAATTGATTTTTCTTTTTTAGCCTCCGCTAAATGGTAGCATATGTTACATTTAATGCATGACTAATTCTTCTGGTACTTATTTTTGGATTGTTTTCAACCATATTTATAATATTTTCTTCTATAGCTAAATTTTGCCTATCTTAATGCTCATTTAATTTTACTATTGAAAATCGAAGCATATGGCACATATAATGCATGATCAATTCTTCTGGTACTCATTTTTGGATTGTTTTCAACCATATTTATAATACTTTCTTCTATAGCTAACTGTAGCCTTTCTTGATGCTCATGTAATTTGATTCTAAAAAAGCTATTATTCGTTCCGATAATAGTTTTTCAAATATTTTCGAAAGAACGGATAATAGTGCGATTAGGCGGTGATTATAAATTTTATTTTTGCCTCCTTTCAATTTTAGAAGTCTTCAGCAGGCTTGAAAAAATATTGCCTTTGAAACATTCATTTATCACATGTTTTAATGGTTCTGCAAGAAGGCTAGCACACTGTTTAATTATTTTAACGGAATATTCATTGGGACCAATAAATTTGGTGTTTTTCAAATTGTTGATTATTTCTATTATTTCAGATGTGCTTATGGGTTCTAGTTAAATGGATTTGTCAGTTACAGGTGTTACATTATCATTAACAGGTTTTGTTTTATGTTCTAGATTTTAGCAAATTAAAAAAGTTATGTTATACAGGGTATCCACCTAATGCGTATTTGTTCCATTACTCAGTAACTGTCATAAATTGAAAAAATATATAAAAACAAAACTTGGTCAGCATTCACCGTTGCATACTCTAAAAATATTTTTAGTCATATAGGGTATTTCGTTTTGTCTGGGTGGTAGTCAACTTTGTTAAGTTAAATGAAACACCCTATATATTATTGAATATTTGGTTAGTGAACGTCAAGAGCATTTCGATGAACTACCATAATATGGAATTTCTTTGAGCAGTTCAGTAATTATTTGAAATTATATAGAAATTTTGACGCATGTACACCTTTACAAGAAACCTTGTGTTCTTTTAATGTCAAATGCTTTCAAATGTTTCGATGCGCTAGCGAATTACCATAGAAAAAGGCTTTTAAACCATGTATCTGGTTTTAGTTTTCTTTTTCACAGGATGTCTATAATTTTATGTCAAACAAAGATTTAAAAACCTCAATACCTTTGTTATTTCAAATGGAACATCCTGTATGTTATTTCATATTCGATTAGAAAATTGCAAGAGCTTTCTGACAATCTATCATACTTGATATTTATTTTCAATGGTTTTGAGGATATTATCATTTATGTCTATATTTTGAGAAAAGAAAAACAAAAGTTCCCTATTTTTGATGAATTTTATGCAAATTTTAAATATACAATAAATAAAGAGGTTAATAGTTTGACTATTTTAAAATTTTTTATAAAATAACTCCTTCATTAATAAATAATATACTTATACAATACAATAAAAAAATAAATAAAAAATAACTATCAATATTGATCTAGTTAGCTATAGATGCTCCCGATACACGTCCATGTTTTAAGACATGTCTGTACGTTCATGTACGCTCGTTAATGTATTTGGCAATTATATTACCTACACATACACTTAATTGTATTCAAACAGCAACAAAAAACATGTTCAACGGACTTTCAAATTTTGTCTACACACTGGCTCACGTGAACGCGCGTACATGAAGGCGCGTTCATGTGTTAAGACATTAAAAATTAAAGAGAAACAGGCATAACAAAATAAATTAAAAAGAAAAACATAATTATTTTCAAGGTTTTTATTGAATTATCAAGGAGCAAAACAACAAATTTAAGATATTTTCTTATTTATTCGCCCAATATTTAAAAATCGTTCAATTTCAAATTAATCGTGGAAACAAAAGATAAGACTGCCAGAAGTCATAATTCATTGTGACAGTTGTGACAATTATCAGTTGCATTTTTTTTATTGTGCGTACGTATATCGATGCATTAATAAAACTAGAATAATTATCAAAACAATTAATTTTCACGATAATGAATTACTTGATATGCTTTATATGAATTGCAATAAAAATTCTTTATTAGCATCGAGAATGTACGCTGTTGCATATCCAGGTAGAAGACACCCATAACTGAATGCTTTCAGAGACAACCCGAGACGTGCAAGTAGATAGAAAATTTTGTCCGATTTTAACATTTATTCGCTTTCTCTATTTAATATAAGAATAGTCAAATATAGCTGTCCTAGTCCGATAAAATGGAAGGTGAAAGCAGTGGGTAGCACTTGCACTGCTGTCATTTCTGTTCTATCCCGCGCTTTTTCTGTGGTATTTATCTGTCAACTTGAACTGACGAAAGAAGTGTTTGTTATTTTGTCGTGATTTTGATTATTTCTCGTTGTATTTTGTGATATTTGTGTGTTAAAGACTATTTTTAACACGCTTTTATTAGCTTCATTCTTCTTAAAGACTACCAATTTCATATAACTGGTAAGTTATAAAATTATAAATAATTTTATCCGCTATATCTAACGTATATATTAATCAGAAAGGATAAACAGTATTAGAAAATGTATCCTTTACTTATTTCATTCCTCATAATAAACCTTGAAATTGGTTGTAGGTTATTTTTTTGTTTGTGATGGCCACAGAGTCACGAATTAGATTGTGTTATGTGTGTGGTTCTTCGGAGGACGATGTGGCAAAACTTCATTATTTTCCTTCAAGTTTGGAAAGATAAATTAAGGCCTGCACTAAATTAACAACACTTCTAACAGCACAATTTTTTATGTTTTACAGGCCAAAAATTTGGCAAGAGAATATGGGTATACATTACACTGAAGAAACTCTTCAAAATTATAGGATATGCTCCCGTCATTTTACTGTTGAGAGTTATGTCCCCACACTTTTTCCATGTCGTCAGTTGGCAACATACCAAGTGCAAGCAGGTAATATGTGCTTTACAAAATGTTGGTGGTGAGGGGTCCTTAGATATTAATCCATAGTTGTTACTAATTAGCTTGGTAGAATTATCGCAAACTTTTTACTATTATTTAATTTATTCAAAATTAAGAAATATAGATTTGAACCAATAAATATGGTCGCTAATATCTATCTTATTTTACTTCAGATCTGGCCTCAAGCGAGGCCTCAACTTTAAAGAATATACCTTATGAGTTGGCGGAGGAATTTCCTAGCATAGTGAAGGCAGCTAGTGAATTTTTGGAGGAGATTCCCAGCACTTCTGTATCAGATCAGAATGTCACCGTTCGAAAACGACCGGGGAATTATTAGAATTGGCATTCCTTGGTGGTGTAAGAGGCACAATGAGGCACAGAAGCAAAATAAATGCTCGTGAGGCAAAATGAATAAAAGAATAAAAAAAATGGTGTTCGTGAAACAAAGAGAAAACTGAAGATTCTTTCGCGTAATTAGAACCTTAGTTTTTATTGAGCCACGTTGCGTGCCACACAATACATGATTTTTTTTATCTAGCACTTAATAACATTTTAAGGTAGTCTCTGCAAGTCAAGCCTAATAAATATTTTAAAGTTAATTATAATCATTAAATAATATTCTTTTTCTGCAAGCTTCTAGAAATTTAACTGTGATCAATTTTTTGAGTGGAAAATACAAATTTACATGTCTAGCCCGGCAAAGTGGCTTAAGGATTTGTAGTCTTTACCGATTCCTTATGTCATTTTCTGTTGACAAAAAGTATCCGATAACAATTAAAAATGATTATTCCAGTCTTCCTTGAAAGTAAGTGTCTGATGTCTGTCAGTTGATTTTATATTTTATTAAAGTTAAAAAGTTTTTTTAGACTAGCAGGAACCATTGCAGAAAAAACATTGTACACAACACACCCAGAAAGTGACTTTACTGGACTCGCCAGGGCTTTTGCAATGGAAATTGCCAGCTCGCCCTGTTAAGAATCACTTTCCGGTCTTGTTGCATAAATAACTATCATGCTTTCTTGATATTTTCTGTAATATATTGACAAAATGTCCTAAATTTGCTTTTTTTGTACTTTTCTGATTTTAATAAATTTTGTACAAAATATTACTACCTGCCTACTTGTGTTTTGAGTGTTATGTTAATTATCCAATACAAAAACATATTTCTTTTAAATCTTATGTTAAGCGGTTCAACAAGGTTACAATTAACCTTTTGATTAGTTTAACATAAAAATTAATTGACCTCTAGTTTTGTATTCTAACTTTAAAATAGCTTTGTTTCTGCGGCAATTGGTGATCGTTTGTGGATCATCAGAGATAGTCACTCGGTTAATTTTTAACTTCCAGCGAATAGAAGTATTTAAAAACAACTAATCGACTACTTCTGGTCCACAAACGATCACCAACTGCTACAGAAATAAATTTTATAAATAATATCAATAAAATAATAAGACGGGGGGTTTTTGAGTTTTCGCGGGCGTTTGCTTCTTGCGCCATCTACTTTCACCTTCCATTACAATCGACCAATTTAATACTGCGGATTAAATTTTAGCACGTACTTGCGCGTCTCGGGGTTGTCTCTGATGCATTTGAAATGCTGAAAGTTATACGCTTGGTTAACACTCTAGCCCATTGCGCCACCGAGCTATATGTAATAATTCATGTTTATTTTAAAATTTTCTAATTAAGAAAATCAGTAAATTCTCCCTATTCCTGAATGGGGGAATTTAGAATGGCATAAAATTCATCAAAAATGGGGAACTTTTCTTTTTGGTTCTCAAAATTTGGACATAAATGATCATATCCTCAAAACCATTGAAAATAAATATCAAGTATGGTAGGTCGTCGGAAAGCTCTTGTAATGCTCTTATCGAATATGAAATAACGTACCAGGTGTTCCATTTGAAATAACAAAGTTATTAAGGTTTTTAAATATTCAAGTTTGACATAAAATTATAGACATC
Organism: Rhamnusium bicolor; assembly: GCA_029963845.1. NCBI lineage: Eukaryota > Metazoa > Arthropoda > Insecta > Coleoptera > Cerambycidae > Rhamnusium > Rhamnusium bicolor. The sequence goes on from JANEYF010004140.1 coordinate 74,033, forward strand.
CTGTAGAACAAAAAAATGTAAAATAGGATAAATGGTTTGAAAGCCGTTTTCGATGGTAATACATTACCTCATCGAAACATTTGAGTGCATTTCAAATTAAAAGAATACAACGTTATTTTTTTCAAATTTCTAGACTTATTTTCAAAATTATGTCACGTTTTTGGAATATACAAAATTGATATTTTTCATGAAACCGAACCTGTATTTCCATTTTGGTTAATGTAAATCGATTCGGTAAAGTAAGTAAAACTTACCTACTGAATATCAAATTTTTATACGGAATGATTCGTATGCTGTGGCTTAAGAAAAAAAACATAGGTAAAACCGATTATTTAACTAACCGTGGGTTATTTAGAACCACCTAGGTGTCCCACATTCACAGTTAACATATGTACATTTTCCTATGAAATACCTCGTATAAATCCTTGAACATAATGCCACAAGAATAAGTAACAATCTTATTCTTGTGATAATGCTATATGCAATGTTTCTTTCAAATTTAAATATAAAAAGAAGTAAAGCATTTGTAGAACATGTAAGAAATACCGACCAGCCATTTAATTCCTGAAACACTTAAAACTATTAGTTTCCCTATGTAAATAAATATTTTATAAACGAGTAGTGGACACGCACAAAAGCATTCTTGTATGGTCTCTTGAATAAGCTTTTTATCTTGGATTAAAGTTACTATAAACCTTTTTTAGTACTTTATCTGGGTCACCTTTTTATAGATGAAATCTTTACATTAGCCACCCTACATCAGAATCTTAACTTGACATTTTTCTAGACGAATAAACATTGTAGGCCAAATGACATCTTTTGGGTAAGTGGTTCAGCGGTCTTCTCGTATGCCACATATGTAATTGTAACACTATACGAATCCTTATTGTCCTTCTACAGGACAAAACCAGACATGGGTTCTTCATGTCGCCATTCTTCTTGATCATGTTTGGAACTAATACCTGTCGACTTTATATTTAATAAAAAGCATGCTAAATTGAAATATTTGGTATAAAATATTTTGGGTATTTTATAAATCTGTTGATGTGTGAAAGGTGCATATTGTACATAGGTATTATTCGAAACATGGGATCGGTTTTATTTAGGTGTCACATTTCAAATTAGACTTGTTTTCAAGTAAACCAGAAATTAAATTTGCAAGTTTCACGAAAGAAAAAATAATTATGTATGCGTTAGAGCTAAATGTTCATGTTGTTCTTATAAAACAATAATTAATAATAACAATAGTAGCATTATAATGCAGTTAAATTAGCATTTATATTATTTGTACAGTGCGGTGGTAAGTTATGGAATACATTTTATAAAACTGGTTATAATTCTTTTTTTTTTTTGGAAAATCGTAATTTAAAAAAACGCGCTTTTTAAGCCTATTTTCATATTTTTTCAACCATATTAAAAACAAAATATGACCTCAATTTTATCTTCTGTAAATCGACCTTTTCTCTTGTTTTCAGTAGAGCTGAGAAATTCTGTTTCTAGTATCGCATATAGGTTACATAAAAACGTTAAGAAAAAACTCTCTCATGATTTAAAGATTCAGTATCAAATCATAGTATAAACATTATAATAAGTAGACTTTGGGGAGTTTGGCTTCTTTTTTAGTAGGAGAGGATTATTTTGTCTACATCATTCAGCAATTTTGTTCATTTCAAGAAATTTCAAACCAGAGATCTGTTGTGTGTACGGCGAGTATAAAGACGTCTTTTATTTATTCGATATTTTCCGTTTAAGTGTAGTGCGTTAGTGGACGTAAAAAATTGCTAGTTAGACTGTCATAAGAGGTCACACGCATAAAGTTGCCGTCCGTTGTGACGAAACATATTATGTCGTCGAAAAAACACCAAACGTTGATTGGTGGACACACAAAGGCGGTGAAGCGGAGGAGCTTTTATATAAAGAAGGTTACAAGATAAATACTGTTTGGTATACTGTCTGCAGTCTGTTTATGTTATTTACGACATGGCATCCAAATTTCCTAAATTCAGATAAGTGGCACGTGCAATAGATTATAAGATTTATCTAATAAACAAATGCATTTTTTCATGCAAAAGACTTTAAAGAAATAAGAGATACGAAGTATAGCTTCTCTAAAGTCACATTAGTAGATTTTAGAACCGTTTTATTGTCGAGTGTGAATCGAAAATTTCTAATTGATTTAATAAGCATTCAAGTGAGTATTAATAATAATTGGCTTTGGCGATATGTCTCGAACTCAAAAGGAAGTGTGTTAATTTATTTAACCAATGATATCCAGATCGCACCCTTATCTCACAATGCAGAGTAAGTACAAATGAAAGGAAATTCCGAGAAAATGTACATATCAGAAATATTCCAAAAAATCGCCGTCCTATGTAGATGACAACTGGATGTATTAATAACTGCACGAGAAAATTCGCAGATAAATCAACAACTGGTATTAGATCTGAACATAACAAAGAATAGTTTTAAAAACTTTATCGAAAAGTAAGCAGTGTCCATACAAAAGCAAATAACCCAACAGCATATAGATGATAGTTTTAACAGAAGGCAGATAGTTTTAACAGAGCATTTAGTGGCATTTTGCCTAATAGAGTGTGCACTTTTTCGAAATAACCGATATTTTTTAAAACATCTCTCTTTTAACATGGCAGCATCCCTAATTTTCGTATAGTATTGAAGGGAGACAAGCAACTTGCAGATACGAAACTTAGAGGCTTTCAAAGATGTAAATATTAGAAACATTCATGATAAAATTTCATTTATTTTGCATAATTCATGAAATTACTGAAATAGAAATGTTGTAGATACAATAACAGTTAAATAAAACATTTTAAATAACTAAAACTAGCAAAACAGATGTCCGATATGTTCCCTATTTTCGTTCAACGTAATCTTACCCGACTGATAAGTTTTCTTAAAACTTTAATACACTGTCTTGGAGTTATCTGAGCTACTACCATCCGAATTTTTTCTTTTAATTCGGCAACAATATTAACTTACTTTTCATACACCAGTTTAAAAAACAAAGTAATTGGTAATCTAGGGGAGTGAAACTTGGGGACCGTGTGAGTCATCTTACCATACCTTTATTATTCCCAGTCCATCTATTTTAATATGTTACTATCCTTGTATTGTGCGGTGGCGCACCATATTGTTGAAAAAAAATTGTCTATAAGTATATCCAATTCTGCCAGAAATCCGTCAACTTCATTTTATAGATATTCTAAATATCTTACTAGTGAAAGTTCATTCAAATAAAATAGGTATTATTAAATGTGTGTGTCTAAGATACACACCAAAATATTAGAGCCAAAGCGATGTTGATGATTAACTTGCCTCATTATATGGTATGGTTAAACATGCCAAAGCTGGATTCATCAGAAAAGATAATACTTTTTGCAAGGTCGTTATCTTGAGCATAACTTTGCAAAAGCCAACCACAAAACTACTCTTCTAGGGATGAACGTCATATTTGTAGCTTTTTTAATATCCTAAATATAGAGGCTCTGCTAATATTACTAAGGTCTTAATATCGAAGTTCTCGCGAATATTGAGCACCCTGAAAAAAGTAATTTAAAGCCACGAGCACTAAGCACTCTCAGAAAATAAATAAAAGCTAGTCCAAGCAAGGGTTTGTTATTAGAAAGCCATCTTCAAATTATGAATCTGGACATATTACCAAAGTTCTTGAAGAGGTAATAAAAAATGAGGAGCTGTCGAGACAGTAGGATTCACTTCTACATAAGCTAAGGTACCAATCTCTACACCTTCACGGATGATTACATTTTCTACGTCTGGGTTATTTCATTGATCAATTCGCATTTGTTGCTCAACTGTTACAAAATGTCTTTTGTCAGGATGTTTTCTTTCGGGGCAGTGTTGAGCATGCACTTCACTTCCATTTGCTCTACATTCACCATTAGTAACATTAATTTTTTTCACTTTGGGAATAACGAAATTTTTCCATTGTAACAAACGCAAAATTAATTATTATCGTCCAGATTGCACTAAAGTACTTGTCAAAATCTGCAGTTAATTGTTTTTGAGATTTCATAGCCACCTGTGCCCTTAGCTTACAAAATATAGTAGTTTGTGTTTATTTTTGATAATAATGGATATTCCTACATATATTCTAAGAACATGTCATTTAATACAATAGTGTGAAAAGAAAGTAATCGACTAAATATTTCTTATTTGTGAATTGACAACAAATCTAAATCATAATTGTATATGAAGGGAAATCTAATTAGATACAAGTAAATGAAATTTTTTTCCGAATATTTTTAATATCTACAAATTCGAAAGTTTGTAGGTTTCTTTATCTGCAAGTTTGCTAGTCTCCCTTCAAAACTATATAAGAAATATGGATGTTGCCATTTAAAAATCGCATTTTAAATAGCACTTTTCACAGAACTGTTTATAAAATTTGAGTTTTTCTTGAATGGTTTTCAATGGGTAAAAATAAAATCCTCTGCGTTGACCATTTTTTATCCAAAAATTTTCATGAACGGTTGTACAGAGAACTTTTTTTCTCTATCGACGTGCCTAAAAATAATTGGGGTTGCTATCAAAATGTAGATTTCACTTCCAGTCAAACAGGAAGTCACAAATATGTTCATCATATTTTAAAAGATGAAAATTTATAGATACTAAAAGTGTGTGGAATTTTATTGAGATCGGTTAAAGAACAATGAAGCTATAGACTTGCACCTTGTTTGAGATTCACCCAGTATACCAGTAAATTCTAAATCCGTTAAGAAATCACGGCTAACTGAAACTGTTTTTCAGATTTCCCAAAAAAAAAAAAAATTCTGTGATTTCTCTTTTTTGGCTGTAGCCAAGTATTCCTTGGTCAGGCAGGTTTTAGACTTTTACATTATTAGCATACTTTTTGAAGACTAATATTTTGGTCTAGAAACTAATGTTTGCTAATGTTTTGCTTTCGAGATATCCGAGGGAACTTTTGTTTTTCTTATGGCAGCCATATTGAATTATTCGTTTTTTTAGATTGTGCTTAAAAAGAGCTTTCAGATGATGTGTCACATGCTGAGGAAAAATTATTTTCAAGGGATTAATTTAAGAAAAGTTATACATTGCTTAACAAAACAAAATCGTAGGCCATGGAAAATCAAAAAGTTTTTGTAAAACCAGAGACAAGGAAGTTCCTTATTCAGACAGTCACAAATTATTATCTATGTACTTAAAATCCACTGTAAATTGATTTATTTGTACAATTTTCTAAAAATATCAATTTTTATACAATCATTAAAGGTTTCATTCATAAAATTGTCAATAACGTGTTCAAAATGTAAACAAAGAAATCCTCTTCATCAAAGGCATTCTTGCATGTAAATTAGTTAGTAATTAGTAAATTTGAAAAATGCTCTTGTAAAAAGGACCACATTCACACATAACTTTCGGTAAAATAAAGTAACCTACTGCTTAAAACAAATGATAAGCATTACTGTTAGTTGACAGTTGTTCACTAAATAGTAGTGGCATCGTTGTAAATTGTTCAACAATACTTATTATTACTGTTCAACAGTGTGAGTATTGCAAAATAACGCACAAATTCTCACACGAAAAAAAATTGGATGTGTTAGAATGTTATTTGAAAAGTAGACAGAAATTCGCAAAACGCATCGGCTTCGTATCTAGAAACATTTCCGGAGAGAATGCAACCACATAGAACAGTTTTTGGAAAAATTTTAAGCAATTTGTTAAATTACTGGAGTTTTGATAATAAAAGAGACCGGTATGATATTGATATTAATAATGTTGACCGCACAAATAATATTCTCGAAGCTGTTAACAATAATTTCCGCATAACGGTACGACAAATTGCAGGCGAAACAAATATTCCTAAGACAACAGCACACAAGACATTAGAACAAAGGTAATATCATCCGTACAAACCAATGATTATTCAAGCTTTAAACAATAATACTTTTAGTAGAAGGCTTGAATTTTGTTGTTAGTTTAATCAAAAATGCGAAAAACAACCTGATTTTCAATCGAGAGTTATATGGACCGATAAAAGTCCTTTTACAAATTGTAGAGTCTTTAACAAGCACAATTATCACCACTGGGCCACAGAAAATCCGCATGTAACTACTCAAAGAAGATTCCAAACTAGATTTAGAATCAATGATTAGTGTGGCGTTATAGGTATTACCTTTTCTTTCCTATTCTACACCCATGATCTGCCTATAACCCTTTCCTTAATTATTATTTTTAGATCGCCATATAATTGGTCCATTCATTTTTCACAACAATTTAACGGGAGCAGCCTATCATGAAATTCTGCAAAAGCAAATTTTTCCCAAGACAGCTTTTTATAGAACAAGAAATAAACGAATTGTGGTTCTAACAAGATGGCTGTCCTGCACATAATAGTAATAATGTTAGACGAATATTGCAGGAAAATTTTGGTATCCACATAATTTCAAATAGAGGACCAGTATTGTGGCCTCCCCGCTCACCTGATATAACGCCTCCTGATTTTTACTTGTGGGGTGTGGTGAAAAATGCAGTGTATGATTCTGAAAGTCCGGAAACCATCGATAATTTGGAAGATAGAGTTAAGGACGCTTTCGGCACAATAAATGCCAATACTCTCAGAAGAGTAATAAGGCGTAGATGCCAAAAGTGTATTCAAATAAATGGAGGTCATATTGAACAGTTTTATTAAATCTTCTTACTTTTTTACTATCATTTCTTCTATTATGTTAATTTGATGTTACTAAAAAATTTTCTCCATATCGATTATATTCAGTATTTTAACAGAAAATTAAAATTATATAAACATGTCAAACTGGTAACCTTAACATTTTTATTATTTTTTATAATGAAGATGAAATCAAAATAACTTTTTGGTTTTCCATGGCCTACTATTTTATTTTTTTAAGCAATGGATAACGTTTCTTAAATTAGTCCCTTGAAAAACAATTTTTCCTCAGCATGTGATACATCATTTGAAAGCTCTTTTTTAAGCGCAATCCGAAAAACGAAATATCCAATATGGCTACCATAAGAAAACTAAAAGTTAACTCGGATATCTCAAAAATTAAAGAATACCGAACATTAGTTTCTACACCAAAATATTAGTCTCCAAAAAGTGTTTTTGGAAAATCCAAAAAAACGGTTTCAGTTAGCTGTGATTTCTTAACGTTTTTGGAATCAGTATAAAGTTTGATAAAACTTTACTCATTTGACCGACCTTATAGCTCTTATGATTTCCGAGATCACAATGGTGATCATCGAATGTGAGACATACGGTATATACTTAGATAAAATGTTATTTAGTTTAGTAGGTATACCTACTATTGTTGATAAATTGTGTAGGACGATAATAAAAATCGTAAAAATAAAATTAACATTTATAACACATAATAATATTAACACAGATTTGTATTTTCTAAAGGTAACGTTATAATTATTAAAAGGATCTTTTAGTTAATATTTAATTGAAATTATTATATATATCAAACGTGTCAACATTTATATATTGTTTTCTTACCGTAGAAATAAATTTTATCCTCAATTTGTTTACAAAATAATCTAATATTGTAAGGGCGAACTTAGGTACTATTATTGTTAAAATACCTCTATTTACAAATAATTAAATCACAACAGGGAATAATCACTCTATTTCAATTTATTTTGAAAGCATTTTAAAAGAACATGGTTTTATTAGATGTCACCAAAAAAAATCAGCGGAGTTATAAAGCACTTGATGTTCGAATGGTAAGTTAAAGATGACTGCTTTTATACAACCAGTTAACTCTTGCCGACGGAAAAGTGGGTAAAATAACACAGCGGTCGAGAATTTTAATCTTGCCAGCGGAGTTTTATATCACAGCTATCCATCCTACTGACACTCTTTGTGGCATGTTTCTTCGTCAACAGGAATGCCTCATCCAATTAGGCTTAAAACTACAACAATATTTTTTGTTTAATTGAATTTTTAGTAGCGGAACTTTTTGCGAATTGTTTTTCTTTATCTGGTTCTCCAGGTAGGTATATTAAAAATTATCTTTAATTATAAGCTTTTATTTTGCATATTTTTCATTCACTGTTTTTTTTTTAGAAACAAAATGAATAACTTACGGGGCCTGTTTTCAGTTTAGTTCAAATATATCTTAATAGATGTCACTATGTGTACGACAATGTATATTAACACAGTTTCATTGGTCGGGGCAGTTCTATTCTTTTATAATAATAAAATTATTAAGGATCAGGTTTCCAATAGCAAGTATTTTGAATTAGAATATTTAATTTACTTTTATTATGTATTTAAACTAAGGTCAGTTCATTATGCTAGTTATAGTAATTATTGTTTTAGTTTTAATCTTTTTAGAGTACTGTTTGTGTTAATGGAAATTAGAAATTAATAAATATTCATGCTTATTAAATTTTACATATTTTACATGATTTAAAATATATAAATATTGTACTTATCTTTAAATTCTTCCTTAAAGTGTTGCCTATAACTCCATTAAAATAATATCAAAGTAGATTTCATTTTGATATGATCCTATACACGTGTATAACCTATGAAATTTTTATAAACTTTTGGCCTGAAGAATAGGGCTGTCAAATATTATTATTCAATTTTTAGAAACGGGTACCCGTTTTCCAAATTACCTACGGGTAACCGGTATGAGACGGGTATCCACTTTCGGCAACGCAATTCTATTCGTAGACACTGTCCATGGATATAACAGTACAAAAAAAATTACACAGACTATTTTCACACCTTTGTGAAAAGAGTCATTTAAACTGCGATTTTTAAATGGCAATATCAAAATTTTTTGGATAAAGAAACCCAGACATTTTCAAAGTTGTAGATGTAAATATTCATGACAAAATATCATTTATTTCTACCTAATTAAGTGTGCCTTGATATGAAATTATGATTTGTTGTTTTAAAAATTCACAAATAAGAAATATATAGCGATTACTTTCTTTTACGCTGTTGCGTTGTTTTTAATGACACTTTTTTTAAATTGTTTTATTAAATTATTATCCAAAAGGAAATACAAATTACGCGATTATGTAATTTAAGACCATAGGTGGCTATGAAATCTCAAAACAATTGCAGATTTTGATAGGTGGTTCAGTGCAATCTGGGTGATAACAATAAACTTTTCGTTTATGTTACAATAGCAAACTTTTGTTATTCCCAAAGTGAGAAAGTGGATGTTACTTAATATTCGGCAAATGTAGAAAAATTGGAAGCGTATTAATCATTGTTCCACAAATTTCGTGGGACACGGATCTCGAATAGTTGGGATATCTGGCGCCCACTCAGCGAGGCAATATTTCAGCAACATCGCTGTGATCTTCAATTGCTATAATTTTGATGCAATATTAAATATTACAGTAACAGTCCTTTAATTTGCGGTAACATTAAAGTTAAACAATATCTTTATAAAGCACACTTCATGTAATTTGCTGGTACTTTGCGATATGTAACATTGCAGTGTAATATTGTTTCATGAACATTAAGGGTAATATTGCATCTAAGACACTGTTTGCGCAACGCTACCGCGTAAGAAACCATTCAGTCACAAGATAATTTAAAAAAGTTAAGCAACAAATGTGTGCAGTGGTAAATAACCCAAACGTAGAAAATATTAAAATCAGCGATGATGTAGAGATTGATATCTTAGTTTACGGAGAAGTGAATCCGACGGTCTTTATAGGAGAGCTTGCCTTTGAGAAGAATATTAGTCAAACCCCAATATAAAAGCTACAAATATGACGTTCATCGACATCTCTACGAAGGGTATTGTCCTAGGAGGGTACAGTTTTGTGACGGGTTATTGCAAAGTTAATGAACCTAGGTTTACCAGCTTTGATATGTTTAACCGAAACAATAGGAAGAATAAGATTTGGCTTGTGAAAATCTTCAAATAATGAAGCGAATTATCACAAAGAGGGCGTTGGAGTTAATATTTGGATGAATGTATTAAGCACACACATAATAGGACCCAGTTTATTTTGACTGCCTCATACTGGTATATTTAGAATATCTATATAGACTTTCGTCTTTCGACTTCACTCTCCTAGATTACCATTATTGAGCTTTCTTAAAAAGGAAAGTATATGAAAGGTGAGTTAATACTGTAGATGAATTAAATAAAAGAAAGAATTCAGGTGGCAGTAGATCAGATACCTCCAAAGCGGTGTATTAATGTTTTAAAATAACTTATCAGCCGGGTAAGATTATTTCGAACTGAAAACAGAGGACACATCGAGCATCTGTTTTAATCATTTTGCTAGTTTTAGTTATTTAAAATGTTTTAACTGTTATGGTATTTGTAAAATTTGTATTTCAGATAATTTAATAAAATTATGAAAAATAAATGAAATTTTATCATGAATATTTCTAATATCTACAACTTTGACAGTCTCTAGACTTATTTATTTGCAAGTTGACTTGCATCTCTTCAAAACTGTACCAAAAAGGATGAATGTTGCCATTTAAAAATCGCATTTTAAATGGTACTTGTCACAAAGATGTTTAAAAAGTACCGGTTTTTTTGGAAAAAAGGTCACGATTTGTAAGGTAAAATATAATATTTAAAGTTGAGCTTCATTTAAAAATATGCTGTGCAATGTTTTAGATTTAATTCATGACCAACTTGTCCAAACATTTTAATTAAGGTTCTACATCATGGGTTAAAGTAAAATTGGTTGCTAGTGGGACATTTTTATCCTATTTTAAAGTTTCAAGGACGGTTGTACAGTTTTCTCCTTCGATGTGTCGAAAAAAGGAAATGGGGTTGCTATTTAAATAAGAAAAATTGATGACACTTCGGTCAAACAGGAAGTCACAAATATGTTCTTCATATCAAAGATGACAATTAATAGGTACTAAAAGTGCATGAAATTTTATTGAGATCGGTTGAAAATAAGGAAGCTTAAGGCTTGCGCCTTGTTTGCGATTCACCCGGGATAACAATTTGTTACGTACAAATGATAGTTAAGAACTAAATACCCCAGACCTATATCCTTCTTCTCATCTTCCTTGGGTATAAAACTACTATCTTATAACACTTAAAAGATTTGTTAAATGAACCTCTGTGCCAAAAGGATCAGACAGCGTCTTTGATAAAAAGGTTTTTTTGCATATCCAAAAATGTTAATACCCAAAGAAGGTGAGAAGAAACATTACAGGATGCCACAAATAAATAATTATAGACAACAATATTATTCTATTATGAACATTTTATTTTTAAAAGTGTAGGAACATAACTAGAGTTATTTTGGCACTTACAGTTTCTAATTAAGTTTAAGTTAAAACAAATCTGTAACGTCACCACGCAATTATTTAATAAATTATTAGTCAGCACTTAGCATAGTGATGGGACTCGAGTGTGAAAATACTCGAGTGACTCGAGTCAAAATCCGACTCGAGTGACTCGAGTCATATGGCTGTTCAATTCGAGTAAAGTTGTTACTCTAGTCGAGTTATTGCTACTCGAATCAGTGAGTTAATATTATTTAAGTTTTAAATCGAGTTGAGTTTGACTAGAGTCTAGAGTCAGGGCAGAGTCGAAATTAAACTCGAGGCGAACTATAGAGTAAGTAGTTGCAGATGATTCAGTGGTTTGCTAAACAGTAAGTTTTTAAAGTGTATTTAGGGGGTTTTTTTTTGGTAAGCTTTCAGCATTTAAAACACTACCATCTAATTCCAACATAAGTTTGAGGAATCGAAAGGATAAACATAAATCATAATAATTGAAATACAAAATAATAAATGGACCCAGGTCAAATACTATTTTTCCTGCCGGAAAATCAACACATTTCAAATACAAAATTAAATATTTAATTAAAATTGTATATAAAATGACATTTAAAAAAACCAACATAATTTTTTTTATTAAATTAACATTAGATTAAACTCTTGTTTAGCACAAAATATTAAATAAATACAGTATTTAATATTTAATACACACCGATTACGGTTTTTTATTTATTTCGAACTAATTGAATCGAAAAACAAATCTTTATGAACATGAATGTGCCAGTTTGATTGCTGCAGTCGTGTGAGTCTTGAGTTTAAAGAATTCTAAGTTCTAATTTCTAATACGTCGTAATAACGTCGTATGTAACAATTATAGGTTTGTACGTAGAGGCGATTTGTGATAGTTTTCTGACTATAGAGATGCGAGTATTACGAGAGCTCTGAAATAACAAATGTTCTGATTGAACAAGCGCATCTCTACAACAATGTGTGCATGCTTCTGATAGTTTCAAACGGTTGGAAACTGCTCTACGAATAAACCTTTTAATTAATAATTATACAATCTGACCTACAAACATGAAACAACAAACCTGGAGTGGAATTCCCGATCCCGATGACCCGATGATATAGTAATTGATTAGTGATTTCATTTTTATTACTTTTACAAGATTAGTGCCTTCATGTAAATAATCTTTCATATTTATATTATATAAACAAATCACACTGGCACTAAAGAATATTTAAAAATATTAATAAAACCATAAACAATTAAATTAAAGAAACTTGACTCGAGTCAAAAAGCGACTCGAGTCTAAAGGCGACTCGGATCAAAAAGCGACTCGAGTCAAAAAGCGGCTCGATTCAAAAATCGACTCGATTCAAAAATCTACTCGAGTCAAAAAAGCGACTCGAATCAAAAGTCGAGTCGATTTTTTGAGTTTTACTCGACCTAACTTTTGACTCGAGTTTTATAACAATGAAACCGAGTTTCAACTCGAGTAAATTCGGAAACCTACCGAGTTATTCGAGTGAAAAAAAGTCACTCGAGTCCCATCACTACTTAGCAGTGTTACCAAGTGAAAACTGTCTGTATTCATATTCGCTATAAATAACAATGACTTGCACTAGCCTCCAATAAGAGATAATTCTCTTCGTAATCCCAAATAATACAGTATCAGTCAAAAACACGTGGTAACGCAGCGAATATGTTAATACGGCGTAAGTCTTTTTCCATTTACTAACGAATTAAGAAACTACAAACTTGCATGCTTTAAAATGGTTTTAGTTGAAACTTCTCTTTCTTTAAACAAAAATCTGGTATAATATGCATATAAACGTGCTCCGGATGATACAACATTGATTTTTGAATAGTTTATAGAAATAATTTTATTGTTTACACTAGTTCAAGTACTGATCCTTGAGTCACGTTTTTTTCAACTGACAGCAAATTATTGTGTAATTAGAAAACATTTCAATTAAAAATTTTCGTACGTAGATTTTTAAAACCTGAAGTATTCCCGATTGCCCAATTTTTACAAAATTATCAAGGATGTTTTACGTAGTTTTTATGTTATGTACAATATCCCCAAAAATAATTACTTTAGCGTGTATGTATAATTGTTCATTGTCTAGCTATGTGTTTGAATTAGAATAAAAATAATATGCACCAAATGGGCATTAAAAAGGTACACCATGTACACTGTACAGGGTGGTCATTTTGAATATTTAACCGATCTTCTGGCTTTTTTGGGTTAGGAAAAAATCGAAACCGAGGTTATAGATTTTCCCCGTAGCATCCGAAAATAGCAACAGAAAAATAATTGAACACCAGCCAATGCGAATATGGCTGAAAAGTCAAAATCAAAAGAAAATATTGTTTATAATCGCACAAAAGTTTAAAGTAATTTGATAATGAGGTAATTTAATAATGAGGATAATAAGTAATTGATGTATATTGCAATCATTTATTTCTTTCAGTTTATACAAAAGTTATGTCAGTTTGTATCGAATTATTGTTTGATTGATATTTTCAATTTATTTATAAACAATGGAAAACTTTAAGAATTTATTGTATTTGAATGTTTTAAATTTAGTTTCACAATCCTACTTGCATCAGTTTATGTATAATTATTTTTCTGTTGCCGCATTCTGATGCTCAGGAAAAAGAATTTCCCTTCGATTTTTTCCTAGCCGCAAAATATGCCTTGTGTATATTTTGGGGCTATTTTCAGTGAGCGCCAGAAAATATCGCGCTTATATTGGTTTAAAAAAATAGAGGGCTACGAATTGCGAAAACACCTATAACACATGACCTTTTTTGCAAATTATTAAGAAAGAATTAAAAAATCAAAAATTTCAACTACTTACAATTTTTCTTAAGAGCCATTTACAGGACATTTAAAACAGTGCTCTTATTAAAAAATTATATTTTATCTGTAATACTTTTCTTTTCCAAAATAAATATTTAGCATGATATTTTTAATCACCTAATTAACATAGACAGCCAGTTTGAAATAACTTACAAAAGTCATTTATTGGACAAATTTACAGAACATGCGTCTTTAACATAAATAATAAATAAGTATAAGGGAAGAGGAAGTTGTTATGATATTTTAGGTTCTGAAAAGGTGTAAACTGATATAATTAGTTAATAAACCAGTATTGGTTGATGAATGACCGGTAGACAGTTTGAATTAGACGTGGGTCACAATCAAAATGTTGCTAGGTATAATCAAGTTCACTGTGAACCTGGCAACTAACTGCAGCGGTATGGGTTGCATTAACAGCGAGAACACGTCGAAATTGTGGCTTGAAAGTCGGCAATTATTCCGAATGATTTAATACCTGAAATTGGTGGATAATAGGCTGTATTTACACGCCAATATACCTCTCAGATCCGACAGTATTATTAAGTGTTCTATTTTATGTTTCTTACGCGTTTGGTTAGTTTTAGTGTTCGAGATCCATCCACAAATGTCAATATTAACTATTGTTCATTAATGTAGGTATATTACAAATTATAATTAATTACACATAAAATACCTAGTTATACAGGGTGTTAATTAAGTACGTGGACAAACTTTATGCGGTATTTCTTTGTTTTAGGATAATTAATTCAAATTAGTCTATATGTACGTATTAACAATTTTAACAGTACCCATGAAACAATGTTATTAACTTTTAAAACAATCTACAAGGTCTTACATAAAACTAAAATTACCGTAATCTAAAGAAGAATTTAACAAAGATACAACACTTAGCTTAGAGTAACTGCTGCAAATGGCCACCCCCGACCTTAATGCATGCTTTTATGCCCTTACCATCCAATGGTGGACCTGCTCAAAAATACCAGGAGTATTTCTTATCATTTCGCATTACTTGTATTCGGTCTCTTAGATCTTCTTTGTTCAAAACTGAAGTTCTGTAGACTAATGATTTTAGGTGCCCCCAAAGAAATAAATCTAGAGGATTAGTGTTGGGTGATCTAGGTGGTCAATGTTGTGGCCCGGCTCGCGCGATTCACGCATTGGCATAATTTTGATCTATATACTCACGTGCAACTAAACTTCACAGTGGTGGAGCACCATCATGCATAAATCAAATTCGACGTCTTTCCCTACTTGGGACATCTTCTAAGTGATCGGGTAGGACATACTCTATAAATTGTCGGTATTGGTTACCATTAACCTGGTAGGCAGGAAATGTGGCCCAATAAGAAAATCCTCAACAATTCCAACCCAAACATTTACTGAAAACTGCTCTTGCAAATTGTTTTCAATTATAGCGTGTGGGTTATCTTCAGCCTACATGTAATTGTGGTGAAAATTTATTATTGCGTTACGGGAGAAACATGTCTCATCGGTACACAACACCTGGGATAAAAACCTTCGATTTATCACTATTTTATTTTGTATTCAAGTGCAAAATGCTACTCTCTGAGGAAAATTCCTCGATAAAAGAGCTTGTACACATTGTATAAAGTTGCTCTTCTCTTAATAGTTTCTATAGGTAATGTTTAATTGACCCGCAATTTTTCATGTTCAGGATTTTCTTCAATTTCATTAAGAATAGCTTACTCTATCTAAATGATCTTTACTATTCTGGGCCTTTCCACAAGGGCAGTAGACTTCTTAAAACTACCCGTTTCAAAAGTCGGAAGTGAATATTAACAGAAGTTTGTCTGTTAGGCACGCGACGTTGAGGATATCTTTCTTGATACATTCGTCTTGCTGCACGAGCGTTACTATGCTCCATGCCATACATAAACTGCATGTTTGCAATTTCAGAAGTATGTGAATTCAACCATTTTAACCGAAAGAAAATCAATAAATCTGTTACTTGTACTATGAAAAAACGTTTTGACAACTGTCATGCTGTTTACGGCAGTAAAAAAATAATTAAATAAATGAATTAGTAATATAAAGGCCAATTTTGTCATTTTGATGAGAATTGTCATATCATCATCATTTTTCTTTAGATTATGGTAATTTTAATTTTAGTTTAGGATCCTGCAGATTGTTTTAAAAGTTAAAAACATTGTTTCATCGGTACTGTTAAAAGTATTATTATATGTATGTATACGCTGAATTTTAATAAATTACCCTTAAAACAAAGCATAATTTTATTTTTGCCAAATATATTCTGAATCACACAAGATAATGAAAAACATCAAGAGAGTGAAAAGTTCAAGAAAAAAATGGTAAATTGGATTTTATTCATAAATTTAGTAAGTGTCGCCGCAAAAATTAGGGGACTTTAAAAAGGGGACGACCCCAAAAAAATTAGGACACTGTATATTGTTTCAAAAGTTAACAACGTTAAATTATTAAAAGCAATATTGTTTCTTTGATCACCCTGTATCTCGAAAACCTAGACGTTTAAACCATATGTTTATATGAACTATTTGTCTTAAAATCATACAAGGAATTACCGCCTAAACTTTGTCCCTGTACTTAATTAACACCCTGTACAAGTTATTTTACCTATACAGAGTGAGTATTTTTTATGGGACAAACGAAAACAGGTAACAGAAGAGCTTAAAATAATAAGATATTGTATATAAACAGATACTCAAAACCGCTTAGGTGAGGTATCAGAGTGTTAAAATTATTTTTTTTATTATTTTTTATCTATTATACATGAAAAAAATATCTTTCTCAGATCTGGCTTATGATAATTTTAGAGAATTCTATTCATTTTTGTATTCTTTGACATTGAGTGAAAATCCAGTGGCGTAAAAATTGATTTAATTTTTCTAATCACTTATCATTTATGAATAAATAAGTCTTCTTCAAGTGTTATCCAAAATGTATTCGTTTCTAATATTTCACAATTTCTCTAACGTTTCGAAAACGAAATGCCCTTCCATTCTCAAAGTTTTATAGCTTTATAAACTGTATGTAGCGTAAAACTCGATACATATATTATTTGTTTATATATGTAACGTACATACATAGAACCTTTCATACTTAAATTATACAATATTAAACCAATTAAATTAAATTAAACACCACAGGTAATACAACCCCCTGTAGCCCTGAAGGTGCCCCAAGGTCCTTGTGTGGAAGAGGGATACACATTTAGAGACAATGGACACACACCCAATGTCCAAATATGATAGGATTAATTTCTTGCTTAGGAAAAATCATATCTCCTCGACCGGCGATCGAACCGGGGACTCCAGTGTGAGAGACAAGTGTTCTCTTACCGCTCAACCACGAAACCACAAAAAAAAATTATTTTGGTCAATTCTACTTTTAGCGTTGGAACCATGTTGTACCAAAATGTACAGATGAAGGAAGTCTTGATCTAATTTAAAAAATAAGTTTTTATCTCAAAAAATACCCTATTACTACTTTGACGTAAAATCACAGGCGTAGAGGTTTATTCCTTTACTTTATACTGAGTAACTGCAATTTTTAGCTATTCAATCTTAAAACAGTTATTCATGTGAAACTAAGATCCTAAAGAAAAAAAGAGAAATCAATAAAGATGGTTGAACCTGCGAAACTCAGGTGTAGTGACTGTGGGAGCCTCGCCTGCGCAAACGCACACATGCGCTTATCCCAAGGATTTACATAAACAAATTACATCAGTTCACAGTCACTTTCTCCCGGCATACAGTTTGTTTATTGGAGATTAAGGTGACCGACCGAGTAAAGCATCTTTATCTTTCACATCGCGTATAAATAAATTTACATCTGAATTTCCCGATGTAAAATAGGTACACTGGAACAGTGACTGATATATGCTGTTATGTTTGCCAGTACTACTTGAATGGGTGGAGTGTACATGACTAAAAGCGACATATCGCAAATGTAAATACAAACTAGTGAACTAAAATATCTTAAATGGGTGTTTACTTTCAACTTAATTTTCATGTTAAGTGCATATGGTATTAGAGAAAGAACATTTTCGTTCATTCTGGAAAAAATATAATTCTGAGTGGCCATTACGTACGAGACAAGTAAGATCGCAACTTCTCCATGCCAAAAGACGATTTGAGAATAGTATAAAGAATGAAGTACGTGATAAACAAATATGGCTAAATTTGGATGAAATCTTTGACGCAAGAATTAACAAGATGGCAATGTGTTAATTCGAGCTTTAAATCCAAAAAGGCCGTCGAACTCATATTTGCTGGTCCGTAGAAGGATGGAAAAGAATAATGGAAAACATGGTTGTAAGCGGCGTTTCATTAAAATAAATATTTAAATCCGTAACATTCACATTCAACCACAAGCGTCTAACACTATAAAGGCGGGTCAACAGCAAAAAATGTGCAGGTCAAACAAGATCTGCTCACTGTACATAAAAATTATGTATATTATTTACAGATGCTATCGATAACACTGACGTAGTTTTCACCAACACCAAAACACTATATACTGCACTCGACGCGCGTTTCACCAACTAAGTTGGCATCATCTGGAGATGATTAAAACTAACCTTATGCTAACAATGTACCCTATTTATACCTAAACTATTGTCATGGTTCAGTGAACTATGACCCACTAACCAATAAAGCGGAATACCTGGAATTGGCCCTTTGTCATTATTCATACCATTTTACACTTTGTGATTTCCAAGCTTTCAAATGCATCCAGCTGTCTAGTATTTGTACATTTCTAATTAATCTTAAATAGGTAATATCTATTTTATGGATTCTCTCAAACGCATGTTGGGCGACACTAGACTTATCTGTCCTACCATATTTGAAATGAGCCATATGCTCTTTGAATCTAGTTTGAATTGATTCGAGATGGGGTGATTCGAGAATCAAATGGAATCGCTATAAATTTTGGATTTTCTCTTTCATTTTGAAAGGTCGAGGAATCTCGAAGTGACTCTTTAAATTTTGGTTTCCTAATTATTTTATCAATTAAATTTACAGATATCCATTACTCGCAGCTATATCCTTAATCAATATCTTCTCTTTTTCAAACCTCTCCTTATTGAGGGGGAAGCTTAATAGACGATGGATTAGAAAATTAAAACTCGCCATTTTGTGTTGAGCATAATGGAGAGAGTCCTTAGGGATATATCTTAGTACTGCTATCTTTTCTGTATATGTTAAATTCTAACTTATTATCACTATTTCTAATTATTAATACATCTAAAAACGGTAGTTGTCCAGAGCTTTGCATTTCATATGTGAATTTAACTGACGCGAAACGACTGTGTAATTTAGAAACAAAGTTGTCAATATCAGCGATTTTTGTATCAAACACTGCAGAAATATTATCCACATACCTAAGCCAAACCCTGGGCAAAATACTTGAATTATTCTTTTGCCTCTGTTTCGAATCTGTTCATGAAGAGACTGACAGTGAATGGTGACAAAGAGTTACCCATTTCTGTTCCTTCATGTTGAAATTATCGTTGAATCGAAAGCAATTTTGTTTCATGCAAAGTTTAGTGAGTTGAAGATATTCTTTTACTACATCTTCATTGAGATAGTTTAATTAGAGTAAATCCTTAAGATAGTCCAAGGTCCGTGGTATCGGAACATTTGGAAACAATGAACAAACGTCAAAGGAGATCAAAATTTCACCTTCTTGCAACTGAACATTTTTCACCTTATTAATGAAATCATTGGAATTATTCACAGAGAAACTAGGTGGTAAACTAGATGTGTAAATTTTCGAACCCCTCCGTTAACCATTTTGATAGGTGGTAAGTCGGAGATCCAATTGCTGAAACAATAGGACGTACCGACTTTCTTGGTTTATGTATCTTAGGCAAGCAGTACAATCTAGGTACACTTGGGTTAGGTAAATGTAACCTATTTAAAACTGGAGTAATAAGGTTGTTGCAAGATTAACTACATTTCTTCCTTCAGTAATCATTTTTGGTAATGGATTTCTAGAAAGTTTTTTATAAGGACCATTACTAATCAGATTGTCTACCCTTTCATAATAGTCCTCTTTATCTAAAATAACAAACTTATTGACCTTATCAGCTTTTAAGTAAAAACAATTTTTTCACGTAATCGGTTGATAATTCTTCTGTCTTTTGTTGATTTTGACTTTCTATTTTCATTAGTGACAATATTTGTCGAGATTTGATTTCTGCAAGCTTCTGTGATAAATCCTTTAGAGGAATCAGGAAGGTACTGAATTGAACTTTACACACTTGCAACAATCTCATCTAAAATGCCTTCAGAGGCAGGTAAAGCAAAATTTAATCCCTTGTTAAGGAGATCAATTTCTTTTTTATCAAACGACTGTAAGGAATAATAATAAATAAAAATAATAAAATAAGTATTGGATAATACAAAAGCATTCTTTCAAACCTAACATGATAATAATAATAAATACCCATAGATTTTTATATTTTACACCGAAACGCCCTGTATCGTTTCATTTTATTGTATGCATAATTTCTTAACAAATAACGATTATAAAATTAAGGCTGGCTTCCTGATGGAAATGCGGTTATAAACATTTTATGAAACATATTTCTTATTAGTCAGAAGTTATATTATAAAGCTTATTTCGAATATTAATTGTGTATATATAAGCACCGATGTAACAAATTTTCAGATTATAAAAGCAGCAGTAAATTAAAACTAAAATGTCAAGTTTGCATTGTAAACAATAATCTGAAAATTAATTTAATTTAGAATTAAGTTACTAAATAGCATAAATCTGTTATAATTAAATGTTCAAGTTGTACGATAAGAGAAAGTTGGAAACAAATAAGCAAACAAAATCTTGGATAAAGTAATTCCCTTTAAAACAGAGTAAACTTAATTAACAAGACATTATAACTTTAAAACAGCCCTGCAGATGTGATCTGAATTTAGTAGCTCCAAATAGTTATCCAATTATGATTAAAAGGTTAGTAAGAACTCATTAATTAGTTGCGAGGGTTGCTAATGCACAGTCCTCTCAATAACTCCGCAATAAATCACATTAGTCAGCTAATCCTTCGCCATAAGCGCTGATTGGTGTCGTTGATGTCGCAGAGGGGACGTAAACGGCTCAATGTTCACTTCATACTCACAAACCCAAACATACATATCGATCGTAATCTCTATTAGCCAGAAAATTTTATGACTTGTACAAATGTCTCTTATTATTAAGAGGTAGGTTAAAAATACGACTATATATTTAGAAATTTAAAAATAATCTAGGATTCATTTTTAAATATTTCGTAGAAAATAGACATTTCAGATCACTCAAATTTGGTGAATGTAAACTAGAAAGTTTAACAGAACGACTAAAAAATAGTTCCAATGTTTCTTTTAAAAACAAACTTATAGGGTTTTATAGGAATTTTGTCTTCTAAGCGCTCACACTTCTATTGTATTGATCTATACTATTTATTTTTTGTATTATTTTCAACATGCATTATATATGGGGCGAACGTTGAACAATAAGAAAAGTACAGCAACGGGTACTATGGCTAGTAGTTGGATGGATGGCAACCAGACTGTTGTAGAACCAAAACTCTACAAAAAATTTAATTAAATCGAAAAAATAATGTTACCAAAAAATCACCCAGATCACATAGAAGGCTCTCAGCCATTAGAAACCTTTAAAAAATGCCCGAGACCGATATTACACGAGTTCAAAATATCACACGTCACACCCATCTTTTTAGAAAATTAGGTAAAGAATAAAAAACCATATTCAACACTTCAAACCGCAATTTTTTATCTCAATTCTCCGATTTTTAAAAGCCGAAATAGTAAAATTAATTTTCACTAAAAAACCGCTCCGCAGCATAAGCGCGACAGTCAGTGCCGCGACGCACTTACAAACATAAAAATGACCAAAACTCATAAAGAGGTTCATAAGCAATAATTACAAACCGGTCTGAGCGATTTTATTGCAGTCTAAGAGGCCCTACAAAATTTTAATTTCAGTGGTCGACAGAAGCAAATAATTATCAGAGGCCAAAGCCATCATAAAATAGCAAAAGCTAAATTTCTGTATTTTAATATATAAATTTTAAAAAGATGCTAGTCGCACACACCTACAAATTAATTTTTACAAAGTCAATTAAATAAATAACAACTAATATCAAAGTAAAATAGTTTAAGACAATAATAATAATAATTTCAGGCAATAATCATTGTTTCCAAAGCGCCTAATTAACCACCAAGTTTATCTATACGAAACTTAAACTTGTAAAATTGGAGTTTGGTACACCGTGTAGACCATTCAGATAGACAAGCCGTGTCGGAGCTTTCACTAAATCGGAAGCTTTAAAGCGGGGTAGTTTTTGTTCTTACTACGCGCTTTAAAAACAAGACACCATGTTAACATCACAATAGATGATGATACAACCCATATAAATATAAAATTTCAGACAAGACAATTACTTTATTGGCAGCAACAAGAGGTCATCGTAATATTAAATTCAGTTTTTAAGTAAAACTTTTCACTTTTTGCATTAATACAGACTTGATGTCCCTTTGTGAACGATAAATTAATTTAAAACCAGTTGTAAAGCCCATTATCAAACACCAACTGATCTACAGCCCTTGGGACAGTCTTTCGTTGACTATTTCCCAGGTAATAGATCTCAACGGCACTAAGAAATTTCTCCACGCACTAGGCTGGGTTATTTTTTGGTGTACATGGCACGAAGACGGCGTCCACCATCTATAAAATATTTTTTCCAACATTCATCACAGAAAACCAGAAGCACTTCTTTGACAACTTTTATCATTCGTGGATTTTGGCTTGAGGAGCCTTCCGTCGTCAGGTTTGACTGTAAAGCAGCTTCTATGGACGTAGGCTGTCTACTAATAAAAAATTAAACGTTATTGCATAAGAATATCAACGTCTGAGATCTCCGAGGACAAGGTAAGTATGTGACTTGCATACTTAGAGACTTATTATTATTTTTCGACTTTGAAAAATAAATTTCTTAATTCAAAAAGTATTTGCAGGGAAGTAAAAAAACATTTTGCACAGACCCAATTGTTCAATTTTGTCTTTACATAAAAGCTGACTGAAGAAATATTTTCAGTATTCCAAAAAATCATCTTCAGGTTAAAAAAAAAGCCAAATTGCCAGGGATCCCCGGTCTAAATTTTTTTTAGCCCTAATGAATAAATAAAAAGCGTTAAGAAAATTCT
Organism: Rhamnusium bicolor; assembly: GCA_029963845.1. Taxonomy (NCBI): domain Eukaryota; kingdom Metazoa; phylum Arthropoda; class Insecta; order Coleoptera; family Cerambycidae; genus Rhamnusium; species Rhamnusium bicolor. Next base: position 97,381 of record JANEYF010004140.1, read on the forward strand.
CTAACCTCACTTTTATATTAAAAAATTTAACTTGTTTTAAAATCAAAGCTTCACTCGACCTAAAATTCATTTATTCAACAAAATTTGGTTAGTTCTAAGTTTCCCGGGTGTTTACTAGGTGCCATAAAGGTTTCAGAATTTATTGAAATTTTTTGAATTTTAAGGATCGACTAAGCCAAAGTTTGTACAAAAAAATAAATTTCATTCGAATCATTTTGTTAGTCCACCAGGACATAGAAAAATTCATTTTTAAACTTTCGACTTAGTTGTTTGAAAATAAATTTTCAGATTTATTTTCATTTTAATAAAATCACATTAAGCATAAAAATATACACTGCTCAAACAAATTTTTTTTTAATCCGATTTTTAATAATTATTTTTCTGTTTTATAAATCAATCATTATTAGGAGAAGTTGTGAAGTCTTGGACGACCTTCTATGCAGACTAGTAGTATCCGAGTTGTAGGTCAACTTGCTGTTCAGTCTGTTGAATTACAACAAATTTTTCAAGAAATTTTTTGAAGGTGTTTTGTTAACAAGTCAAAAAAATGTTTACACTCACAAATCACCTGATCTCATGAGTAAAATTCAATTTTGTAAGGAACCCTCTGTCCAAATTATTTTTGGCCCTCAGCGACTTTTAAAAAATAAATTTCATAATTTGCACGGATGTAAAGAGACGTTTCGCACAATTTTATTTTTACATAAAAGCTGACTGAAGAAATATTTTCAGTATTCCAAAAAAATTATTTTCAGGCTAGAAAAAATCCAAAAATTTTTTTTAGCCCTAGTAAATAAATAAATAGCGTACCCGTTTGATTAAATCCTTAAGCTACAAATTCTGAAGTAGAGACAAGTCTCTCAAGCCAGGATCGCCGAAGAGATGTTGCTGAAGTCTTGCTCAGCTCTGCTATCGTAGTCAAAGGCACACAGAAGTTTCAACGAGGGTAAGAACAGGTTACCTTACTCTTTCGTATAATCAATACCGACCTTGAGAAAATTCCATTCCACGATCAAATACCAAGGCAATCAAATTGAAACTGTTTTTTGTGGCAGCAAGTCACGTGGCGCCCAACTTAATAAAAGAATAAGAACCCAGCTAAGGAAAAATAAAGACACAAACTAGGCCATGTACTATTTGTGACAACACCAGCGAAACACAGAAGTCTCGCCCGGTCTTTTAGCGATTTGTACATGAGCTTAAAACGCAGAAGTTATGTAATCTTAGGTGAGGATTGTGTAGTGGATATACCATACTTCAGAGGGTCTATAAGATGTGAGACAAGTAAAAGATCCCTACTCATCGGTAAAGAAGTTGGACAAAATATCTTTTTCTGGAATTTTTTTTATTTAGTGAAAAGAAATAAAATGAGTTCTTTTGAATCAATTCTAAATTACTTCGAAAAATATTTAAAATATTCAACGATTTCTCTACGACTGAAATGGTTAACATATTTCCCCAACAATTTCCTTCGCGGAGCAGTTCCACGCGAAGAAATTTGTTAGGTAAAATTTATTCTCCTACTCTATATGGAGAAGATTTTATCACAATGCTGGAAGGATTTTTTTGTGTACTTGTTAGGATCCAGTGAATATTAGAAAAAAATTAATGAAAGTTTCGTATCCACCACTACTCAATATGTTGATATTTTTTTGTCAGAACTAAATTGGACAAAAATGTAAGAATACCTCAATTTCTCATTAAATCGATATTTCGACAATATTTATTGTCTTCTCAGGGCAACAACCAATAACAAATATATTCTATATAATTTAGCAAATCTAATTGATAAAAATATATTTAAAAAAATATTTGAAGGAAAAGAAAGCTAGCATTTTGAAAAAAATTCATAAATTCCCTAATATCACTTACATATCATGTATCCCAAATTCGATGCTCACCATTGCGATCTCGGAAACTATAAGAGTTACAAGGTCGGTTAAATGGGATAAGTTTTAGCAAGTTTTATGCTGGTTCCAAATCCGTTAAGAAATTACGTCGAACTGAAACCGTTTTTGGGATTTTCCAAAAAAAAAACGAAATTTTTGTAATTTTTTTTTGGCTGTAGCCAAATTTTTGTTTTTCTTATGGCAGCCATATTAGATCTTTCGTTTTTAAGATTGGAAAAATTGTTTTTGAAGGGATTAATTTAAGAAAAGTTATCCATTGCTTAACAAAACAAAATAATAGGCCATGGAAAATCAAAAAGTTATTTTGATTTCATGGATATACCTAATACCAATCATTATAAAAAAAACAACAGTAGTGTTAAGGTTACATGTTTAAATAATTTTAATTTTCAGTTAAAATACTGCACATACTCGATATGAAGAATATTTTTTAATAGCATTACCGTAATAGAAGAAATGATATTAATTAAAGAAGTAAGAAGATTTAATAAAGTGTTCAATATGACCTCCATTTAGCTGAATATATTTTTGGCATTTACGCCTAACTGAGATGATAATTCCTCTGAGAGTATTGGCATTTATTGTGTCGAAAACGTTTCTAACTGTGTCTTCCAAGAAATCGATAGTTTCCGGGCCCTCAAAATCATATACTTCATTTTTCACCATACCCCACAAATAAAAATCAGACCAGCGGGGAGGCTACAATACTGGTCCCCTATTTGAAATTATACGATTACCAAAATTTTCCTGCAATATCCGTCTAACATTATTAGTACTATGTGCGGGACAGCCATCTTGTTGGAATCACAATTCGTTTATTTCTTGTTCTGTAGAAAGCTGTCTTACTTGGGTAAAACTTGATTTTCTAGAAGATCATTATAGGCTGCTCCCATTAAATTGTTGTGAAAAATAAATGGATCAATTAAATGGCGATCTAAAAATAATAATTAAGGAAAGGGTGATAGGCATATTATAGGAGTAGAATAGGAAGAGAAGGTAATACCTATCATGCTGCACCAAACATTGAATCCAAACATTGAATCCAGGCGTAGTTTGGAATCTTCTTTTCGTAGTTACATGCGGATTTTCTGTGGCCCAGTGGTGATAATTGAGCTTGTTAAAGACCACAATTTGTGAAACAACTTACATCGGTCCATATAACTTTGGATTGAAAATCAGGTTGTTCTTTGCTTTTCTGATTAAACCAACGACAAAATTCAAGTCTTCTACCAAAATCATTCTTGTTTAAAGCTTGGACAATTGTAGGTTTGTATGGATGATATTTCCTTTGTTTTAATGTCTTGTATACAGTTGTCTTAGGATTATCTTTTTTGCCTGCAATTTGTAGCACTTATATGCGGGGATTATTGTTAACAGCTTCGAGAATATTATTTGTGCGGTCAACATTATCGATATCATACCGGTCTCTTTTTATTATCATAACTCCCGTAATTTAACAAATTGCTTACAATTATTTCAAAAGCTATTGTATGTGGTCGCATTCTCTCCGGAAATGTTTCTAGATAGGAAGCGGACGCGTTTCGCGAATTTCTGTTTACTTTTAAATAACATTTTACCAAATTTTTCTTCATTTGAGAATGTGGGCGCCATTTTGCAATAATCACACTCTTGAACGGTAGTAATAATTATTCTTGAACAATTTACAATAATGCCACTACTATTTAGTGAACAACTGTCAACTAACAGTAATGCTTATTATGTGTTTTAAACCATAGCCTACTAAATTTTACTTTAAGTTATGTGTGAATTTCGTTGGTTATAGAAAATCATTTTTCAAATTTTACTAATAACTAACCACTTTGCATGCAAGAATACCATCGATGATGATGATTACTTTGTTCAAATTTTGAACACTTTATTGACAATTTTATGACAAATAAAACCTAAATGATCGTCTAAAAATTGATATTTTTAGAAAGTTGTACAAATAAAGCAATTTACAGTAGATTTTAAGTACATAGATAATAATTAGTTGCCGCCTGAATAAACAACTTCCTTGTCTCTGGCTTTACAAAAACTTTTTGATTTTCCAAGGCCTACTATTTTCTTTTGTTAACTTTTCTTAAATGTCCCTTGAAAAACAATTTTTCCTCGGCATGTTTACATCATCTGAAATCTCTTTAAGCGCAATGAGAAAAGGAAAAATCCAATATGGCTGCCATAAGAAAAATAAAAGTTACCTCGGATATCTCAAAAAGCATAAAACAAAGACTATCGAGCATTTGTTTCTAGACCAAAATATTAATCTCCAAAAGGTGTCCCAATAATGTAAGAGTCGAAAACCTGTCTGACCAAGGATTACTTGGCTACGTCCAAAAAGAGAAATCACAAAATTTTCGTTTTTTTTTTTTTTTTTGGAAAATCTCAAAAACGGTTTCAGTTAGCCATGATTTCTCAACGGATTTGGAATCAGCATAAAATTTGCTAATCAACTTTAATCGACCTTGTAGCCCTTACAGTTGCCGAGAACCCAATGGTGAGCATCGAATTTGGGACACCCTGTATATCAATGATGAGACTGGTAATGAATTGTGACAAAGAGTTATCCATTGCTGTATAGAATATGTGCAACTTGCTAAACTTTGCATGAAACAAAATTGTTTTCCATTCAATGATAATTTCTTTGAACAACATGAAAGGACAGTAATAAATGGCATAAAGTTTTGTTTACTTCTATTTCATTTTTAGAGCATAAGCAGTTTTTTTCTAGATTATTACGCATATATTAGAAATTTTATATTTTAAATTTAATTTAAATTTAAATCCCGGAATGAATCCAAAATTTCGTAATTGTATTCCCTTTACCTGAAAAATTCCTGGAGATTTTGCTATTATTCTATTACTATTTCTACTATTTTTACACTGCATCTCTTATTTTTAAATTTTTTTTAATTTTAAATTTTTTTTCTGTGTTAATTCTTTATATTGAATATTATTATTATATCATTTTGTACCATTTGTTGTGTACTTTAATTAATAAGTAAATAAAAACATTTTAATACCACTTGCAATATGTTTTATTGCATCAATTAACTATTATAGCGCTCGCTATTTGGTAGCTTCTGAGTGTCCTTTTAACGTATCTGAATACTAAACTGCTGATCAAATGAAACTATAATGTAATTTTCTAACATAACTTTAAAGAAGAATATTTTCAAGATGATAGGTATCGAGATGAGGTCTTGAAGATTGTCTTACAAATTTCATCAAAAATAAACTGACTTAACAGTTACATTAATGTAAGATAGGGGACGTCGTATATAGGGTGCACAATGAAACCTTACAATTTTTTAAAAGTTCGTTTATTCCGAAAATGTAAAAAAAACTGTTGTAAGTTTTTATTTTTTATATTATGATGATCAACGGATTAATAGGAAGAAGCTGCGCTGGATGTTTTTTGATATCTCTGATATTTCTAGAGATTTTTTTTCTGAATATGAGTTATACATTTATACATTGACCTATTACTCTTCAAGATTTTTTTACGCAAATTCTATTCAGAAGACATGCCTTTAACCACCCTACGATAATCACAATTTAAATATGCATATGGTTGAAATTTTATGAATATTTATTCAGGGTGACTCAAGATGTTAATGAATATTTAATGTTTATTAACACGATTTCTGTTATTTTTCTTGCCTTTGCAATTAATAGTTCGTATGATGATTTGTAAAAGTAAACATGTTTATGGAAGGTGACTCAAACAAACTTTGCCATTATACCAATTTGTAGTTTGATGTCACGGTTAAGCCAGTTTATTCCTGATGAAATTTGCAAGAAAAGTTTCAAGACTGCATCTCTATCGATTTGAAAATATTCTTCGTCAAAATTATACAAGAAAATTATTATTAGTTTCATTTGGCCAGCAGTTTATTTTAAACTAGGAAAATAAAAATAAACTTAACCTCAACAATTCCGTATATGCGCAAACGCCAAGACAAGTTCTCTTACTAATTAATCGTTTTAATACAAAAAAAAAACAGTAGAACAGCTTTCATCAAATATGAACTATCCCAAATGTTCAGAATAACATTTTTAACAGAACCAGGTTTCGTTTTTTCTTTATATTTTTGTTCGTACTACTCTAGAATAAGTTCCAGTGGAATTGTATCCACTCCAAAGATACATCAAATATGTGATTTGTCGCCTTTTGCTTTTAAAATTGTAATAGTAAATCTAAATTCATTCATTTATCATGTTTTCTCGATTTATAGCCATTGTACTTTTTACCGATCTGGTATAAAATATGCTGAAAGAATTTTATAGAGTGTAGTACTACTTATCGTAATTTTTATCGCATGAAATTAATGCTGGCGTATAAGTCCTACATATTAGAATGTAAATTAATAAAAGTATTTGATAATTAAATTGAAAGTATTAGGTAAGAATTTATATGGTGTGGCGATAAGTGGTATATACATTCCCCTAAAGACATAAAACATCCTAATTGGATGTTTATCTTAAATTCTTGTTATTTTTACTCGGAAAAGTAGTAGTAAAATATTCCTTACATTTAATATATTTAACGCGTAAAATTTATGCTTAATGTAAAATGCATGCATTTTAGATGCAATCTCAGTTAAGGTATAGCTTAGTTTATAACAGAATTTTATCAATATACTACAGATTTCGTACATTGTTCCTTCATGTGAATGTTTTATTTTGGTAAGAAGGTTTGAGTGAGCGTGTCCTCTTTTACCATATTTAGATCCTCAATAGGGACAATCGACACATAAAGAGAAATTTTTTTTTATTTTCAACCAGCCGCGCCTGGAAAGAAAAATTTGAAAATAAAGTCTCCGACAAATCTAGTAATCTGTTTTCTTATTAAAATTTCTGTCAAAGTACTTAACGTATAAAAATGGTACTTTGCTTAAATTATACCTTGGTGCTTGTGGAGTTTGTGTGATGGATAGGGGGAGTTGGCAAAACAGAACTGCTGGAGGTGGCCTCATATTATATTATGTAATACAAATTAGTTGGATGTCTAGTGTCATCTAGATTCGATAGTTTGTAAAAGTTATATTTTAACATAAAACCGTCCTCTATCTGAGACGACCAGAATTTTAGACGAAAAATCTTATACCTTTATCGTCGCTACAATTTATCTCCTTCCAGCTGGGGTATTTTTATTAAATTTGTACATTTATCATCCATAGACTATAAACTGGATTTTGTATTATTTAAAAATATTATTTAACTTCATACTAATCGTAGTATAATTTTCTCTTAAATGTCTCTTAGATTTGTTAGTCTTTTTATTCATTGGTTAATACCTGGAAAATTTCATGTAAAATTTTGTAATTAACTTTTTGTAAAATATTATGTTGCAAGAATTTATATTGTGATACCACCGAAAACTTGATACTTGCTTTGAAATTTTATATAAAATTGTTTTAAAACATATTCTGCTGCCTTTCATTGCCTTTCCCAAAGAAAGAGCCTTAGGACATTTTGATGCTTTTATACTCTTAAACAATTATTATTTATTATACAGGGTGTCCCAACCAAAAGTAGGTACCCTGAATAACTTTGGAGATAAATTTTTTGAAAAATTGGTGAAACACGTTGACATTTTTCCAAGGGGGACATATTGTAATGTAATACTTGTATACCTATCATCATCCCTCTATCCTACCCGGCCATCCCCTCAAAAAATTCAAATGACAAAGGGGGTCGAGTGATACATCTTTTGAAAGGTCTTTCATTTCTCTACATAACTGTGTATTTTTTAAACTTTTATCGATTCGTTCCTGAGAAATAATTATTTCATTATTTTAGCTTCGGGAAATAAAAATAAAAGAAGCAGTTTAAATTATCGTGTATATTGTTCAAAATAACCCTCACCGACTTCCATACAGTGGTACAATCTGTCCTGAAATTCTGTACGAACATTTCTGAACACATCTGGAGTCAATAAACGGCATTCTCGAACAATTCTTTCACGTAACTCTTCCAGAGATGCGGATTTTGTTGAAAATACCTTCGATTTCAAATGTCCCCATAGAAAGAAATCCATGGGAGTCAAATCGGGTGACCTAGCGGGTCACTCCACAGGACCTCTTCTTCCAATCCATCGCTCAGGAAACCGATTATCCAAAAATTGACGGACTGCTATAGCAAAATCTGGGGGTGCCCCATCCTGTTGAATAAACAGTTCGCCCTCTAAAAGATTATCGTCTTCTTCGAAGATTTGGGTAATCATTGGGTCGATGTTATTTTCTAAAAGATCGAGGTATCTTTCGCCATTTAAATTGTCAGGAATAAAAAACGGCCCGACAATGTGATCCCCTAAGATGCCAGCCCAAACATTTAACTTCTGAGGCTTTTGGGTATGAGTTTCCATGAACAAATGTAGATTGGTTTCACTTCATTACCTACAATTGTGCCTGTTTATCTCCCCATTTAACTGAAATGTCGATTCATCAGAAAAACACGTATTGTACACTAGATTGGCATTACCGTTTAATTGTTCACTAAAATCTCACAGAATTCAAGCCGACGATCGGGATCATCTTCGTTTAATTCGTGTACCAATTTAAATTTATATGGATGAAATTTGTGGGCCTTTACAATTCGATGAACATTGCTTCGTGATACACCGGATGCCTCAGTTACTTTCCTGATCGATTGAGTATTATTCATCTGCAAATGACTCAGAACTGCCACTTCGACTGCCTCATTCCGGTCTCTGAGGTTCATGCTTTTTGTTTCCTACAAAACTTGTTTCCATAAATTCTGTCAATAATTGTAAAACATACTGAGAACCAACCCTTCTATCTGGGTGATTTCTATTGAATATGCGCTCCGTAGCTCTATCACAATTATCGTTTTTAAAATAAATGCTGACAATTTCTATTTTCTCCTGAAGGGTATTAACCATTTCAAGTACTCACTCTGGTAACATGTATCTCGATTTAAAATTGGTTGTGAACAAATTAATGTTCAAGGACTATCAAATACTTATGAGTCTCTTATTATTCTAAAACTAAACGGACAAGGAAAGTGTTTTTATCGAAAAAACTCGTGTTGATTTGAGAGCACTAAAAAATGTAGTTGTTTTATAAATTCCAATACCCAGTGCTGTGTATTTTAGATTTTTTTAAACGATTTCGATTGTGTGTAATCATCAAAAATAAAATTATTTTCTTTAAGAACGAATCGATAAAAGTTAAAAAAAATACACAGTTATGTAGGGAATTGAAAGATCTTTCAAAAGATGTATCACTCGACCCCCCTTGCCATTTGAATTTTTTGAGGGGGTGGCCGTGTAGGGTAGAGGGATGATGATAGGTATACAAGTATTACATTAAAATATGTCCCCCTTGGAAACAAGGTCGACGTGTTTCACCAATTTTTCAAAAAAAATTTTATCTCCAAAGTTATTCAGGGTGCCTACTTTTGGTTGGGACACCCTGTATAAAAACATCGTTACCATTCTGGCCTTTACACTAGCTGATGGTAACTGTAAAACAGAGTTATTTTTTAGGCGAAAAACCAAACTAAACTAAATTAAAACGAAATTGGAATATCACACTGGCAACTTTTAAGTATACCTCGATATTCATAAAAACCGGAATGGTGTTTTGTTTGATTATTTGAAAACAGGTTTTTAAATTAACAGTACAGATGGGACTGCTCACATAGGAATATAATACGCATGTATATGAAAGATAGGATAGTGTAAAACAGAACAGTAAATCCTTTAGCAATGGGGTGAAGTCCCCGTGGGCAGACTGAGTGTTGCAGGCGATAGTTCCTCCCATGGGCCTCACTGCACATAGAGTTAATCCATTTTTCCAATATACACGTCATTTATACATAGTACCCAGAGATTACTAGTTAAACCCCTAAGATATGAATGTAAATTAATATGAAAATGTGTGGGGTATCATTTCAATCGACATAAGATATATTGGATTGACAACATAGAGTGGAGTAAATAAATTAAACTTGTTTAGCTTTGTTACGACAATTTGTGTTCTCTTGAAAATAAGTTTGATCGTCTATTTCCATTACAGTATTTAATCGATAGTATAAATCTCATACGTACAGGATGATGAAGAAATCATCACTGCATAGTAATAATAATACACTTTTGTGAAATTCAGTTTAATATTACAGTCGTTTTTACGGCCATGTAACTTCATAACGTAAAGATTTACAAGAAATCATCATTAATTACAAAAGGAAGTATTACGCTTTGCCTGAATTGTCGTACCCATCTATCCTGTTCTTCATACAACTAATAAATTTCATGATTCATGTGTGCCTTTTAGAGACCTCCTTCATTTACTGGACCAAGAATCCTTCTTAAAATTTTCCGTTCCTATCGGTCTAAAAACAGTATATGGTGTTGTTGAGTTGCGTTAAAACAGGCAGTCAAATAACACCAAACTTGTAATAATTTTAAAAACAAACACCTGATACTAATTCGTCTCTCTGATGATGGTGTAATAAACCGAAAAAAATAAAATTAGTTATATTTGACCGAAATCTCCAAGAAACTATATCAGAAATTATAGGTATGTTGTTTTTATGTTGTTGCAATGATGTATATTGAAATTATATCTACGGGTTAAATTATTTGGTTCTGGATTTGTTATTTTCTTCAATAGCACAATTACGTGGTTATATTTTCGTATTCTAGACACAGAATACGAGGCGGGGTTTCACCAAACGGGCTAGGCACCGCCGGATTAGGCCTCCGGGTTTTGCAGAAAAATTTGTAAAGAAATATACGGGACAATGCCGCCAAATGTCATGCTGTCGGCAAACCCGCAGTTGCCACCGGTCTGGCCCAGTTTGGTGTAGCCCAGCCTTTAACTAACAAAAATGAGTTATGTGGAATTTATTAAAGCAAAAAAGAAAGCAATTTTAATAAATGGCCTACGTATGGACTTTGTTACATTTTTATCAGGATGTTCAAGACAAACATTTCTTTTCATAATAAATTGCTATTTAACTTATTTGAGAAATGAAAATGTGACTTGTATGGTATTTTTGAAATCAGAGAAAGAAACTGATAAATAAAATATAGGAAATAAAACAGTTACCCGCATGTACAACACACAATTGCAAATTTAAAGATAGTGCCTTTAGTAAATTCTTCGAAAAATTTCACAACTGTATTTTACAACCAGAGGCTTTAATTTTGTATCGTTACCATGGCAACCATAAAAAATTTCAGGAAATTTTTCGCCTGGTGGGTACCCTAGGTGGAATTTTACTGTCGAATAATGGCGCGAAATTTCTTACATGACATTTCATTCTTCCACACTAATTCGCTTTAGAATATTTGGAAAGAACGTTCCACCACCCTTAGTGGATTAAATTTAATTAAAAAGATAAAATGAACTATTCTTATTCTATTTTCAATTATTTCATGTAACTAACATTGATATATCGTATTTTATTCTACTAAGCGTTTTATAGAATTTGTGAAAAATCAGTAAAAAAAAGATATAATGGCCACCAGTTTTCACAGCACATACGATTGATGTTATTTCATGGTCATCTGCGCCTGTTTAAGGTACTTTTGTTATCTATGAAAAATAGATATCTACCTAATATTTGGCAGAAAGTCCAACATTTTTAGGTGTTCAAATTTGATTTCAAAAAAAAATAATTTAGACTATTTTTAGTCTATTGTTTATTGTTTCATAAAATGAAAATTTAAAAGTCAGACTGATGACATTAATTCTTAATTTTATTTAGGTGTGATATTTTCTTATCGAATCTGTACGAGCTTGAATTAGCCGACCATTTTTTCTCGAAAGTTGTATGAAAATTATCCCTCATCTTCAATAAATTTCACAACATTCGAGACCTCGAAAAAATTATCGGATATAATTCACGCACTATAGAGATTGTTTATGATAATATCATTTCTTTTAAGTTTTTCAATAAAATCAATAGCAAGCTTGTTATCTGTAAATAAAAGAAAAACAAAATATCGGTTTTTATTTGAATGTTACGGTAACCGTGATGTAATTTTTGAGCCTTAAAAAATCAAGTGATGCATATTTAACTTATCCAACTTTTTCCTTTTACCAAATTTTTGTATTGCGCCTATACGCATATATAGCACATTTTTCAAGTTGAGTAGTTGATATCCTGTAGTGTTTTTTATTTTATTTTCCTTTTTATTGAAAGACATCTTATAGGGCAGCATAAAATTATATTTCATAAAAGTGGTAAATATGTGAAGTAATATTAACATCTTAAAAAATCTGACATATTATTGCTTCGTATTTGTGCATTTCTAGAAAAAAATAATAAAATTACTATTGGGTATTACATAATCATTCTAACAATAAGAAATACCTATAGTTTTCTATGTTTTATACTGTCATTCTTATCTGAATATGCTAGTATAAGTGTATTAGGTATATCATAAATCAAACACAACACTTCCAATTCATTTTATCGTAGAAATTATTAAAACAACTACTCAATCTAGGAGCAAGAATTGCATTGAATTAAATAACTGCATTCTTCAAAATTAAAAAATATTGATATTATAAAAAATTACTCTCCAAAAAAGGAAAATTTTTACACTTAACAAATGGTTTTCCTTAGTTACAATATAAAAAACCAAAACCCCTAGTCCGATATGTATCTACTTTTATTCTTTGGGGGGCTGGTGTATGAACATATTATTTATAACAATATTTAAATTACATAGTTCAAAATATGAACATTTGTTATACTTATTTTGATATTTTCAATTGAGACAATATTCAGATTAATTATTGTAACTTCGGTAATCACAATTCTTGCTTCTATGTTGAATCGTTTTAATAGTTTCTATGATAAAATGTATCGGAAGTATTGTTTTTGATTTATTATATACCTAACACTTTTATACTAGCACATTCAGGTAAGAATGACAGTATAAAATATAAAAAACTATAGGTATTTATTATTATTATCATGCTAGGTTTCAAAGAATGCTTATGTAATACCCAATAATTATTTTATTATTTTTTTCTAGAAATATTAACATCTGTTACAAACCAGTTGTCCTTATTTTCAAAAATATACGGACTTGTACAATATATATTCCAAACCCATATAGGATTAATATTTACATCCCTAGTGTGCAAAATTTAATAATAACTTTGACAGATCAATTGAACAACATACGGGGTTGGTTAATTCGTGCTAAAAGGCAAAAGGCGCCGCTTGCCTCAGCGAACTCAAATAAGTAGCATTCTGATTGCGGATTTGATTGACAGTAGCTACGAGGCCAACGTAACATTGAATCAGGGTAGCCTCTTAGGGGTTGAACAGTATCTGTAAAGGACCTATGGGAAAATATGTCAATCATGTTGAAGTACTTTGTGTTCTTATTTACAGCATCTGTCGTCGTTTTCAAAGTCAACTGATGTCCTTTATTGTGCAACGGTGTGTTCTGTTTTTCGTTAACGCATGTTATGATTAAAGTTTATTGAATTGTCTCGTGGCTTTTGTAAATTTAGTTGTTGCGATACGTATATTGTATTGTCATATTAACTCAATTGAAATTAGTAGAGTGTTAATAACAAAACGCAAAGCATAAGAGAAGGGCATCGACATATCTCGTGTACCTATTACCTAAATTACGATATTATTTTATTTCATCAAAAAAATAGGTATGTATAATCCCGATTGTGTAATTGTATAAATTTGTAATATATTACTATAAAGTGAACTTAGACAATCTTTAATTTTCAAAACTATTTATAGTCTGGTCAGAATGTCCGTGCACAATTTGAGGGAATCTTTTTTTTATTATTAAAACCGAATTTTGAGGTCCTTTTAACGAAAATTACCCAGGGAGTCTTTTTCTTGGTATTTACTTTATTTCAGAAACTAAATAAGATGGAGGAAAAGTGTTTAAATTCATCAGTTCCATCATTGTTTTTTATTACTTTTACTGTATCTTTTACCGTTTTCGAAATATTTGGAGAAAAGACATAAAAAATAATAAAATTCACTATTTTTATTGTCCTACTTGTAAGATATAGTTTGATGTTTAACCTTTATGAAATGTTCATTGTAACAATCACTCATTTTAATGGAGCAGTTATTCAATGCAATAATAATTAAAACAATAGTTAAAAAAGGAATTACAAAAGAATTTGGATGATCTAGGCGCATTTAAGTTGCAACTTTGATTGTCTAGTTCATAATTCATTTAAAAACTAAGTGCATCATCATTTTCGTCTTCTTCCTCTTCACTCTCCTCAGCAGCTAAAACATCCTCTCGAACATCCTCAACACTATTATCATTTTGTTCTCCCTGAATGTCCACTGAAATATTTGGTAGTTCTTCTAGCTCAAGTGCGTTATAGGTACTAGTATGTCCCTTTCAATTTTCTATCCATGCTCTGATGGCTGCAATATTTACCTGTTAGTAAAATATTCAATTACAAATACGTTTAATAAGAGCTGAAATCATCTACGTTAAAAAAGTTACTAGCGCAGTACGATTTCACTTGTTTCAATTGCATCATTTTGAAGAGAACATAAACGTAAAACCCATGATATTGGACACTTTTTGTTTAAGAAATTTTTCCCCATATGTTTTATTTTCAGATATAAAGCTAATGACGAATTTAAAGACAGCCGCAGTATTTCCAATATATCTATACGATAAAGATACAGCTAATTACAATAAATTTCATATGGCCGCCATCTTTGAAAATGGCTGAACACCACCCAAAAAAACTCTGTCTTTAAATTTGTATCAAATTAACTAAAGATTAAAATCCAAAAATGAAAAATACGGCCCCTCTTTGTAGTTGACGGGCCACAGGTTTCTGATTGGACTATTAAGTTGTCAAATTATTTTAAAAAATGCGCCAAAACCTGTTCAATAGTGGACGAAGAATTAGATCTTTTGCTAAATAAGAAAAGCAATGGTCTTTAATAAGAGTGATTGCTGTCGTATTAAATGTAAGCCACAAATGCATTACAAGCATTAAAAAAACGAAGGTAATAGTCTTATACCGTCTAGCACTTTACTAGATCTGGAAATAAAAAACTATCTAATAATAAAAAAGATGAGGCCTTAGAAAACCATGTTATACAACATTCTTTTACCAATGCTATAAAGGCTTTGGATGAAATGAAATAGTAAGTAGTCCTAATTAGTATTTATATAATAGACAATAAAAGAAGTTAATTGGTAATTGAAACAGCCCTATTAATCGCCAACCTCTGTTAGGAGAAGGCACGAGAAGAACAAGAAAGTTTAACTAATATTACCTCTACAGACAACTACAAAGAGTGGAATTTGTTAATAATGTAATATTAGAAAAAGTTTTGGTGCAATATTGTATTTTGTCCATAAATCAAGAAATTATAAATTTGCAAAAAAATTTCAAGTTTATCACAGAAATATTGTGCACGTAAAAAACGCTACAAAAAACTGCCATAAAAACACCAAAGCCAGCACCCTCACATGCCGGCAAGACCTAATTAGCAGCATGTAGAGCCGTACTTCAAATTTCTGTATATGACACTGAACACAACAATACAATAGATTTAAAAGATTATCTAAGATAAATAGATATTTGATACCGTTTAAAATCTAACTCTAAATTTAAATTTGCATGTAATTCTTTTGTTGCTCAGTCTCGCCAATAATAATTTATACTAAATTATATATCTAAATTATTATAATAATTTATACTAAATTATTATTGTTGCTCAGCGTTTCGTTCATATTGCCGTTCCTGAATTTAATCATAAACAGTTCGATCCGAAAGTTCTCTCAAGTAGACTGTTTTTCCATAGCTCCTGTTACTCTTTCACTTCGACTTTGTCAGAATCGAAACCGGGATTTAAACTCGGGAATCGATAGGCAGTAAACCAGCTACGTTTGCTAGCTTAACGCTCTGGCACACTCCTCTACCGAGCTCGGTAAGTAATACATCATATTTATTATCAGGATCAGAAAACTAGTCCGAATTCTAGGACCGGTAGCTGCTACTACCTCATAGGGTTGACAGAAGGACATATGAGGACAAATAAAAGAAAAGTATAAAATGAATAATGAAATAAATACATACCACATGATACAATGTATTATTCGGAATGACTGAAGACTGCCATCGCATTAACATACATCGTCACGTCACAACTAATATTCGTTGTACATTCACGGCTGTTAAATTTGAGAGATTTGGTCTCTATATATGTTTGTACAAGGAAAATTAACGTACCACATGTACCGAGGTTAATGTTGCAAATTCTAAATAGTGCACTATTCACTGACAAACCGCACAGATAACTTTCATGAATATTACACATTGTTTTGTATCCCAGGTTCTTGCGTAAAACATGTTTTAATTTATTGTTTATAGCCCGACTTTTGCTGTCTGATAGAGACAATGCCTTTTGAACACTCAGTATTCTTAGTATAACATTAACAAACTTATTACACTGAAGAAAGTTAGTTATTTCATCCACTATCACACACAAGAATTTATTTCGTACGCCCTCTATAATATTGCACAAAACAATTTTATACACGCCTGGTTGATATGTTTTACGTAATGTATGGCTACTAGGTAAAGGAAAAGTACATGCAGAGAACATGACACACAAATCATAATAAAATTCTTTTTTTGTAAGTTTACTGACAATAATTTGTCGATGAATAACTGAATTTAAATGTCTTTCTCAATCAAGGCGTGTATGAAATACGTAACGTTGATTGCATATGAACTATCTGTTGTTAAGTTATCGTATTTTTCAATAATTTTTTGTAGTTTATGCAATGAAAACACCCTAACAAACCACACACTTTTATGTTGCTAAGACAACTGAACTAGGAATACCACTGCACAAACTGCCAAGCTACTTGTATTTGTATATGGGAGAGTCCCTATTACCCGCAGAGTCATGGCACCTTTCAGCCTCAATACTGGTTATACTAGTTGCATATATTACAGGTATATAAACACACCACATAAATTTGTATGTGGTGTGTTTATTAATATTTATATTTATTGTAGTGCCGGCTCTGAAAAATAGAACACATTTCCGGCCCCTGTTTATTATTTAACATGGTGTAAAATATAAAGCATGCTCCACTCATCTTTCAAATAACTGTTGGTAATTGGCTCTGCAGCCTTTGAGTTTTTTATATGCACAGTGTTTCTGAAAAAAAAATATACTCATTGCTTAAGAGGTAGTAGACGAATTTCAGTGAACATGTGATACTAAAGCAGCAAAATACTTGAGTTGTATATAATGTATCACAATGTTTAACTGACGTGCATTACCGAAATATTCTACAAATAGTAATGTCAGTAAAGGAAAAATTTTTAGACAATAATTCATTTTCTAATACAAAAATTGTGCAGCTCATACCTCAAGAATAGTTTTAGGATGTGGATGAAGGAAAATGAAATTAGTTTCTTCCATGGCCGCCAAAATCCTAGATTTCAACTCCATTGAGAATAGATGGGGGTACTTACCTTTGAGAATCTTTTCAACAACGATTGCAATATCTTACTGGATTTAATATGACAAATGTAATTTCATCAATGAGTAGACGGTTGCGACCTAACATATGTAATTACAGTGCTTCTATTTTGTCAACTAACGTATGTTGTATTTTGATCCTGCTTAAAACATATAATAAGACATTTTTAATTCGTATTTAATTAGCAACTTTTTATGTAACAGATTTGATAATAATTAATATAAGAATTTGATGTAATGAATGATCTATTTAAGCGTAGAACCATAGGAACAAAAATACCAATTAAGAATATAAAGGGTTGGTCATGGGCACCGTAAGAATATTTTCCGGTGGGGAGGAGGGCAAAAATATTACGCACCCATGGGCACGGTGTAGCTGAGTTAAAATGATGGACAAAACTCAAAAAAAAAGACACTAAAGGGAAACCACTGTATTATAAAGTAACTGACTATATATTTTTTTAGGTAACCATGAATTATTTATATAGTAGTAAGCTCCAAGAAAGAAAAAAAATAGAGAATGCCACAAATAACATTGAAACAATATTTATTGCAAAGTATTTAAAACTCTTACAGAATGATCTTCTTCCTGCTTTGCGGAATGGGGATGAAGAAGTGTCAAAAACATGTGGTTTAAACAGGATGGGTCCCTAACTATGGAGTAATAGTCAGTAATAGACAGTATTTAAATGTTGCATTTCCTGGTCGCTGGATTGGCTGAAGAGATGTCATTGAATGACCTGTGCGTTCACCGGACCTAATTCCTCTTGATATTTTCTTTAAGGGTGTGTAAAAAATGAAGTTTGAAATGACCTAATAATCTCGAAAATTTAAAAGAACGAATATGGAATGGAGTGACACAAAAACCCCAACATTAGTTTCAGTCCAAATATATTTTTTTTTCGTTTCATTTTTCATTTAATAATATTTTATATACAGTTATACTTATTTTTACGTCTATTGTAGATCAATTCTGATACACACTATACACATAATATTGAAAAACAATCATAATAAACATTCATTATTTATACCTATCTTGACATTTCAGACAAAACTTGTTTCTTAAGAAGGTTGCACAGGTGACTAAAGGACAATTAGCAAGGAGAAATTGGCTCAGTTATGTTGGTATTTATAATAATGATTTCCCGGATTATTGCGTTTCTGTTAACATAAATTGGTTGCGTCTTTGTATAATGGGTAAAGTAACAGTAGAGGAGTTTTGTTAGCTAACCACAGCTTTGCTTTGTGGAAGCGACATATGCTTGAGATTAGTTGTATTGTTCCATCTGAAATTATCCTACGTCTGCTGTAGCCCTTGATAAAAGAACGTGGTGTTTAACTATTATTGTAAATATATAAAAACTTTTGTCCAAAGAGAAATAGAATAAGTCAACAATTTATAATCTTTAAAGTATCGTTGATAAAAAAAGAAACAATAATGCGTCCCTCAAAATTCTTGCCAACATTTACTTTTTCAGCGGACTGGGTGCAGGCTTTTGATTATGCCTTGATAAAATGCAACAATTATGCCGATTAATTGTTCCGTTAAGACAGAATATTACTTATGTGATGCACATAATTATCATTACATAGTTCCATCATTGCTTCAGAAAATATGAAATATGTACATATAAAAAATATAAGATTGCATGTATAATATAATATATGTGTTTTACTTAATGCATTTTACAGCAAGACAAAAATAACTTGTTTAATCATACAGATCGAGCCAAACCACTAGATACATGACTAGCGGTATGCGCAGTTTATAGTCTAAGAGCTAGTGGCCTCGACAATATACGAATTTCGACAAGGCTGGAAATATGCAAAAATGTTAGTTTAGATCGCCTCAAAGGAGGAATGGGCGGTATGGCTAAAAGACGTCGGTGGGGTGAGCGCCTTTGAATTTTTAAAGATAGAGAAAAAATGCAAACTTTTATTCATTTCGACAAAGCCGTAATCTGCAGTAATGATAGCTAAACTCCGTTTAATGAACAGATAGAATTAGGGAGTAGCCTATTGATTCTCCAGTTGCAAAACTCCGTTTCACAAACTACAAATAATTTTGTTTTTTGTAGAATTAAAATAATTAGGTTAGGTTAGGTGAGAGGTTAAAATTATCAATAAAAATGAATAGGTATATAACATCATAAAAAATATAAATATTATTGGAAAGTAAATCCACAACGACGGCGCATTTTGTATAACTGGTAGGATTTATTTTAATACGGAGGTTTGTATTATTTTTTTTTTAGATTCAAGATAATTATGATGCTTTTAAACTAGGAATATTTGTGTGCCATTTATATCCATTATAATGTTCAATTGTCTACCAACAGAAGACGGCACTGACAGAACTGAAATAAAGTATTCTGTGACATAACCTAACGATCAGCTGTTGCAATTTATACGTGTTTTCGATAACTTTTATAATTGGCAATAATAGGTAAGTTCTGTATTGTAAAAATATTAGCTTACCCTCTCAATATCTGTTTGTCGTGTAGAGTGGCCTGGTAATTATTAATTTGTGAAGGCATGTAATTATTCTTTTTGTCAAAAAAAATTGGTTCCCGATTGGGGAACATATAGTATGCTTAGCAGGTAGATTTTAGGTATTTACTTTTTTTAAGTGTTCATTATGAATATTGACCGAGAGAAAAATAATTCACTGATACCCGAAGTCTTTTATGGAAAAAACTCGACTTACATAAGGGATCTTCCTTCTGACAGCGAGGATTCCATTTTGGAGGATGATATTAATGAGTCCTACATTTTGGTGAAAAATAATACACAGCATGAAGAACTAGTTTGTGATAGTAGTGATGAAGTACCTTTAGTTGATCTACTTCCTAATGTGTCCTGGACAAGTAAAGCATCTAAAGTCAAATGGAAGAATTCCATTACGAATACCGATGCAGAAGATACCCAGTTTCAAGGAAATACTTTACTCCCCTCCAAAAGTCCAACAGTTGACAAGTCCTTTTAAATTTTAAAGTTTTTCATTGATGTCATCATTTTATATAGTATTGTTTATCAAACAGCTTTATTTAGTACTCAGATACTGTATTTATCGAAGGAAGAGTTAGAAAGATTTTTGGGTATCCTCATATGGGTGTCAATTATAAAACAGCCAAATGCAAGGCGATATTGACGAGTTGATCAAGTTGCTGATGTTATACCCGTAAAAAAGTGGGATGCAAGGGCAAAATCAGAGTAACCTGTCAAAAATGTAAAGCAATTGCTTTGTAGAGTTTCATTTCAAACTAAATACAGGGTGTCCCAACCAAAAGTAAGCACCCTGATAACTCTGGAGATAAATTTTTTTTGAAAAATTGGTGAAACATGCCGACCTTGTCTCCAAGGGGGACATATTTTAATGTATACCTATCATCATCCCTCTACCCTACACGACCACCCCTCAAAAAATTCAAATGGCAAAGGGGGTCGAGTGATACATCTTTTGAAAGGTCTTTCAATTCTCTGCATTACTGTGTATTTTTTTTAAATTTTATCGATTCGTTCCTGAGAAATAATTGTTTCATTATTTTAGGTTCAGGAAATAAAAATTAAAGAAGCAGTTTAAATTATCGTATGTATTGTTCAAAATGACCCCCACCGACTTCCATACAGTAGTATAATCTGTCTTGAAATTCTATACGAACATTTCTGAACACATCTGGAGTCAATAAACGGCATTCTTGGACAATTATTTCACGTAACTCTTCCTTGCAAATACCTTCGACTTCAAATGTCCCTACAGAAAGAAATACAAGGGAGTTAAATTGGGTGACCTAGCGGGCCACTCCAGACGACCTCTTCTTCCAATCCATCGCTCAGGAAACCGATTATCCAAAAATTGACGAACTGCTATAGCAAAAAGTGGGGTGCCCCATCCTGTTGAAAAAACAGTTCACCCTCTAAAACGTTATCGTCTTCTTCGAGAATTTGGGTAATCATTGGGTCGATGTTATTTTTTAACAGATCGAGGTACCTTTCGCCATTTAAATTGTCAGGAATAAAAAACGGCCCGACAATGTGATCCCCTAAGATGCCAGCAAAAACATTTAACTTCTGAGGCCTTTGGGTATGAGTTTCCATGAACAAATATGAATTGGTTTCACTCCAATACCTACAATTGTGCCTGTTTACCTCCCCATTTAACTGAAATGTCGATTCATCAGAAAAACACGTATTGTACAGTAGATTGACATTACCGTTTAATTGTTCACTAAAAATCTCACAGAATTTAAGCCACTAGGTATTATTGGCCCGTCAGCGTTACAAGGCAATGAATCTCAAACCTGCTGGATAATTCAGACTCTTATAATGCAACGACGTTTTGAAGTAATCGCCATTGATCTCTTTGGACCTCTACCTATCTCCAATATGGGATATCGATGGGTTTTTATTGTGCAAGACACAGCCTCCCGATGGGTAGAACCCTTTCCTCTTGAAAAGGCTACTGCGGAAACATGTGCCTGGACTCTTGTAGAAGAAGTCATCCTGAGACACGGATGTCCCCGTCGCCTGATTAGTAACAATGGATCCCAATTCGTTAGCTCAGTAATGCAAAAAATTACCTACTGCATAGAAATCCACCACGAACTCACACCCGTGTATCACCCAGCTGTAAATCCGGTTGACCGCTGAAATAGAAAATTGAAGACCCAACTGGCCATCTAGATCGACCAACATCATCCCAACCGAGTCAGAATGTCTATCTTCCATTCGTTTTGCAAGGAATTCAGCTCTCTGCGAATCAACGGGCCACACCCCAGCTTATTTAACCTTTGGATGAGAGTTGAGGACCATTGAAGAGGCCACTCGAGAATTACGAGCCATAATCTCTGGTGAAAACTTTGTTCCTGAAGCTACTCCTAAGCTTCTTCAGCCCGCCAATACCCTCAGCCTTCCCAGAGAAAATCACATGGATACGCAAGATCGGAAGAAATTTGCTGATGCCAAAAGACGCCCAGTTACAGGATATCAATCCGGACACCTAGTTTTGATCACGACTCACAGTCTAAGCAATTGGACCACCCGATTCTCCTCCAAACTTGCTCCTCGCAGGGATGGACCTTATATAATCCTACGGAAAACTGGTCCTATGAAATTTGAAATCCTACGAAACAGCCACCAGAGCACTTAGGGAAGTATCACGCTTTAGCTCTCCAATCCTATACAAATCCGGAAACGATCATCGTGTCCAGCCAATTGGCTGGGCACGATGGTTACAGATAGATTTATCTGTAAACGAGGACGCCCAAAGAAGCAACCAACCTCTTCTCCTGGATCCTTGACGAGATGTCTCCCGGATCCAGACGGGGGAGATTGTAACGCCACTCATTCAAGAACAGTCCAGTAGTACCAAGCAGTCCCGCTAGTACCAAGCCGGAGCACTGCAGGGCAGGGTACGAGCGGTGATCGCACCCTGCCCGGCATCCCTACTACCGAAAAGAGTGCCGAAGCCTGCGAGATGTGACAAAAAGGCAGCGCGCACCGAGAAACGACAGATTCGCTCTCTAGTCTCTAGCTAACAGCCTTCCTCTACAAGAACATTAGCCGCCGGACTTGAGAACTCCGGGATCTAGCGCTTCTGTAAGCGGTGTTTTCCCCTGCAGGAACTCCCCTACGGACCTAAGTCGCGGAAAAGCGTAAGTTGCGATATACACATATTGACTTCATTTGTTTTGTAAATAATAGTTCAATAAATGATATTTAATCGTAGGTAGGTTGATCCCATATGAGTAATTATTCATGATAAATCAAAAAGAAAAATTCTCATAAAATTCCTTTATTACTGTGACCGGTTTCGTGAACAAATTAATTACTTCACATCATCAGACACAGGACTACAATAGAAAATGAGTATGGTGGTTACATACATACATAAATAAATGTTAATAAGTTAATAAAACTTAAAAAACAAGGAATACAGAAAACAATTATTTCAATTTTTTACTAGTAAAAAATAATTGGTAAAAATGTTTAAAAAAATTTTTTGTACAAGAAAGTTTGAAATTATTCAAATTGAACAGGATTACGTTAGTTTCAAATTATAAAATAGAATAATGTAAAATTTAAACAATTAAAATGTGTAAAAAGGAGGTTCATTTTTATATAATACTTACATTTTTATAAATAAAAAACCAGGGTCGTCAAATTAAAATTAAAAAAGTTTTGCAACATAGTCAAATAATCTGTAAATGTAAGATATAAAATTTTTGGTATCTAATTAACTTTTTGATAAAAATTTCTAAAATTTTTTAACGTGCTTGTCCTTTTAAACACATACATACACTACAAGTTAAAATCTAATAGGGGATAAATAATTTTTTTAAAAAAGGAATAGATTAAAAATAGTGCCCTCTAACGGACTATCTTAGAACTAACGTAAAATAGTCCGTTAGAGGGCACTATTTTTAATCTATTCCTTTTTTAAAAAAATTATTTATCCCCTATTAGATTTTAACTTGTAGTGTATGTATGTGTTTAAAAGGACAAGCACGTCATAAAAAGTTAATTAGATACCAAAAAATTTTATATCTTACATTTACAGATTATTTGACTATGTTGCAAAACTTTTTTAATTTTAATTTGACGACCCTGGTTTTTTATTTATAAAAATGTAAGTATTATATAAAAATGAACCTCCTTTTTACACATTTTAATTGTTTAAATTTTACATTATTCTATTTTATAATTTGAAACTAACGTAATCCTGTTCAATTTGAATAATTTCAATCTTTCTTGTACAAAAAAAACATTTTTTACCAATTATTTTTTACTAGTAAAAAATTGAAATAATTGTTTTCTGTATTCCTTGTTTTTAAGTTTTATTAACTTATTAACATTTATTTATGTATGTATGTAACCACCATACTCATTTTCTATTGTAGTCCTGTGTCTGATGATGTGAAGTAATTAATTTGTTCACGAAACCGGTCACAGTAATAAAGGAATTTTATGAGAATTTTTCTTTTGATTTTTCATGATATTTAATCATTAATCGAGTTTTCTTTGAACAAAACACAAACTTGAACGACCTGATCGGAAACCAAGTTACAATGTTTAAATCGCCCCCTTATTTATATAATAAAATAACCTATAGAACAGATGTACATCATATAAGTATTAGAAATAGATTATTATTACAAATACCAAGACATACATCAGTCCATTTTAAAAAATCTTTTAGATACAATGTGACACAAATTATAAATTCTTTACCTAACAGTTTACGACTTATGCCATTAAATAAATTCAAAAGGCAATATAAAAATTACTTGCTACACAGACAGACAGTTTAAATGAGTGTATTTATAGTTCATTTACAGTATGCCTAGTATTAAATCATCCATCACAATAATTATTATTATTATTACTTATTATTTGCTGCTCCCACTCAACTTTTTTTTATGTATATTTTGTGTTATAAGAAGTATATTCTAAAACCAAAGATATTGTGAAAGAACAGGTCTGTACTTTGGTAGAGAAATTGAACAATTTCCTTGAGGTTTTCTAATAAATATTGTGAATATCTTTGTAAATATTGTATTTAATGTTTTTTGGTAAATAAATATATTTGTATTAGTATTTATTTTGTATCATATACCTGAAACTGGTTATTTAGGTGTTTTTAAGGTCGCTGATTACGAATCAAAAGTTAAAATTATAAAAATAATATGTAACAAATTTTTTTTATGGATTTAAAACCAGATTCCAAATTTCTTCACATGCTACATTAAGTGTACTACATATTTAAATAGCTTTTTAATGCAGTAAAAATTTCCTTGCTAGATAACTGCATTTCTCTAAAGCCTGAAACAAAAAATATAGGTATACAGTTAAATTATTTCTCATGCATACCTTTTTATTATTAAATTATTGAATTATTATATTATTAAATTACTAAATTATTAAATTATTAAATTATTAAATTATTAAATTATTAAATTATTAAATTATTAAATTATTAAATTATTAAATTATTAAATTACTAAGTTATTAAATTATTAAATTATTTTTGAAAACTATTTTAATTTTATGAGAACAAATTATAAAATAGTAATAAATTTAATTTCCCACATGATACACTATAACATAATAAATAATACCTTGTGATATAAAAGCTTTTATTTATTTTGAGATTTCTCTAAATCCCATATAAACACGTAGCCTACAGAAGCAAAGTAAAATTGTATGAATTATGCACTGAAAATACTTTAATTATTTATAAAAATGGTTCAAGTGTAATATAAAGAAGTTTACAAAATAAAGCTAAAACTATATTAGTGTTTGTAAATTACAGATCATTTTTGTAAAAAAAAAGAACGAATAGAGATATCGAAATTAAACAAGAATCACTTTTAATGTGAAAGGAAGGACGTTTGTTCAAAGTTTCATTTCATTTTGCCCATAATTCTGCAGACAAAAAAAAATTCTTTGACATCAAAACAGTAGAGTATAACTAGCGCCCTTTGAGCAACATTAAAATTAGTTGCAAAAGTTTATTTGTCATTCCAAGAAACGTAAAGTTGTCAGTTTTTAAGTTGATACTATGAAAACTTTCAAAATTATTGACAAACTTCAAAATAAAATTCGAACTTTGAACACCCTGTATCTATTAAACCAGCAGCATTTCTATAAGGCATGTTGGGCTCAATTGTCATATTTTGGCCTCTAGTATTTCCAGTTTCGTGATTTCCCATTATTTATGAACCGCCCTGCATATAAATTAATTATCTCGGTTAAGGTGCAATTGCGTATAACAATTTAAAATCTTTTAATAAAATAATTAGAGTGGCACCTAGTGGCAGCTAGTTTTTATTGATTTCATGAAATTGTAGTATTAACTAATTGCCTAAATTGGTTATTTAGCGTAAATCCACGTAAATCACAAATATATTTATAATTTGTCAAAATTTAAACATAATGTTTTACTTGTACTTTTATAAAGAAATACTACTAAATTTTTATATTATACATTGTAATTATGATTTTTTTCACCGCATGTAAAGATTTCACTTACTCTCAGAAGTATCCTCCATTTTGCAGAATTAAAATTGATGCACTTTAAACAAAGTTATGAAGTTTTGAAGTGAGAGTTATTTCCCTTCCTACACACCCACGCCAGGCGTTGCCCAAACGAGGTCACCATTGTACTGAATTATAAAATCAGGTATCTTTCAATGCTTAAACTATCAGTATATTCAACGCAGCGGTCCAAAACTTCAAATTCAAAAGTTCATTTTTGGGTTTTGGCCACGTTTTTGATATTTGGACCTACTGTGGTTGGACCCAACCGAACCGAAAGCAGAATGAAAACCGAATCCGACGTCATCTATTTAGTCGCAGAGGTGGTTTTCTATAAAAAGTTAGAAGCAGTTTGCCCTGTATTATCAGCCGAAATGCATCATGCGATAAAGAAATTTGTGTGCTGTTAGAGGAAGAAGAACAGAAGGAAAAAAATATTTGATTTGCAGAATGTGAAAAAAGTGTTTTTTTATATCGAAGGAAAGAAGGTGCATTGAAATTATTAATTGAGCCAAGATTATATGGTGATCAGAAAAAATTTTGTGAGTTCATTAGACTTGATGGTGAACATTTTACAACGGCACTTTCTTTTGTAAAAATTTATTCATGGCTACTAGAACTGCAGGTACAATGACAGATTATGACTACCATAATTTGTCCTACTAAATTCAATCCGCTTAGAAGCGAAACGAAAATTATCATATCTCAGTGAGTATATATGTATATTGCATATAAAAGTACCTAAGAGAGGAGAAAAAAGTTAATGCAAATAAATGTATGCAAACTGGTTTTTTAAATGAATTCAAAAATGTTGCCAGCAACGTAATGATTGTTTTAAGTTAAATCTAAAATGGCTCTTATATCAATAAAGTTGATGTTAATAATACTGATGTGATCAGAGAATTGATTAAATAAATACACCTTAAATTGGTACCGCGCTACTTGGCATTCTGAATGCGAAAATTATGTTGTATGGAAATATATACTGCCTTGTCAACTATAATTTTATATAATTAGTAGTCTTTCCTGTAATATACTCAATTTCAATTTGTATTAACAGTGTACATGTAAAGTTTCAAGTAAATTAATTTTAAATTATACACTGATTTTGTAGGAGATGATTACATTAACTATTTGTATAAGTAAATAATTTCATTTAAGTGACTTATTAAATTAATGGATCCAATTTATCCAACCATGGTCAGATTCTTGATCAGAAAGAATTTAATTGGAAACTGAATAAAAATAAATGGATAATTTTAGTGAATGGCTTGTTTTTATATAATAATTATAAAGGTATATATCAGTAGTAAGATTGTAAGTTTATGAATTGTAAACATCATTAAAAACCTCAATAGTATGGAAATAAGCCAGTTTCGTCATTGTGATGTTTTTCTCTTTCAATTTTGGCTTTGAAATATTCGAAACTTGCGGATATTTTTGTGATATTAAGAATTTTTTCTACAACATTGTGTAAAGTAGCTACTCTACACCCTCCTGAAAGTGTGTAAAGTTGAGTCTTGTACTTTCCGTGTGCATTACTGCATTCACTCAATTAATTAAATTAACTCAAAAGCATATTACAAAACAAAATAATGATCTTTTAAATCGTACAATCTAAATTTATAATATGAAGCCCTTGGTGCAAAAAGGGTTTTACCCCCCCAATTAGCAAAATTGCAAATTTTTCTTCCAAAAAGGGGGAAAAGTAGCCCCCCCCCGTGGTGTTATTTTTTTTTTTTTTTTTTGGTTTTTTCTTCCCCCTTTTTTTTTTTCACAAAAATGTGTTTTTTTTTTTTATTTTTTTTTTTTTTTCCAGAAGGGGGGATCACAAATTTTTTCCAAAAACCAAAAAAGAGGTGAAAAACCCCTGTGTCCAAGGGCGCCCCATATAATAAGTAATAAGTATTACAATTTCTAGAAATAAATATCTGATGTGGCGAGCACATAACGTTCTTATACGAATATATGTCATCCTGATGTAAAAAAATCATTCTCTTCTTCACTTGCCTCAATTAAATTTTAATAACGTACCTTGAAATGTTCCATTAAAATTTTTAAATAATTAATTATCAGCGTCATTCAACACTGTCAATAATAATCCATGTCATATATTTTAAGTTTCTTCCTATTGATATTGACATTTTGGTAACTAAATAAGACATTTCAAATGTCAAACGTTAAATTTATCCTGACCTCATTTTATGAGGCCAAATGTGTAAAAAATTTCAGTTTACATCAGCTTTATTTAAGTACTTGGAAAACATATTTTATTGGCTTGATATAGTAGACATGATTTATAATCTTTATCAAGAATATATATTTTTTTGTAAAGACAAATACAAAAAAAGTTTGGGTCCTGTGGGGCGCCTTTCAGCTGGCCAATTTTATTCAACATCAAATTTATTATTGTCTTTGGCCTTTAGAACATGTGTACCAAATTTAAAAAGTTTTTTTCAAAAACTGTGGCTGCTATCGCGATACTACAGATATGTAGACAGATTTTTTTCCATAAAGTTATGTTTTTTCGTTCTAATTCGTCGAGATTCGTCCAGAAATGCAATAAAAATTTTTAATTTTTTTTACCGAAATTGTACCTTTTTTTAACACGCTTTTATTAGCTTCACCTGTATGTTTGCTTGCTTGCTTGCTTGCTTGTTTGCTTGTTTGTTTGTTTGTTTGTAACCGACTCTTTGGACTCGATTTTGACCCACTTTAAACGGACAGATTTAATTGAAACTTTGTACACTTACGAAGAACCGGTAACAATATAATAATTTGATAAGTTTATATGATTATCCTGATCAGGATCGCCAGTCCTTTCCTCACGTATCCTCTGCGTGAGAGCAAAGGCTTAATATGTAAGTACATTCCATGATTGTCAGTTAGGTCGGTGGTCGAGCGGGCTAAGGCAGTCGACACGAAACGAGAGACTACTCGGGCGTGAGTTCAAATCCCATGGCTGAAATAAAAAAATATTTTTTTTTCAGAAATATCTGTTGGATCGTAATATGTTATAATATCAGCATCAATAAGCAATATAAATATAGTTCAAAAAAACTACAAAACACGCTTTCATAGCACATCAAACTAAAAAAAGTGAAAAATAAATATAGTTTAAAAAACTAAAAACACGCTTTTTAAAGCACATCAAACTAAAAAGTGAAAAAATAATTATTAATATAAACTGAAAAACAATAATGAAAGAAAAAATACTAGTATTATTTTGAAAAAAGCGTGGGGCGCTTTGTGCCATATTTTTCGTATATCGAGCAACCCACGCTTTTTTCACAATAATACTAGTATTTTTTCGTTCATTATTGTTTTCAGTTTATATTAATAATTATTTTTCACTTTTTAGTTTGATGTGCTTTAAAAGCGTGTTTTTTAGTTTTCTTAAACTATATTTATTCTTCTTTCATTCATAATGTTTCTTCTGGTGCTATCACATTTACCAAATTTAATGTGTCCCCTAAAATGTTGATAATTTTAACTGCCAAATTTGGCAGTTAAGATTGTCAACCCCATTAATATTTTTTGAGTTATCGCGGATACACCCACGCACGCACGCACGCACGCACGCGCACACACTCACACACACACACACACACACACCGACAGACATCATTCGAAAAACGTATATATCAATTAAAATTTCGAGGTCGAAAAAAATCACAATTACTGTACTTCCTTATATTAGGCAAAAAGTAATAATAAACTAATTATAGAGTATTATATAAGCATCATTTTAATATAATATGATAGCAATAAAAAAGTACATTATAGTTTCTTATATTTAACACTGTCATTCTTATCTAAATACGCCGGTATAAAAATTTTAGGTAGACAATAAATTAAACACTTCAAATATTTATAATACAATAAGTATTACAATTTCTAAAAAAAATATATAAACATTACAGTGTATTATATAAGCATCCTTTCAAATCTAATATGATAACAATAAAGTACTTGTAGTTTCTTACAATTTACACTGTCTTTCTTATCTGAATGCGCTGGTATAAAAGTTTTAGGTAGACAATGAATTAAGCACTTCAAATCCATTTTATTTCAGAAACTATTAAGACAGCTATTTCACCAAAGTACAAGATGACATTGAATTAAATAACAATATTCATATTATTAGAAGCAAAAACATTGAGATTAAAAAATTTTTTCATCTTGTACAATACTGCGAGTGGCTGCAAAAATTACTATGCAAATTCCCTTTCATTAATTTTGTTTACTGATGAAGCGGGTTTCAGTTGCCATGGTATTCTAAATATGCATAACATGTACCATTGGAGTGACGAAAATCTTCATCAAACCATCATAAGAAACGACCGGTACGGTTTTTCTATTAATGTGTGGGCAGGTATAATTGACAATTTCCTAATTTGGCCATTTCGGATGCCCAATCGTTTGACAGGTGAACTCTATCGAAATTTCTGGGAGGATAAACTTAACACTTTGTAAGAGGATGCACCATTAAATATTCTTAGAAGAATGTACTACATGCGCGACGGTGCGCCAGCTCATTTCTCTAGAATAGCAAGAGAATTTTTAAATAGAAGATTTAGATATAGGTGGATTCGCCGTGGTGGACCTATTGCATGGCCCGCACGAATTTCCGACCTCACTCCCCTCGATTTCTCATTTTGGGAGTTTATGAAAAATTAAGTATATTCCGAAGAAATAAACAATGAAGAGCATTTATGGAACAGAGTTATTAAAGCTGCTGATAGGTTTCGTAATAATCCCGGGAAATTTCAGTGATGTCGTCTATCGATACTGAGATGATTGAAGAATGTGTATTTAAGAAGAAGGCCGACAATTTGAACACCTTCTTTAAAGTTACACTTTATTATTCTTTGTACCTATGCATTATTATTTTTGTTAATATTAATGTTAATATTTCTGTTTGTTCTAATTGATCATAATTCATAAAAGATTTCCATTGTTTCATTGCGTTCATTAGTTATTTAGGATAACATGGATTTTTTATTAAATCAAATCGAAAGAAAATTTTTCATTGTGGAAAAACGTTGAAAAAACAAAAAAAAAATTAAAAAATAAGAAAAAAAATAATGTTTAAAAATTTTTTAATACGCTCTATCTCGAAAACGAAAGGAATTGGGACATAAGTCACCCTGTATATTTGCTGTTATTTGTATACGTATGTCCTTCTGTCAACCATATGAAGCAATAGTAGCTACCGGTCCTGGACTTTGGTCTAGTTTCCTGATCCTGAATTGATAACTGTTATATTTCTTTTGAAATTCAGTTCAATAAAATTTCCAATATTTTAAAATAATCTCCCCATTGTAGAAAAAACATTATAAGTATGTCATGTGTATAGTTCCTTTTTTTTAACGTAGTTTTAAATCACTCGCTATGTTTGTCATGTAAACTTCCTACTCCTTCAAGCGAAAGTGTAATCAACTTTTTTATTTTAAATGAAACACTGTTTTTCAAGGATATAGATTAGAATTTTGTGGCGCCATCTCTGCTGCCTACTAAGATACTGAGAAGAAACTAAATAGTGGAAATAGGACAACGAACCTATAATGAATAGAAAAGTAACTAAAATAAAATAGTATAATGGTAATGGTAATGGTGGGGGAGGCTGACACCTGGCAAGTAGGCCACAGACGGGCCCTTTTTACCAACCCCCAGCTGTCCCCTCAGCCATGTGCTTCTCTTGCTCCCTCATCGAATCTTTCCGACCTTCTGATGAAAGTCAGGATGTCACTCATTGCGAGGGAGCTCATCTCCTCCTCCCTTAGAAGCGCCTCAGAACCGAGATACTGTGTCTCAGGCGCCCAAACGCTTCACATTGTCCCAGGAAGTGGTAAGATGTCACTTCATCACTCCTGCATCTTGGACATGTAGGGTCTTCCTCAATGCCTATCAATGATAGATGCCTCCTAAGTCTGCAGTAGCCTGTCAGAACACCGATTAAGAGATTCAGAGTTTTCCGACTCCGTCCTAGCAACTAGGCCGATCTCGATTTGTTCGACCCCGTCACAAAATCTCGGGTCTGCCTGCAGGCCCTGTTTGTCCTCCAGTGCGTCCTCAGTGTCTCGTGGGCCCACTCATTGAGGGCCGTTGTGACCTGCCTTCTTGAAATAACATAGGCTCAGGCCCGTGACAGGGTTCCTCGGCTCCGAGTCTAGCCAATTCTAGCCTTATCGTTGCCTGGAACTCCCATATGTCCCGGGACCCATACCAGTCTCACTTGTTTATGCCTAGCCAGCTCCCTGGAACTCCCTAATGTCCCAGGACTCATACCAGTCTCACTTGTTTATGCCTAGCCAGCTCTTCTAGGGCATCCCCACACTCCTGGACAAGAGCTGATCTCGTCCTGGGGGAGCACACCGCCTTTAGAGCAGCCTGGCTGTCGGAGCAGATGTATATTATCTGTTCCGCCCCATTCCTAACCTCAGCCCTATCTGCCACCGCTAGGATGGCGTAAACCTCTGCCTGGAAGACCATGGTGTACGAGCCTAGAACAAAACTCTCCTGTACTTCTTTGCCTTCCAGATATATTCCCGCCCCGGAAGACGGTCTAGTGGCCACCCGAGATCCGTCTGTGTTACACACCAGAGAGTCCGGGCGGAAGTCAATTCTTCCTTCACTCCACTCCTCCCTACTGGGAAGAGTGAGAGTGTAATTCCTTTCCAACCTTAGCTGATCTTTCGCTTCTCTCACTTTCAGGACAGAGAGAGGGATTTCCCTCTCCGTCAGTCCAGCAATTGCTGCGTGACCTACAGCACTGCCTGAACACTGCCAGCTCCCAGAATCCCGCATTCACAGATAGGCCGCCATAGCCTCCCTCTTTATCCACGAGGAAAGCGTTGGCAGGCCTAGCAGAACCTCCAGAGCAGCTGTCGGTGTCGTCCTCATTGCGTCAGGGATCCCTAGGCAGGCTAGTCTCTGAACAAATAAAATAGTATAAATTTTATTACTAATTTTTTCACTCTCGATGTTTTAAAAATCTTATATTTTAATATAATATACATATTAACTGTATAATGTATGTTTGCAAATACGCTACACATTATTATTTAAATTCCTTATTTACTGTGAAGATCCATTGAAATATATATTACTTAGTAGTTAACAAACAATAAAAGTTTTAAATCCTTTCACAAATATGAGAAAATGTATTGTAATGATAAACATTTTTATCGAATAGATTCGAATCTAATCATTATCATATTATAACAGTTTACCAAGAGAACTACTTAGTTTATAAATATTTCTAAAGGGTGTTTCCCCTACCAGTATCGTCCTCCCCTGTTAGAAACGCCTTATTCGATCACTTTTAACAACCAGAGTATTTTATTCAGTTCTCGCCTTCATGACTTGTATAATATAGCAATTTGTTTAGATGCCCTGTATTTGGTTTGTATCGATTTAACTCTGTTATACGGTATGTTAAACACAATGAAAAATTGAGTTTCAACTAATCTATCAATTAGGCATTTACTTAACTTTTAAATCGAACATAGAATGTAAAATATATAATCAAAATTTTTGGTATAGGAAAAATAAATTCTTTCCTTAATAAAAGTTCTGTATACTGCAGAAAGAAACTAGTTAGCAGAAATGTGTTTATTACATTTACAAAAAACTGATCACAGGTACGTATACTCCTAAACAGCTACTTTCTCTCTTGAATTATGAGAAATTGCGTATTAATAATTACATCATTCCAATAGTAGTAATGTACATAATGTGTATATAGCTGGTAGTCGTTTATCTGTTACTAATTTTTTTATTTTATTTTTGTGGTCATTAAAGCTAAAGAGTAAATTAGAAAATAAATATTTTATTTTGCGGTTCGGACTCCACAATAAACTGTAGGGTCACGTTTCTCTTTTTCTCAACACAAAATCCTAGGATTTTCTGGGAGTTACTTCGGTGACTTGAGAGGCGGTTGAGTAAGTATTTTTATTTGGGGATCAATACCGGGTGTAACAGGAACATAGTACGTCCCGCTTCTCTCTTTTAGTTTTGAAGATAATTGATCGAAATTTGGGATATCCTATATACATAATAAGCGGCACTTTTTGACATACCAGTGATTTTTTTTAAACTTCTGGTTTCGCCGGAAGTGACACTAACTTTCGATTTTTAAATGGAATACGGTGTATATTATTATATTTTTGAATTCTGCATAATTTTCTGAATCCGACGAAACCAAATAAGTGACATGTCACGCGTCAATATTTTTTATAATATTATTTTTTGAGGTGTCACTTATTTGGTATCGTTGGATTCAAAAAATTATGCAGAATTTCAAAATGCAATAATATACAGGGTGTTTCATTTAGAAATCGAAAAGGGGGTGTACCACGATCCTGTTACACCCGCTACATTACAGTCTATATAAAAATCTCACTTACCTTATAACTTAAGCGCTTACTCAATTTCGAATAGGTAAAGAATAATAATTTATTACTTTCAAATTGTTTAAAAACGTCAGTCCGCTGAATACAAATGATGATCTGAATTATATTTGACAGGAAGATTGCTAGTTCCATCAAGTATTCACCAGTATTTGAGTTAACATTAGTTATTGTCAATAATTATTTAATTGTGGCATTCTACAAAACTTTCTATACAAACCACTTTAACCATTAGCTTAATATGGTAATGGAAATATTAATGATGAGGGAGGCTGACGACTGGCAAGTGGGCCTCAACACTTTTTTACCCATCCCAGCCGTCCATCAGCCATGTACTTCTCTTGCTCGCTCGTCGAATTTCTCTAATGAAGGTCAGGGTGTCACTCAGTGCGAGGGAACTCACCTCCTTCCTTAGAAGTTACTCAGGTACTCGAACGATTCACACTGACCCAGGAAGACGTTTCTTCATTACTTTCGCATCCTGGAAATGTAAGGTCTTCCTCAACACCTATCGATGTCTCCTAAGTCTGCAATGACCTGTCAAAACTCTAATTAAAAATGCCTTTCGACTCTAGCCCAGTCATCAGGCTGATCACGAATTATTCGGCTCCATCACAAAAACTTAGTTGTAGATCCTGTTGATCCTCCAATGCTTCCTCAGTGTCTCGTGAGCCCACTCATTGAGGGCCGTCGTGACCTGTCATCTTGTGACACCTAATATTGGTATCACAAGACAATATAGAGGATATAGGCATCAACCGAGCTATCCGGCTGGGTTTATAATTGACAGACTCCTTATATATTTTGCCCGATATTTTGTTGACAAGGTCAAAATTATAATATTGGTTTCAATAAAACATACATTTTCATTAGGCCATACAATCTATGTATATATGTATTTATGTTAATAATATTTTAAGGCATTATATCTGGCAATGATACTATATAAGTCCTACATTTTATCACATACAAAGGTATTATATACCCTTAAGTGATTTTCGTGTATTATTTATATTCAAAGTACATAGATATTAGCTGTTAACACCATTTTTAATGTCTAATTGTAAAAACAATAGATTTTTGACGCGTAGTTTCATAGATTCCCTTCCAGAAGGTTTCGACATCTTCTACAGTCGGCGAATTCTCGACAACAAGCTGTGGCTCTTGAAAGAGGTGGGAAGGATTCGTACCGAACAAATTGTTTTGTTCCATACTCCTCACCCACAACTTCAATGTTTTCTTTATCGCCATGAGCGCTCGGATTCTATCTAGACAGTGCTGCTTGATGGTAAGCATCACTGTCAGATTTAGAGTATGGTGTTGACGTTTTAATCCGGCTGCTATGCGCCGGATTCTGGGAGTAAAGACTCTACCAGTCATCATTTATTCCACCACACTCTGGATCCGAGAAGCATGTTGTCTGGCCGACTGTATCTTGCCCTCGATTTTCTGTACACGCCGCTTGGTTTTCTCGACCCCGTGATTGGTTGACCTCTCACGGGGGACGAGTTGCTTCGCGGCGTTGTACACGGCACAGTTGATTTGCCAGATGTCTGCATCTTCCGGAATTTCCTCATCGATGACCACGTCCATTCTAGCCAGGTGTTGTGGCTTTAGGTTAGCTCTGGTATTAAGGCTAACCCTCGTCCTTAAGTCTACGTCGGTGAACTCTAAAGGATGTTCCCCATCAGCTGGTAATTGCCGCAGTGGGACTGCGGCTGGCAGTTCTTCCGGCTGACGGGGTGCCCTTACATAACCTGTCCTGAGCAGAAAGGATACTTGATCTATCAGATGTTGTTGAGAGAAGGCGCGATACTCTGGATGCATTTCGCATCAAGGTGCATGCAATCGCGCCATGTATCCCCTTCGCACAGGTTCGCTACTCTCGCGGCAGGTCAGCAAGTCATCCCAAAGTTCCCTCGTCCACTTAAAGCGTCCTTTTCCATTGCGGTCGTTACCATTGAGACGTTCCGGTGTGGCCCTCCCACTTGTCTCTGACCCCCATCCGATTGGGGTCGGTAGTAAGGAGCCCTTCTTCTGAAGTTACATGGAACCGAAGGGAAAGGGGTACTAGGTGGTTAGCCTTGGTACCTCCCGACTGGCATTTGTCAGGCAGAGTTGCCTCTGCCTGTCCAGGGTGCACCAGCGCGGAGGTTGCCGGTCCTTTGCACCCCTTATTATTATTATTATTATTTTTTTTTTTTTTCGGTTGCCCGACGTTGGACAGTCCTCCCGTGGCCTCCGACACCTCACGGGAGACGCGCCAGGAAATTAGGCAAACATGTTATAATTATTATATTTATTGTTTTAATGCAGTATTAATTGTGTTAATTCGAATTCTCAGAGTTTCTTCCTACTCCGTTTTTTTGTATTTATGTTCAAGTCATTGGGTTTTTTATTTTGTACCCTTATCCATTGATGTCTTCCTCTAATTCTTGACACAGCTGCTCCCAATGTTTAACTTTGGAGGCATTTATTTTTCCTGCAGGTCCTCGTTTGCCATCTTGAATGTTTTTTTTTGCTTTCAATGTTTCTTCCTGTAGTTCTTTCGTCTCTTAACACTCTCGTGGCCTTTTTTTTTTGTTTGGCATTCATTTCTTTTGGCAACTATGTCGTCAGCCCACCAGTATGGCATCTCTTGCCTGTTTCCCACCATTTGCCTGCTTCCTCAATACATCTCTTTTAGTGTTACCTCCAGGAATTTCACTGTATCTTGTTCTCCGTCCCTTTCTAGCTTCCATTTACTAGTCTTTGAAGGCATTCCAGTAGATCATCAGTACAAACAGTACGTCTCTAGATCGCTTAAGTTTTGCGCGACTAGTACTTCTTACTCTTGTGTTTTGCCATTTCCTATGTAGAGTACGTGACGTCTATTATGAATGATTCAACATTTTCTCTAGCAGAGGTAGGTATCCTACCAGTATTATGTATTACCATATTTAGTTCCAAGGTCCATTACGTGAAATAACTCCCTCTCTTATCCGTAGTCGGAGAGCCCTACTGCGGGAATTTCACGTTTAAGTCACCTACCAATTTGCTTCCGCTCACCGTATTCTTACATTTGCAACTTTGATTTCTCGCTTGAAAGTTTCTAGTGGGATGTTTGGCGAACTATAGCAACAGTGGATTCTGTATTTATTAAATGTATGGTCACTACACCCTCCCCGATCTTAAATTTGGTCACTTTTTTATTTCTGAAGTATATAGCCACATCTTTTCTCTGGTCATTAAAAGATCTACGTTTTTTCTGAAGCCGTAGCAAAAGCAATATCTTGTGCTGCCCTTACCTTCTGTTTAAATTGCATCGTAACCCTAAGGCTCTTCCGTGTCATATCGTTTCTTGGTTTCTTGTGTTGGGGTACATTTGAGAGGATGTTTACTTTCTTAGGGTCCTCCTTCCCATCCTTTTAAGCCTTTCTTGCTCCACTAATTTTCTATAGAGTTGGGCATTTCATAGTGTCTATTCTGTGGACTTCTTTTCTACAGCTTCGTTAGTACTCCTTGTCTTTACATTATTGTCCTATTTTTCCGAGCAAAAGGTTATCTGCCGTAAGTAAAAGGGAAAACAGATAAGATAAGCAAACTTTTACATAAATACAAAATTGAAACAATGTTCAAAACAGACAGGAAAATGAGAATAGCTCTCCGAAATCCACAGACTGAAATGCGTTTATTATTATAATAATTATGATAAATGTAAACTTAATAACTGATGATCATCCAGTAGTCGCCAAAAGTGCACAAATAGTCGCCAAAATTAGATAAAAATCACTTGAGGCACAATTGCGCTTATGGTTCTAATTAGCCGATAAAATATAAATATAAGAAAACCTTTCTATTACAAACTCAATATTTTTAAACATTTTCATGAAATAATAGATATATTTTTTTTAAATTTTCTTAACCGTCTCTCAAGTCACCTAAATAACTCCCAGAAAATCCTGATAATGATTTGCCACTTTTTAAAATACAACAATGAAATGTTCAACAATATTCCACTTGCATAATTTACTTAATCTTTTGTATACTCAGATAAGGAAAAGTTTAAACTTAAATCCAGTTGAATTTCAATAGAAATTTTACTCCTCTTAATAATCCAATGTAAAAGTAAATCTGTCCCTAGCATTAATACACGCAGGCAATGAGCACTGAGATTTTGCTTTGTTTAACACAGACAAATTGAAAGCGAATGAAAATCTTAAACTCCCGTGTAAATAATGAATCCAGCTCGACTGCAAAAGCTCTGTAAATACTAATATATAACTTATTGAAATTCATAACTGAAGTTATCCAGGCACAGACTTCTTACGAATATGAACTTTATGATTATAATCCTTTGAAATCAACTTCTTAGGCAATTTCAGTTTCAAACAAAAGCCATTCATTTCTTGTTAATACAAAGTATAACGCTTAATACAGTATTACGAAAGCGTATTGTCTTTCGAGTACATCTCAACAAGCAATATCGATTCCGCTTCGAACAGATAAGGGACTGAATTAGTCTCATATAGAAATCGCGCAAGTTTGCAACAAAAATAAGTCGAGATTCGAATACAGCGGGATCCTGGCATAAAACACGAAGAAGAAGCCAGCTGAGGGTTACAAACTTGAGACGAAGCCTCTGTTTATGCAACACAGGCTGTGAGGAAAGTTTACAACATGTACCACGGTTTCACTCTACATATAAATTTCTTATATAAAATTTTGAATAGAGGTGGAATTCTAAACATGAGATAATATGGAAGTTTGCCAACTTTTAGAGCGTCCTTTGTGTATATTGTGTACAAGGGTAGGACTTAGTTATTTCCAAAAATGTTTTCGCAACTGTGAATGTTGTAATATATTCATGTCAATTGCTTGTGGACAAATACGTTACTGGGTTTATTTTAAAACGTAGTTTACTTAATTTAAAAATAAAGCACCGATGTACAAATGTACAATGCACCATAATTCAACTTCTCATCCATAAAACAATATTTTTAGATATACTTTAGACGACTTCTTTCCCGTAAGGCGATTTCTCATTACTAATTTTGTTATCTAGGACAATTTACGTTAAATGTTATCTCAACAATATATGTGAGTAATTGAGTGAAAAAAAATATTTATCTAAATTGACCGGTTTCTGCATTTATTTACATGCCTTCATCAGAATCTGCAACGTTTTTTACCCAAACTAAAATTTGGGATTGATCAAAAATACACTTATCAATTTGCAATTTTTTTTATCATCATTAACCGGTTTTGTGAAGGCTCTGGTTATATAATATTACAATACAAACATGAAACAACTCATACTACACTAACAAATAATAAAAATAATTTTGTAAAATGCGTGTCAATAATTAAAATTCAGTCAGGATCAAATGTTTCACAAATTGAGGTTAACAATCGTAAATCTGCTTCTTCTAATAATTAATAAATTGCAACAGAGTTGACAAGATCATATTATCAATGCTTAGAATTATATATCGTTTCAAGTAGAAAATTAATAGAATGAGGAAGAACACGCCTTAACCTTCAAAATACCTCCATACATGTCCCTCAAGATACTTAATGATAAAAATCTTCGACCACAAAACTTTATGATATACCTGGTGTTCCTATCTAAATACATATGAGCTATTCTCGGTACTGGGATGGCGCTACCAAGACATATACGGGGTGTAGAGGGGTTTAAAATTTATAAACAAAGTACTTTTCAACAGTGCCGTGAAATTTAGAAGGGCTTTATTTCATAATAAATATACATTATGGTCCTAATCGTTTGTATACGTGTATAATAGACATTATGAGCTTATATGATGGTTGTATTTTTATATAATACTTGTCAAAGTTTTTTTATATAACTAAAAAAACAGATAGTGTATTAAAATTTGAAAAGTAAAAATTCTCAATATACACAGGCTATTAGGAGTATTTTTCAAAGTGATTTAATAAATTAAACTGACTATTCTAATAGCAATCACTTTAGCTAGTGTTTTTTTAAATAATTATAATCAGTTGCAACTGAGCAAACTGATCGACAAAATAATGTGAGCAGTTTAATCACATAAGAAGTGGGGAGAAAAAAATGTACAAAAGGTTGTCCAAATTTTATGTGTGCTTAGGTCGGTACTTTCAGTCTCGGTTAACACTAATCGAATGATACTATCTCTCTCTCTCTCTCTCTTTCATTGTTACGTCAAAAGTTTCCTTGCATGTTATCATCCGATTAGTGTTAATCGAGACTGAACGTACCGGTCCTTAGACGTTAAATATCAGTTATCTACGTTAATAAATGTACTTTATCGCCTTTTCTTGTCGGTTATAACTACAGTCAAGAAGGGTTTCCCACAAAATCAAATAACGGAACAAAATTAGGTCCACTTTTTTTCATAATTTATGGTAAGATAATTGAAGGTACTTACAAGTACATAAATATCATCCATTATTAATGATACAAATTCAAGAAATAGGTATAAATAGCGAACACGATGAAAATCAAAATAAAAAGCCATCCTGCGAAAGTTACAATTTGCCAATTGGCATTTTACGGCCTCGATATTTATTTTAAAGGAAGAAACACCGTTTTTTAAGCATAAAATAATGGAAAACACAAATTAACAATAAATATGGAGTACGGCTGAATCACACAAAGACATGGACTGTAATCAAGCATCACCGTGATTATTTAAAAATGACCAATCAGCAAAGAGTACTTTATTCACGATCCACAGAATTTATCTAAACCGACAACAAATTCTGTTTATTCTGGGTCTAGCATAAAGTTTTATAGTCGAAGATACAAAACAATAGCATGGCCAAAACACTATCACACATAACATTACAAATACTCATGAAATTATATGGTACATTAAGAAAAATTGTTTAATAACAAAGTGTAGAAATTACTTAAATTATCTACATCAGATCTAAGATTAACTGCTTTTTGTTACAATTAATATGTATCATTTATAATAACAACCTCTTTTCTAAATTATCCTCAATATCTAATATCTTCTCCAATCTTCATCAAATGTAAAGTTGCAATTCTGCTCTACCACATGATTAGGTAATGCAGTCGTCTGTTTCCGTTTAGAAACATCATACATATGATTTTTTAACCCAGATTTTAGCCATTGCTTCGTTTGTCCTATATAAACCTTTCCACAATTACATGGTATTTGATACACAACATTACAATCTATGTTCAAACTTCAACCTTTCTCTATTTTTGTTAAAAAATGTTGCTAATGACTTTTTATTATAAAACGATATATTAATATTATCACACTTAAGAATATTTCTTATATATTAAGATAATCCATTTG
Source organism: Rhamnusium bicolor (assembly GCA_029963845.1). Classification (NCBI taxonomy): domain Eukaryota; kingdom Metazoa; phylum Arthropoda; class Insecta; order Coleoptera; family Cerambycidae; genus Rhamnusium; species Rhamnusium bicolor. Next base: position 139,561 of record JANEYF010004140.1, read on the forward strand.
CAAATGGCAATTTAAAATATTTTGTGTCAGATGTATTATTCTGACAAATGATCTTTTATGAGGTGAAGATATCAGATGTTGAGAATAATTTAGAAAGAAGGTTATTATTAGAAATGACACATATTAATTGTAACAAAAACGGAGTTAATCTTAGATCTGATGTAGATAATTTAAGTAATTTCTACACTTTGTAATTATAGTCGAGTAGTTGGAAGGCGGAAAACAGTGATTTCCGTCTTTTTTTTGCTTATGCTGGTTGACTGTCGATTCTTATAGGAAAAAATGCGCTGAAAAAAAAAGTCTAATCAAACCTTTGTCTAAACCGCATGGAATTTATTATACACAATAATTTGTTAATTGTATTTTTTATTGTTTTTGCTTTAAAACAAAAATGGTGTATCGGACACGAAAAACCTTGATTCAAAATGAAGGTTTTGTCAATCGCTTCGTTTGAGACTTAACACGACTTATTATTTGCTAACGTTCAGTTGTTAAAAACAAATTATGACTCTCAATAAGCAAATTATTTTCTCTGCAAATAAACGATATTTAATTTTTTTTTAATATGGGAAATTGTTACATTTAGACCATAGAATACACCATTTTTTTTATATATCTAATACTTTTAAATTGTTTAAAAAGCGAAATTTGTTTATTAAGGAATAACGTATTTCTATCAATTTTTTTGATAGTCATACCTCATGAAATCGGTAGGTATCGAAAAAACTATCATTTTCAAGAAAAATCTGTCGAAGAAATATATTTGATTCGTTGATTTAACAATTTGAAAAAAACGGCTTTATAAACAAATGGAATTTTTCGGTAAAAATCATATCAAGTTGGGTTTTCGCGTATTTAATTGAGTAAGAAAAAAAAGAAAATTTTGAGCCATGGTAGACCTTGATACGACAACTGGAACCGAAAATATCTAAAGCTTTTTGCGTTTGTATCTCTAGATTATTTATTTATGACTTTTTTTAACAAAACTGGTTTTAAAATTAATTAACATATAACTTTATTTATTTAACCAACTTTATGAAAAAGAAATCTCTTTTTTTCGTACAGTTTTCCCTTGTAAACGATACGTCTTCTGTCGTGCGATAACATAACTGTAATAACGCCTATGCAATCCATACAATTTATTAAAAATTTACACGGCTCGCGAATTTTACATCTAAAAACTATTCTCATATTCATTTTTACAATAGTTTAACACGCGAGGCCATAATTTCTTACACACTTAGGTATGTACAGGGTGATCATTTTAAGCGCCTCACTCGATTTCATTGCTTGATTTTTCAGCTAAAAAAGAAAAATTCAAAACCATACTTATGTATTTTTTCCGGTAAAAAAATAAGGAAAAAGCATTTATTATCTAACCTACCTTATATTGTTAACACTGTTTACGGTAAACCTAAACATATTAGTTACTAGTAATGCACATTATTATGTCAAAAATGTATTTACCAAATTTAATAAATAAATTAATAACCAAATAGCTACAGGGCACGCACAGAAGCAATAAAAAAGTTTTAAAACAAAATGTCCTACATCTTTGATTCCAGTTGTTACAAATACATTCTTGAATTATAAAACTTTCCATTTTACAAATTAGTCAAATCATGGATATTAAATTACGATAGCAAATATGTAGGTACGCACTAAAAACCGATTACGTGGTTTACAGCACTCAATAGTACTATCTTAGTGCGACTGAACATGCATTTCTCAAGCTGACCCACATTTTTAAGAATTACTGAAGAATTACTGAAGTCCACACAATTACTGAAGTACACACAATTTTTTCTTCCAAACCTTTCGGCGAACAAGAAATTCGTATTATACATTTTTTTCCTCTTCAAACTACATTTTCTCTTAAAATTTTGGTAATTGAGTAATTTTCGGGTAATTATCTTTCAAAAAATCTAAATTAAATTATTTATTTTAGCAAAACCGTTCAATTAGCAACACCTATTGTTTCAGAAATTGTTATCATTTTTAATCCAATGTATGACCTGTTGAAATAATGGCACTAATACTGCTAGTACTCGGTATACATACATTTAGACAGACGTATGCCCATATACACGCGTATAAAATTGTTCAGGCTTAAAGCTACAAAAGTCTAAATTCACTATGCTTGGAATATGTCTTAATACTCAGTTACATTTAACCCAAAATTAAATTAATTTAAATTATATTAACGCTGAAGTGAATAATGACGCTAATTTAACAAAATATTTTTTACTAAAATTTTTGAAAGTATACTGAAATTTTTAACGTCTCCTGATAACGTTATGCAAATATTCGCGGCGCAATAAGAGAAACTATTTTTGTATAGTGAACTAACTCAAAAATAAAGCCAGGAAATCAAGGAGTAACCTAAAATGACCACCCTGTAGATAAATTTGCTTTTATTATGATATTGACATTAAATTGAATTTTACCTAAATATGTCATTGTACAGAAGGCTTTGATTAATATATTTTTTTAGTGCCAGTAAATCTTATAAATGTGTGTGTATTAAATCATTTAAACAAAAACTGAAATGACCCGCTAAGAGACAACCAGTAATTAGTTTGTAGAATTACTTTTTCTAAACTAGTTTTTCAAAAGTCAATCGCATGTTACTACCAAGTGTTGTCATAGCATATTTTTAAATATCACAATTTAGTGTTAAAAAAAGACAAAAAGCAGTTTATTTATTCATTGATTTTATAAAACAAAATTAATTTACAAACTGTCTTAAAAATATGACATCCCAACTACAATGTTAATTTTAAATTGTCAGGGCGATGATTAATTTTAACATGTTCATCAAATCATCAGAATTTTAATATCACGCCTTCTTGATAAATATCCGAGACAATTCATTCATTCCCTCTCCATCAGAGTTACCCGACTACAGTCTTCCTAAACTTTTACTCCACTACGTCAACACCTAAGATAAAGACGTTCTTATATGATTACATGTAAAGCTGATAGAAGCGCAGTAGGCTGTGACTTATTGTGAAAATTTGAGGGATGAGTTATAGGTGTTGGACAGCCTGGGGCGTCGTGGATGATTGATGACCGGTGTCGACACCGTGTTCTGGAAGATGTGGAAGCTCACAGCTAGCGTAGCGGGTGGTATAACTAATAGGTACATCGGGAAGATGACTCTCAAGATCAATATGGCCTTTAGAATAAGTGATATCTGTCTATGGGCTGTCCTTTTTATATTATTATGACATAAGAGAAATAAAAAGTGCCTACAATGAATGTCTGGTTGATTTATCTATATATTTATTATTCATTAAAATTGTGATTAAAATTTGAAAAATTTAAAAAAGTTCGATTCAAATCATTTTCTGTGCTCGGGTCATTTTCATGAATCACAATGCTTACTTTGCGCTGTCTTAGTATCATTATCACTATCAGATTCATTGTTTTATTATAAACACTATGAATTTTTCTGGCTTCAAAAAAGTGTAAGGAAAAAAGGGAATAAATCATGTAGTTCATGGTTTAGAAATTTGCTAAAATTAAACGAGTTCATGACGGAATAGTCAATGTTTGCAAATTCGTTTATGGTTATACGTGATTTTGTCATGGATCCATTTTGGATCCCCAGATACTGTTGCAATTTACACATTTATATTTGGGAATTATTTGTCGCCGACTTATATACTTATACATATACGTGTAACAGATGTCAGAAATATGGAATTTTATTAACTTTACCAACAGAGATGTCAGTTTGATGGTCTTTGTAGATCATTAACCCACCGTACTTATTTTAGATTAAATTAAATGAGTAAAAAAATCCTAATTTAAGACATTCTAATGATGCCATAATGTATAAACAAATCATTGAATACATATTTACATATCTATAATGAGATTATTATACTTAACGACCATAAAATGAGCTTCATGCCGTACAAGGTGTTCCAAGAATTCACAGCAGAAATTCCGGAGCATATTTCTTACGTCGAAATAAGAAAAAAAGTTCCTATGAAGACAGGTGTGCTAACGCTTCGCTTCCGACATATATAGTGATGAAAGTCTATTAGAATATAAGGAAATGAACACTTCTATTTCAACAAAGAACGATTTTTTGAAGTGTTACGAAATTAAAAAGGTAATAGGATGCAGATTTTACACACAGTGTACAACGTGGTCTAAAAAGATTGAAACAAATGGACAATTTTTCATTAATAATTTCTCAGAAAATTTTATTCTTGAGAAAAGTTGGTGCATAGTATGGTATGGTATGTTTGTGAGTGGGCTCGTATGAGACTTTACACTATGACCATTCGGTACATTGTGGATCACAACTAATTATAATTCACCTAGGAAGTTCAGTCTTAATAAAACTGATGACCTTATTCGGTGAGAGTCTGTGTAGGTGCTCTTTCAGAAGTTGTCCTCTATAAAATAGCGAGAACCGGTCTATTGTGGCTCACACCAAATTATATTTCATGGAATAAGTTTAGTCTTTTAATCTGATGACCTTTTTCAGCCAGACTCTGTCCAGGTCCTCTGGCAGGAGTTGTTTTCTGCTAAATAGTGAGAACTGGATTCTTTCTACAGCTGTTTAGGGATGTAGAACGTGCTTTATTTTTTCATCATCCTTCAGACACGGACGGCATACAGTGTTCTCTGCTGGTCCAATTCTATATAGATGATGATTTAATTTACAGTGTCCATTATAGAGGCTAATTAGGGCCTTTACGTTTAAATTGTTTAGCTCTTGTTTCTTGATTTCAAGGGATACATTATAAACGCCTTTAAATGGACTAATCCCGATAAGTGTGTCCAGTACTGGAGTATTCTACTCTCGACCCAGGCCAAGATGGTTGCTTTCGCAGTACTTAACGATATGCCATGTACTGGTTCTGTTCCGATGAATTGTGTACTCGCGCCTTTCCTTGCTAGGAAGTCAACTATTTCGTTTTCCCACATTCCAGAATGGCCGGGTATCCAGACCAAAGTTAATTTCTTGCTTTTACCCAGTTGGGTTAGATCTTTCTGACTGATCCATACCATTTTAGAGTTGCAGCGATAGGAGTCACGAGCTTTGAAAACTACTTGGATGTCTGAAATTTTTTTATCGATCTGCGCTTGGGATTTGTTTGTTTTATTAAGTTTATATTGAAAGTCTTTTATTATTAAAGAATAATAACAAATAGCCAAGAAAGTAGTTTTTTAAAAAGATACATATTATACTCATGTGTGATAAGTTTTTTGTAAATTTATAGAAAATAATGATTAACAATTTTTTTTATTATATTTTCATTTTATTCCTTATTTAAATGAAACTGTTACCAAGAAGATATCAAATTTATATTTTACAAAGAGAATATTGGTATATCGCGTATTGCGATGTGATGCATTTACCATAGTAGCATACGTTTCATTCTCCTTTTCATAATCGTTGAAATTGTTGCGGATTAAAGCCATGTGATAAAAAGCGTCATCTCATGATAGAAAATCCTAGTCCAAATGTGTATATTTTACAGGTTGTAGCACATTTGGTTGCTAATCAGTTAGGGGAGCCAATGTGCTGCAATCCGGAAAACACACACATCGGGACTAGTCCATTCGATCAAGAGATGGCGCTTTGTATCACTTGTAGCTTTATTCTGCAAGAACTTGCACAAATATTGATGTATGGCATTGTGATGTTATCCCTTTCTCCAGCCTGTAGTACCGATGAGTTTATAGGAGAACGAAACATGTCTATTATTATTGGTAAAGAGGATCACATCGCAATACGCGACTTACCAATATCCACTTCGTAAGGTTTATTTTGGTGACAGACTTATTTGTACTTGCCCGATGACTTCTTCAGTGTCAAAAAACTCTAGCTTGCCATTTATTACATGCTAAATACAGTACTATTCTAATTTGTATTAAATTATGCTCACCCTGAAAACGCAATTTTCTGATTTCGGTCTCTGGCCATGAACACTTACGAAAGTGTTTAATCTCTTGTGTTTTTAAAAATATTTTATTGACTTATTGAAGTACGTTTTCAATTGTTATGTTTATAATGTGATAAAAAATGTTTTGGAAATTTAATGGTAGTAACATTAATTGGCTATTGAGCCCTGAAGAAGTTTAAGTATATTAAACGAAACGTAGGCAAGGTAGAGTTTTTATCTTAACCTATTTGTCCTGTGTCTGACAATTTTAATCTATAGACAATTTTTTCAAGACAAAAATTTCACATTTTATATAATGTTAATTATTCTGTTATCTGAGATTATTGATATTACTCCTATTGGTGTTACTACGGTTCCAGTTGTTTTCGAAACTTTGAAAGCAGAAACGTGCCTGTAAATATTTTAATATTTTAAAGTGACTGTTATATTGATGAGGACTTTTGTTTTGTAAATCAGAATAATTTTAATAAAAAATAACATAATTGTTTCAGTTGTACTAAACATAATGTTCATATTGTCTCTTTTATAATTTAATATTCATCATGGCAAAGTTTTTAATCTCTTGTGTTATCTATATTTTTAAAAACATTTTATTGACTTATGGAAAGTGGGTTTTCAATTGTTATGTCTATAAATGTGATAAAAAAATGTTTTGAAAATTTAATGGTAGCAACATTAATTGGCTATTGAGTCCTGACGAGGTTTAAGTATATTAAACGAAACGTAGGCAAGGTAGCACTTTTATTTTAACCTATTTGTCCTGTTTCTGAAAATTTTAATCTGTAGACAATTTTTGAAGTCACAAATTTCACATTTTATACAATTTTAATTATTCTGTTCTCTAAGACCATTAATATTGCTACTATTTTGTGTTACTATGGTTCCAATTGTTTTCGAAACTTTGAAAGCAGAAATGTGTCTGTAAATATTTTAATATTTTGAAATGATTGTTATATTGATGAGTTTTGTTTCGCTAATCAGAATAATTTTAATTAAAAATAACATTATTGTTTCAGTTATACTAAACATAATGATCATATTTTCTTTTTTATAATTTAATATTCATCGTGGCAAATAGCATGGAAGATATATTTTATACTTATCTCTGATAAGTTTTTGTAACCCTGTAGAAAGTAATAATTTGCAGTTTTTGTTGTAATTATATTATATTTCTAAATACTAATTTTGTATTAAATCGTTTTATTATCACTCTTCTTTATATGTTTTGTTTCAACTAGCATAACATATTAGTATAAGTGTGGCCACTAATTTAAAATTTAAAATTATTTTAATATCTTTGGGAACATCTTGTACCAGAAATGGTATATAAACAGCAGTATCGTCATTATTAGCAGTTCTCGAAGGTGGTAGCAGATGGTGCTCGCGTTAAAATAATCGGTCGGGTAAGAGTTTGGAGCAAAGATGGAGAAGCTTTATGCCATATTTATGAAGTCAAAAGTTGCTAAAACGAGGGTCTGCTGCAAGTGCACACAAGATTGCGGTCTTATATTAGTTGCCCCTTACACTTGCCTCATCTGGATTTAGAATACAATCATCTTCATTAGAATTGAAATTAAATTTAATCCAGGAACTTCAGGGTAGTTTCTAACGTTTCAACAACACTTGTTACTTTGCTCAAATATATTCAAGTGAGACGCGGTAAACAAATCAATAAAATACTATTTGTTTAGGCGGTTTTAAAAAATGTAGAAACAAAATTTTTCTATGATTTGTAGATCAGTGCATTGCAGAAAATATACAAGGCGGTTTGTTATTCAGTGCAAATATTTGAACGGACGATTCTATTGTCAAAAATAATAATTACCTAAGTGCTGTATTAACATTTCCCTTTAAACGCTTTTAAGCTATCAAAATAACAAAAATTGTTTTTGTTATTATTTCAATTAAAGGGATTTTTTAAAGTCAGTAACAAACCCATAATTGAAAATTTTCAGTTAGACTTTTTTTTTCTTTAGATGGAACTTTCTATATATTTTTCCATTATTTAATGCAAAATTGTATTCCCTTCACTTAAGATCATCAACCTATGCCCATTCCTGAAGTTTTCTGAGATATTCACGATTATATGTGGTAACATCTAAAGAGATGTCTAAAATTTATAAAACTTGCTCTGGTATGCTTTGAAATAACAAAAAAATTGTTTATATGTATGAAAAAAATATAAGATGAAATACTGTTCTGAACGAGGATATAATAGATATAACCCTTGCTATATTCAACATCAAGCTCTGAAAGTGGTTGATTTTACAAAGAGGTTTATTTTCTCTTAGTGGGATCATCAGAAAATTATCGGCAATGAAGATTTCTTCAATTTTATAATTTTCACGGATGAGGCAACATTTCACCAAAATGGTGAACAAGTACACTGTCGATCTCAGTGCGTTATTATCCTTATAACACCCTTAATATATTAATAACTATAATGACACTGATGAGACAAATTTTAACTTTTTTACAAAACGGCACTCCTCTTTTAATAAATTTGCTGCAATCTGTTCAACAAAAGATATGGTACCAATTAGACGAAACTTCAACACACTAGTCTAGAAATATATGAGAAAGTCTAGATCAAAATTATGCCGATAAATGGGTAAAATGAAGAACACCAGTAAACTGACCAGCGAGGTTTCCATATCTGACCAGCATGGATTTATGTTTGTGGATTTATGTCAAATGTATTGTGTATTGTACTGCTGCCATTTTAAAAACTGACGAATTTTAACATTTTTAATTACTGAAAAATTATTCCTTAATATTGGCTCGCATTCTGCTGAAAGTTTTAAGTGCTGGTAATTTTCGAAAATTTCCTTATCTTCGAAAGATTCCGCTAGAGCAGCTGCTTTATCTGATGCTGACTTTAGCATAGGCGAAGTCGCTGAAAGATTGGGTTTTCCTCGATCTAGTGTCTACAGGACAATTCGCTTTCGAGAAACCAGCGAATGCCGCAGAAGGCCGGGATCTGGAAGAAATCGAAGCAGAATTCACGATGATCAATTCATCGTGATATTTATCCTGTGAGATCGACGTATGACTGCCTCTCAAGTAAGGAATGGACTGCAAGAAGTGCGCCACGTCAACGTCAGCGATAGAACTGTTAGGAGGCTAGTTATCTGCTAGAAGACAAGCAACAGGCCTCAAGCCTCTCTAAAATCATCGTATGGCCAGGCCCAATTTCAGACGCGAACATCTCAATTGGAATATCAGACGACAGTGGACCAGTGTTCTTTTCACTAATGAGTCTCGACTTGCACAGAGGTTTCCAGATGGACGAGAGAGAAAGTGTGGTGAAGGCGAGGAAAAAGATACGCGTAATGCAACTTTAGTGAGAGGATGAATTTGTGTTCGTAGATGAAGGTGCTTTAATGGATAAAAGGTACATTAACGACATTTTGGAAGAGCGTGTGGTAGCTTTTGCGGGGTTTATTGCTGAGCAAGTTCTTTTGATTCACGATAATGCATGTCCGCACATGGCCAGAATTGTAAAAAACTACCTCCATGACGTCGGTATTGAAGCCCTAGACTGGCCAGCACATAGTCCTGACCTACATCCCATAGAACACATATGGGATCAGGCAATGTTGTGGGCAGTTGTTAACACCGCAGCAACTTTGGGATGCACTACAGGAAGAGTGGGATTACATTCCTCAAGAGACCTTTCAATACGTAATTGAAGGCATACAAAGTAGACTTGAGAGTGTAATCAGAGCTATGGGAGGTAATAGTCGTTATTAAATAGACAATTCATTTTAAAGTCGCCTATTCTTTGGCACGTCATGTTCTCAAATTCTCGTCGGAGACCAGTTATTCTAAAAATTGAATTTATAATCCTTTTAAAACAACTGTGTTTTTAAGAGGAAAGGTTTAGAAAAGACATCAAGAAACAATTTTGCACGTTTTGTTTACACTGATAAAAATTTTAATGAAAACTGTACCAATTTTTCCTGCTGACCTACTTTTTGTGCTGGTTAGTGTAAGTCCTGAAATATTTAGAAAAGCTACATTAAAAAGAACGAGAAAAGTAAAATTGAAAATTGTCAATTTTGGCACGAAAAATTGAACACCCTGTATATTGCAGAATGTCAAAATTTTAGAAATATTATTATTAAAGCATTATCTAATATGCTTTCTAAAATTTATTTTATTAGGTTGAGGTTTGGATACAGCATATTTTTTAATATAGGCCTGCATGGAGACAAATTTCAAGAAAATAATTAATAAGTTGGCAGGACTGCAGTCAAGATTCACATCATTTTATAGTTAATTGGAGAAGGAAATGGCGATAAAAAAGTCATAAGAATATAGGCGTTTTCAATTTAAATAAAAGGTAAAACTATGCTCGCCACATTTTTTTTGGATCGCCTTGCACACAATAATTTTGGACTGTGCTTTGCTACGTGCCATTTTTGCCCTGTTTTTAAATTATTCTTCTATCTAATCAAATGCAGAAGATTGAGGCACTAATTGGACACACCGTATACAAAAATTTTGAAAAAATTACCGTACATGACATCTCCTGTAAGATTGTATTTAACTAAAAGACTACTAATTAAAATTTAGTGTGAGGAGGGTACCGTTAAAGAAGTGTAAATTTTTTTTTCATAAATATCAAATTCTTGTAACAGTATACAGGGTGATTCATTAATAATGAGAAATTTCGAAACTGGAGATACTAGACACCAACATATGACGATTGAGCCCAACATGCCTTATAATAAATATTTTGCTGGTTTAAGACATACAGGTTCAAGGTTAGAATTTTATTTTGAAATTTCTCAATAATTTTGAAAATTTTCATGGTACCAACTAGAGAATTTGTAGCTTTACGTCTATTGGTATGATAAATAAAAATTAACTATGTTAACGTTGCTAATAGAGGACGATAGTTATATTCTACTGCTTTGATAAATCGAAGCATATTTTTTTGCCTGAATTATGGGAAAAATTAATCGAAAATCTGAAGGAGCGTCCTTCTTTATATAAAAAGAGTGATTCTTGTTTAATTTCGATATCTCTATCGATTTTCAAGATATTTGCTCTTAAAACTTTCAATGCATTTCGTTTTTGTGGAATTTTTTAATCATTAAAATACAAAGTTGGCTTGTTCACTTGACTACTGTCATTATTTTTGCTGGCTTTTGTAAGTTTGCGTCAATAAGTATGTTAAATAAGAATAACGTTTTCTGCTTTATTTATAGTAAATTAAGTATTAAGCAGAAAATGCCACGGAATAATAATTTTCCCAATAGTGAGATGCGAGATATAATTTGTGCTTTTTTCTCAAACAAATTTTAACGGATTCACTACAACCCGCAGGTATTTACGATTATACCAAAATCGAGGGCTACCCAATCACAAACTTTTTAAAAATCTTTACAACAGTTTAGGCGAAACAGATTCTTTTCATCCTAAACGTCATAGTGGTGCTACAAAAACTATTTCCGCCGAAGAAGATGAGGTTTAAGTGTGACAACAGAAATAAGTCAACCGTCTATCTGGAGAAATTTTGCACACAGGGAAACTCCATCCATATCATTTTCTCCTGTGCAAAATTTACTACATTAAAATCTTTCTGCTCGCCTACGATTTGCTCAGTGACAAAAATAAACAAAACGCAGACCGAAACTTTCTTGACAAGATTCTATTCACTTATGAGGCTACGTTTACTGGACGTGGAGCTTTTAATAGTAGGAAAAATCATTTGTGAGATTCTGAGAATCAACTTGCCGTAAGAAAAAAGACATTTCCAGCACGAGCTTAAGTTTAGATAAACAATTGATCTGGTGTGATCTGATTTTTTATTGCTCCTTTTGAATTTCCATCCAATCTGAAAGGTCCCCTATATTTAAACTTTCTCCAACAAAATTTAAATGAGCTTCTAGAAGATATACTACCAGATTTAAGGTTAAATATGCGATTTATGCAGGATAGGACAACACTATGTTTTTCTCTGCCAGTGCGCGAATATTTAAATGATATTTTTATACATCGATGGTTTGGTCATGGAAGTAAATTTCCTTGGACATCCAGAAGTCCAGACTTGACCCTCTGGACTTCTCAATATGGTCATATATGAAGACAGTAGTCTATAGAAAGAATTAATTCCCACGAGAATTCAAGAGGCCGCAAATATTAAAAAATAATTCACAAATATTATTTAATATCTGGAGATCTCTAAGAAAACTCATATAAAATTGCATTGAGGTAGATGGTGGAAATTTCGAGCAGTTACTTTCCCGCATTACACATCAGTACAAAAAATACTTATGTTACATACAAAGAAATAAAATCAAATTAAAAATAATATTTTTTTTATGTTCATTAGTAACTTTATATGGTGAGTATATAACGCTCTGTAGAGAGTAAAAATGAAAACTAATATTAAATTATTTTATGTGTCTGCTATTTCTATTAATTATTAATGATTTACACGGCACACCTTATATTTTAATGATTGAAAATTGCATAGTGGTAGCCGAATGGGTAAAGCGCTTGTAGCTATTCACTCGGTACCGAATATCAATGGTTCGAACAAAATAGACATTTTATTTCTATAATTTGTTTTGGATTAAGATGGGGAGAAATCTGTCGATACCTTAAATGTGGTTCGGACTCCACAATAAACTGTAGTGCCTAGTCTATCTTCACTCAACACAAAATCATAGGATTTTCTGGGAGTTACTATGGTAACTTGAGAGGTGTTTAAGAAAACATTTTAAGAAAACATGAAAACGAAATGCATTGAAATGTTTAAAAGCAAATATCTCGAAAAGGATAGAAATATCGAAATTAAACAAGCGTCAGTTTTTTATATAAAGAAGAATGTTCGGTCATATTTTCATAATTCTACAGGCACAAAAATTATGCCTCGATTTATAAATGTAGTAGAATATAACTAGCGCCCTCTATGAGAAACGTTAAAATTAATTACAAATTCTTATTTGTCATGCGTAAAGCTGCCATTGGTATTAATAGAAACTTTAAAAATTATTGAGAAATTCCAAAATAAAATTCTTACTCTGAATCTCTTAAACCACCAACATTTGTATAAGGCATGTTGAGTAGAATCGTCATAATAATAATAATATATAATAATAATAATCTTTATTGGTGTGTTATACACAGAGTATTTACACAAGTCAGAAGCGGTACAAGAATAAAAGCAGACACATAGATTACATTGACACTAATATAAACAGAAATGAGTATATAAATAAATAAATAAAAATACATTTTGAAGTAATAAATAATAAAATATAAGTGCATAATATAACAGAATATAACACAATAACATAATATAGCATAATGCACCAACAATTGTCAAACATATATGATATCACCAGTCATTAAAATCAGCATCCATAAATTCCTCAAGTGAGTAAAATGCATTTCTGAGCAAAAAATGCTTAACTGAAGTTTTAAACCTGTTCAAGTCAAGTTGCTTCACGTGCGCTGGCAACATATTGTAAAATAATATGCCATAGTAATTTGTACTATTTTGCGTTTTTTTTAATCTTAAATAGTTAATATTTATTTTGTCCCGATTACGTGTTTGGTAAATATGAATTTCACTGTGGGTAGTGAAACTGCCCTCATTTTCTTTTACATATAACAGTGATTGTAAGATAGAGGCACATGGTAATGTAAGAATACTCAACCTAACAAATTCGGGTTTACAGTCATCTCTATACTTAATGCCGGATATTATTCTAATTGCTTTTCTTTGGATACCAAAGACTGCTCTGCTAGCAGATGAATGCCCCCAGATCAAAATGGCATAAGAGATGACTGAGTGAATTAAGCTATGATATGCGGTAAGTAATGTTTTTTCTGAGACATTGCATGAAAGATTGCGCAGTAAATATATGTTTTTAGAAACTTTTTTTGCAACTATAATTTGTATGCGATTCCCATGTCAGTCTTTTATCAAGGTGAACACCCAAAAAATTTAACCTCATTAGCAAAGCCTAAGTCACTAACTATGTTCTTTAGAGTAAATACCACATTTTCAGTCTTGGAGTCATTTTGTGCTAACTGATTAGCTAGTAACCAATCATGAATTATATTCTGTTTTGAATTTATTTCAGATGTTAAATCCTTTACATATTCAAATAACTTTGTTATGGTAGTATCGTCGGCAAATAGAACAATGTTTGCATCGATGTTAATACTTGGCAGGTCGTTTATATATATATATATATATATATATATATATATATATATATATATATATATATATATATATATATATATATATATCAGAAAGAGTGTCGGTCCTAATACAGATCCCTGGGGGACTCCGTATTTTATAGGAAGGAAATTTGAATTTATATTTTGGGAAGATACATATTGATAGTGGTTTGTTAAGTAGGAATTTAATAAGTTAACGCTACTGTCGCTAAAGCTATAAAAGTGCAATTTATCAACTAATATTCTATGTGACACATAGTGAAAAGCTTTCGTCAGTTCCAAGAATTGTCATATTTTGGTCTCTAGTATCTCCAGTTTCGAAATTTCCCATTTTTAATGAATCACACCCTGTATAATAATTTCGAGATAATCGCCGTTAATTTGGACTATCAATACATTAGTAGTCTATTTTATAATTGGCATAGTACCTATTTAACTACATTTAATTAACATTTTTAGACTGAAATGAAATTGTAAAAGATTGTTAAATCTTAAGTACTTTTAACACGTATCACATTATTAAGCTTATTATTCATTAAAATATGAGAATGATATTACAAATATTTTGCGAAAGAGTGCTTGTAATTACTTCTCATATTTTACCAACTAGTTAATTACATGCTTTCTACCCTACAAGAGTATTTAGTTAGCTATAGAGTAAGAGTAAAAATGAATGTCGACACACTATTAGAGGCACGTAACCTGATAATAAAACAGGAACGTGTAATAATTCAGAAGACATCTGCTGAAAATTGTCTCCCTCCTTATACAAATCTATTTTCTTAAATGTCGTTTCTTAAGACGAGAGTTGTATTAATTAGGAGAATTTAAAATGTAAATATTCTTAAATAGCTTTAACGTGACCAAAATACAAAACCACCACTTTAATTTTACTGCCATAAAACTTTGCTATTTTACATTTATATAAATTAATTTTTTGTTTTCCCAATGCATATTGCAAGATGACTGCAACTGCAAAGATTTTATGTATATAATACAGGATGTCCTATAACTCTTGCTTCAATCGTTCACCTCCAAAATTTAACTTATAAAAAAGTTACCAATAATTTAAGTAACGCTGTGCAACTTATAGTTTTTCCTTATCCACGTAAGTAAACATATTTTTTTTCTTATGTTAAATAATAAATTACAGATACTAAGAAATTATCGAAGTATCAACGTGTTTAAGAAAATAATTTAAAATTCGATGTGTTCAGATATTAAACAAAGGAAAACCAAAGATATATATTGGCAAAATATACAGTGTCCCAACCAAAAGTAGGCACCCTGAATAACTTTGGAGATAAAATTTTTTTTGAAACATTGGTGAAACACTTCGACCTTGTTTCCAAGGGGGACATATTTTAATATAATACTTGTATACCTATCATCATCCCTCTACACTACACGGCCACTCTTTCAAAAAATTCAAATGGCAAAGGGGGTCGAGTGATACATATTTTGAAAGATCTTTCAATTCTCTACATAACTGTGTATTTTTTAAAACTTTTATCGATTCATTCCTGAGAAATAATTGTTTCATTATTTCAGGTTCGGGAAATAAAAATAAAAGAAGCAGTTTAAATTATCGTATGTATTGTTCAAAATGACCCCCACCGACTTCCATACAGTAGTATAATCTGTCTTGAAATTCAGTACGAACATATCTGAACACATCTGGAGTCAATGAATGGCATTCTCGAATAATTCTTTCACGTAACTTATCCAGAGATGCGGGTTTTGTTTCAAATATCTTCGATTTCAAATGTCCCCACAGAAAGAAAGGGAGTTAAATCGGGTGACCTAGCGGGCTACTCCACAGGACCTCTTCTTCCAATCCATCGCTCAGGTAACCGATTATCCAAAAATTGACGAACTGCTATAGCAAAATGTGGGGGTGCCCCATCCCGTTGATAAAACAGTTCGCCCTCTAAAAGATTATTGTCTTCTTCGAGGATTTGGGTAATCATTGGGTCGATGTTATTTTCTAACAGATCGAGGTACCTTTCGCCATTTAAATTATCAGGAATTAAAAACGTCCCGACAATGTGATCCCCTAAGATGCCAGCCCAAACATTTAATTTCTGAAGCCTTCGGATATGAATTTTCATGAACAAATGTGGATTGGTTTCACTCCGATACCTACAATTGTGCCTGTTTACCTCGCCATTTAATTGAAATGTCGATTCATCAGAAAAAACACGTATTGTACAGTAGATTGGCATTACCGTTTAATTGTTCACTAAAAAATCTCACAGAATTCAAGCCAACGATCGGGATCATCTTCGTTTAATTCGTATACCAATTTTAATTTATATGGATGAAATTTGTGGGCCTTTACAATTCGATGAACACTGCTTCGTGATACACCGGAAGCCTCAGCTACTTTCCTGATCGATTGAGTATTATCCATCTGCTAATGACCCAGAACTGCCACTTCGACTGCTTCATTCCTAATCGGTCGCTGAGGTTCATGCCTTTTGTTTCCTACAGAACCTGTTTCCATAAATTTGTTCAATAATTGTAAAACATACTGAGAACCAACCCTTCTATCTGGGTGATTTCTATTGAATATGCGCTCCGTAGGTCTAGCAGAATTATTGTTTTTAAAATAAATGCTGACAATTTCTATTCTCTCCTGAAGGTTATAAACCATTTTGAGAACTCACTCTGGTAAAATGTATCTTGATTTAAAATTGGCTGTGAACAAATTAATGTTCAAGGACTATCAAATACTTATGAGTCTTTTATTATTCTAAAATTAAACGGACAAGGAAAGTGTTTTCTGTCGAAAAAACTCGTGTTGATTTGAAAACACTAAAAAATGTAGTTTTTTTATAAATTCCAATACCCAGAGCCGTATATCGTAGATTTTTTTAAACGATTTCGATTGTGTGTAATCATCAAAAATAAAATTATTTTCCTTAAGAACGAATCTATAAAAGTAAAAAAAATACACAGAATTGAAAGACCTTTCAAAGGATATATCACTCGACCGCCCTTGCCATTTAAAATTTTTGAGGAGGTGGCCATGTAGGGTAGAGGGATGATGATAGATATACAAGTATTACATTAAAATATGTTCCCCTTGGAAACAAGGTCGACGTGTTTTACCAATTTTAAAAAAGTTTTTATCTCCAAAGTTATTCAGGGTGCCTACTTTTGGCTGGGACATCCTGTATATATTGGCAAAATATTTATTTAAATCATGGAACCAATTATCATGTAAAAAAATTCAGTTGTTAAATTAGTTTCATTAAATGTTTTAAAATTTTCTGGTAATTTATTGTATATTTGGGAGCCTTTATACAATGGACCTTTTCGCAAAATATTTTAATTAATGTTGTATATAGGAAGCCTATAATCTTGATTTCTGGTAGAATATGAGTGAATGTTGGAAGGTTTTACCAAGAACGCTCTTCTTTTGTGAATTAAAATAGCTAATTTGTATACAGGGTGAGTTTTAAATGCGTAGTTATATTTTAAGCCTCAATATATTTCGTCATGTACAATTGATTGGCACTGTCAAAAAAATTTTTTTAACGAAAAAAATTTTTAATTTCTGATAAAATTTCTTTGACCTCCAGCCACTGACATTTTGATAGTCACTGGATAACTTTGTAAACGTCATTCACAGAAATGACGTAACTAAAGGCAATGTTGCCACTGCCAGTGTTCGTCATCACAATTGTCCTAACTCATGAATTGCAAATTTTGAATTTTAAAAAAATTATTACCCTTTTGTCACGGGCATTTTGTGAGACGATATTAGACTTATTTAATACCAGTGTAGACGCCGCACCAAAGCAAACGTAATAGTTTATAAAACATTGAACTCTTTTCAAGAAAGCATGATATCTGTACACACTGGCCGAAAATAAGAAATAAACCTCAAGGCGGCCAAGGCGCGATTGATAGTCCTTTGTGGAAAACGACACTTGTCACTTGTAGCTTGCTCTTAAAATAAAAGGTGTTAAAATCATCTGTTTGTCTATTTTTTCTTGTAAAATTAGAAAATCCTGACACTTTTTTTATAAACAAACAGAACTAGTCAGGGTAAGCACCAAATCAATACTTTTGCTGTGTATTTTAAATTATTATTGTCTCTAATTTATGGTTTAAGTTTAATATGGTCTATTTCTAAAAATGAATCAAAATTGAAAATAATCATTTTAAAAAGACGCATTTACTTTAAAAAAACTCGAAAAAGCATATTTGTTTACTTACCTAATACAATAGTTACTACATGAATATATCATATGGACTTGACGTTTGGATAGCATTCCATAGCCGTTTTGCTTGTTTAGCATTTTCATCTACTTGATAATATGCCTTTAACATATCCAGCATTAGAATAATAAAATTAGTCGCTATGGTTAATCACTAATTTTCACAAAATGAAGCACCAAAGGAACAAATTATAAATAATAAATTTCGGTAACATAGTAACACAAAATGGTATTAAACACATTTTTGTAAATGCTAATGCAGACAGGTACGCGACCACTCACTAACTATCAATAACACTGATTTTTACATGAGGTGTAGTGTTGCCAGATGTGTGAGATTTTCACATAGGTTATAAATTTCATTATAAATAAATCATGATGCTTTTCAAAAAAATTTCTATTGACCTAACTGACGGTTAATTTAGCTAACTGAGCATTGAGAAAACGGGTCTTACCATCGCAACAGAAACAACAAAAAACAGCAAAAGTCTATTATTTATTTGAGCTTGCACAACTAGCGCTGTTTACGCAAGGTTCCGATTTATAAAGATCTACGTACATGGTATAAAATTTAATTCAGTTTACTCTTTTTTAATGGGAGAATTGACCGAAGTCGGGGCTGACGACCATATTTGACTTCTGTTATTAACTTTTGCTAATGTTGGTGTAAAATGGTAGAAATTTTTAAATAGTAGTTTTATTACTTAAAAAAAGTGCAGGTACACAAGGGAAAATAATGGTATAAATACCATGAAAATGGTATGTCTGGCAACACTGATTAGGTGCGTGATTAGATGTGTGAAGATCATAGGTTACATATGCGACGCTAATATCGCAGTTCACATTATGGAGTGCTGTTTTCTCAAGAAAAAATTGATCTTTTTTATAAGAAATGATGTATACTATCCTCCTAACCATCGAGAGTATTATGAAGGAAAAAATGCAAACTGTTAGGTATGACCAGTGTAAAAAGTGACAGAAGTGTGTGAAAATACTATTTTCCATCACCTGAGTATTATTGTGTTGCACGTTCAGTGTTTTACTATCAGAGGCCAATTAAAATAGTAGAGAGCTGATTTATTCCTTGAACCCTGCACATTTCAAATTATTGTAATAGCAGAGGGTAAGTACCTACTTCTTAAAAATAATAATCCTTTTTTTATAAACTTTGAAAAAATGAGATGGGAACATTAAATTCCTCTCGAGATTTCCTAAAAGTTTACTGTTCATCAGAAAATTTAGTTTTAGTTGTACATTCCATATGAAACGCTTAAAAAGAAATATTGATTGGTGCAAGAAAAAGTCAAAATTGTACATTTCTCACATTGAAAGATATTTCAAAATGTTTTAAAATTACTTCAAATGGAGCAGTTAATCGTTTAAGTAGGTAATTATTTCATCCAACTCACACTTTTAGAATTCGAATTTTTTTCAATTTTACATTTGTTTTGGAAGTGGTTATAGCAACAAATATTTTATGCTAAAGTAACTTTTAGTTGAAGTGATTTGTATTAGAATTTCATCGATTTTTGTGAAAATATAATGCTAGGTAACCTCCAACTTATGTTAACCAACGATTGTAAAATCGCGCCTAGATGAGAGAATTGCATTAGATATGCGGCAACGTTGCTTCAGTCTATTACATCATTTTAGCTAAGATATAAAATGTTTCCAGTAACCAGCAGTTCTAAAACAGTTTCATAATATTTTTTTGATAGTCGATAACTCAGTTACACGTGGGAATTTAAAAAAAATTGTATCAGAGGGTTTCTACAGATGTCAAAAATCGATGATTTGAATATAACTACACACTTAAGACTCACCCTGTATGTAAAGATCCGTAACTGTTGTAACTATGTTTAATGCTTTGTAATATGTCTTGCATGATCTGTGGGTTTTAATTTACATAATACAATACTCAAATCGCTTTTTTTATAAGAAAAGTAAAATGCCAAGTCATCGCACTGCCCCAAAATTCAATACCATATTGTAAAATGCTATAGAAATAGACGAAATAAACTGTCTACGTCATTTTTTATTGTGGATATTGCTAAAATAGATTTAATTAATCAAGGGCCGGTTTCACCAACTATCGTTAAAATTAAACAGCCCGTTAAGATACTTTTAAGGAATGATTAAGGATATAATAGTTTCATCAACACTTGTTAATATATAACGGGCCGTTAAAGGTTCGTTAATATGAGTAGCCGTTTTTTCTTCCTTAACTATTTAACGAATGATTAAATGTGAATGTTTGTTTGTGGTTTATGGGTGTCAACTGTCAATCATTTATTAATTAATTTTCGTTTTGCGTTATAATATGTTATGTGTGTTGATGGAAGCTTGTAATGTCGAATTACTGAAAAAATAAGGAAGAACTTGTTTGAAGAAATGGAAGCTGGAAGTTCCGTGCAAGATATCGAAAGAAGTGGTGTTACAGGTCTTAAGATAAATTGAACCTGTTTTAGAATACCCAACAGACATAAATTGTGGTCCCGTCCGTCTTTTTATTTTCCACGACATATTTTATTTCTGGAGTAGCCACAATATTCAAGAGCAATCCTTTTTCATAGTTTGAAAAATTAGTTGTTCTTTCCCGCTTTATTTTCCCCTCTATTCTGCTCCTTCTTACTTTGAAATCAACATCCACAAAGCAACTAACAAAACAACTAGAACGAGTACTAAAAATCTACGCCCCACTGTAGTAAATACTCACACGTCACAGTAATAATAAATAAACACACCTAACAAAATAAAACAACACGTCGTCAATTGCCATTTTTCACAGACCGTGTCTTTACTTATCAGTCCAGTAACCGAAGGTGAAAATCACGAAGTTTTGAGAGTTTTTACGGCGTTGCCTAATGTATTCAGTGAATAATTAACTCTGCGTAAAAAATGCTTGGTGAAACAGTTACGTACTTAAGCAACAGTTAAATTTTAACGATTCGTTAGTTAACAGTTGATTAAGCAATATTTAACAAGGCTTGGTGAAAGCGGCTCTAAATGTTTAATTGTGTGATGTGTTCTGATCAACCCAAGTGATTATCCTGAGTATACCCAAAATTTAACACATCCTACTGGATTAATATTACCACCATTTGAGGAGGTCATTCCAAAACGTGTCTTATTCACTTTTATTAAATTTTAGTGAGCTACGGGAATTGTTTTTATACATTGCCCTAGTAATATCAGGATTATATGCTTTGTATTTCTAATGAATTCTTATACTATACAAATCATGCGTAAAAATTAAGTGTTTTCCAAAACATACATTATCCATCGACAGTGACATATCAAAGCAGGTCGTATCCATTGGGTCAATCGGTGGTAGGTATGTTGACTATCTGATTTGCTGCACATTTTTGTCGTGTCTAATCACTTCATTATAAAAAAAGTGGTTGTATGAAACGTTTTTACAAGTAGGTGAGCCAGTTTATTATTTTCTTGAAAAATGGCGTTTGGTATTTAAAATTTTATAGAGTGGAAGATACAGTAAAATCATGGCGGAAGCAAATCTCGAACCCAAGTTAATGGAGAAAAAAAAACATTGCAAAAATTCAAATTTGGAGTTCTTTCTTTTGCTTTTCTTCTATTTTATGCTGCATTTTTATTGATGCAAAAAGTTTCTAATACATTTATTTAGTTGAATTTTCTTAGAATTTATATTGGCTCACATGGGGAAGACATTTCCACCATTCAACTTTATTTTGCTAAACTTCGTTACAGATATTTTTTTTAATCACCTATAATGTCATTCCAAAGTATGCCTTATCCAGTGTGTTGTTCCAAAGAGTTCCTTATCCAAATTTAATTTTAATTTCTAATTTAGAGCATAAATAATTTACAGTACTCTCAATATACTAACCTAGAGATAATACTCTTTTTATAATAAAATTTAACTAAATGCAAAATGTTGTACTAATATCAGCACCCGATTATTTTCGATTTCCCGAAATTTTTCCTAAGTGGACAGGGCACATTTTGGAATGACTCATTTATTTTAATTGTGATATCATTAATTTTCCGATATAGTTGGAATATAATATGGGTTTTACTACAGTTCTACTACAGAGGCAGAGAATAAATACCAGTCTGAAACTTTTTCATTATATTTTGAGCTGGTAACATTAATAATCCAATATTTTTATTTTCGTGTATTATACTAATATCATTTGCAAAAAGTGAAAAAAATATTGAGTTTTGTCCATGTATCTCATAATATTTTTTATTAGAAATGTATATCGTAACATATATTGTGACCACCAGATAATTTCAGTTTACAACGATTATTTTCGGTGGCAACATCTGAGGAGTGACATTTACAATCAGAATAAAGAAACTCTTGAAAGTATCAGTAATAATTTTGATAATGTATTTTACTTTTGTCATGTAATGTTTTTATTTATTAATTATTCACTAACAAATCCTTCCAATTTATTTGTATCATACATACATTTATTTGCTTTAGGGTATAATCAAGATAGTTCCATTAAACCAACGTTTTAGTTTAGACTGGCGCTAATTATATTACCTATTTATATAATATTATTAGATATAAAATGCAGTACCAGTCACCTAAAAAAAATTAGCCCCATGTAGAAATCAGAAAACATCAATCATCATGTTATCTGATCCTCCTTTTAAAGTCACATATTATTATTCTCTTAGGACCATTATTAACACATTAATATAATATTTTTACAACTGGGCGTGCCTATCGGACCTTCTGTCAGTTACAGTCAAAAAGAAATTAGTTTAGACCCTATCTGCGTGGCGTTTTTGGTGGTTTAAAAATCCGGCATATCAATATTTCCATCCGCATTAAAAGAGGTTGCTTCTATTCACGGCTAATCGCGTATATGATATTAATGTGCCCAGAAACGTCCGGGACAGATTTTAAAACTAGTTAATGCGACAGTAACGACCTCCAGTGTCCCATTTATCATATTTATTGTGCTTCTCCATTGCAACAACAATAGACTTTGTTAATATAAGTAATCCTTTATTATGTTAATTCCATTTAGTTTTCTTCCATGTAAAACCAATTTAATTAGTATATATATATATATATATATATCGTCGGCTTCATATGAAAAGTGCCTAAATCCAAAATAACAAATTTTACAGGAAACATAAAAAACTGATTTAAAGCAAGAATTCTGACTCAAGGTAGGATTTATTTAATATGATTATTTAAAGAAGTACCCTTCAGATTACTTACCATAGTAATTACATAATTTCTAATTTTGCTACAAAAAAAAAGGGAGTTAGGTAAATTTCATCTTTGTATTATGAAAATATTTTGGACTTGGGCAATTTTCAAGTTAATAAAAATAAATAATGGTGATGCTGAGAAGTGTAAAAAGAGTTCACTCAAAGTAAAGAAAACAAAGGTAAAATCTTTGTAATGCTTTATTAAAGTAGTACTACAATAAACACTAATAAGGCACTACAATTAATCACTGAGGACACTGAGGTAATACAATAAACAATAATTAATCATAATAATTAATATCAGTATCATAAAAATTATGGTAGTTTTGTTCCATGGTCTTCTTTAAAAACCTAAAGATTGTCATATTTTTCTCTTTTAATCTTCAAAGGTTCTTTGTATAAATAGGGTAATGCTTGAAAAGGTACTACCTTCGCCTGCTTCTTTCGTCTTACGGTTAAAGTTTTATAATCATCTAAGTATCGAACCTTGAAATCGATGAATCCATCACTCTTATACTTTAAGGCTCTAATATCCTGTACAGTAGGATCTCCAACTTTAAACCCAGGACGTATCGATTGCAAGAAGTTTACCTGAGAAAAATCTTTAAAAAAATCGTGTTGTAAGTATTTTACAACATAAGGCCTCGGCAACTTCCTGACCGCTTTAACAAGTTGTATATAATCAGCAAGTACATTGATCACTCCACCCTTTAGTTTTCTTTCTATAGTAGAGTGCATTAAGTCACACTCCATTTGTGTGTGCCTTTTCTCTAAATACTTTTGTATAATGCAAATGTCATTCTCCATTGCAAAATTCAAAAGAGCATTGGATAATAAAGCATTTCGATTTTGGGCTCCACAGCCGTCACTATAAAATATAATTATCTATTAGAAAGCTACAAACAATAGATGCAAAACAGTTTGCTTTCAGTTCACCTTCTCCTTCATACCATATAAAACAGTATCCATCTTTACTGTGGAGATCAAAGATGGTAAAACTATGTACGATTAACTTTGTTCTATAATACAACGATAAAACATTCGATTTAGGACACAGTAGGACAGATTGCAGATTCAAAGTGAAAACTCTATTTTGAGACCCTTTTTCTTTTTGCTTCTCTTGTCGAGTTTCTTCTTTTTTTTAAATTATGAATATCGTGTTCTGTTTCTTGTCTATTTTTAGTCCTATATCCTACACACA
This sequence comes from Rhamnusium bicolor, assembly GCA_029963845.1. Lineage (NCBI taxonomy): Eukaryota > Metazoa > Arthropoda > Insecta > Coleoptera > Cerambycidae > Rhamnusium > Rhamnusium bicolor. The sequence goes on from JANEYF010004140.1 coordinate 164,346, forward strand.
GGTCACATTCATCTTTCGTTGGCGAAAATATGAAACAGGTTCCATCTGCTTTTCCTTGCACCAGTTTTCTTTATAAAAATTATAAAGTTCGGCTTCAGTCTTGAATCGGGGCTCTAAGTATAATTTTGTAGTAGACTTACGGCAATAATGTGATTCTAATTTTGGGAGGCAATTGAAAAAAATCTCTTCTTCGCACTTTTTAAATGTCTTGTGTTATCGGTTTTAACTTCTTTACTATCTTTCTCTTCTGTATCTTCTCTATCGTCCTTTATTCACTCTATAATCGTTTTCTTTTACATGCCCAGTGTGTTAGAAAACATGGAGTTGCATGTCCTAATTCTTTCATGTTGTTTATCCAAGTAGTACTGAAGTGAATAGGCTCTCCTACTGTCAATTTTATTCTTTCTATGTCTTGCTCTTTTAGTCTTTTTCTTAATAACCCTGCTGCTAACATATATTTTCCTTTCGTTCCAAGTTAATTTCCAAAAACGTTTAAAAATGCCCAATCTCCCTTCCTCACTAAGTTTGAAACATTGAATATTCTTGCTTTTATTCCTGTTACACAAACTACTTTGCTTAAGTTACCTTTTATGTTTTTAACCGACAGATTTGTTTTCTTTCCTTCCAAAATACGTTAATCCGTCTTCCCTCCTTTTTTGTTCTTATTATACTTCCATGTTTTAGAGTCACGTAATCTACTTTTTGGTCTTTTGCAGTTGCTTCCTTCCCCATTTTCTGTATTATCTTCTTTTCTTCCATTAAAGCAGCATCTTCATCAGAATCCTGCAGTATTGCTACCTTTACTACCAACCCATTCTTCATCTAATGTCTCTTTATAATACATTAGAAATGGTACTTACCTACTATATTTGCACAATAATTCCCGACAAATGAACAAGGTTTTAATAATGTAATCAGATTATAAACACAGCAGCAGTAAACGCACGGCAAAGACTCATTAGGAATAATAAGATTGATGGATTTGGGCAATTTTCATATTGTTAACACATGTCATGGAGTTAGGCAAAATTCTATTTTGCGATTTTAACGACACCTATTGACTTTTTATGGGCGTTCTTCTCTTGCCGTGTACATATTGCCATTATTAACTAGATGGCGCAATAATCCCGTTTTCTCAAATTTTGGGACTTAGGCACTTTTCATATGAAAGCGACGTATATATATATATATATATATATATATATATATATATATATATATATATATATATATATATATATATATATATATATATATATATATATATATATATATATATATATATATATATAGGGTGTTTCATAAGCACGTGTAAAAATTCAAGTTGATGATTCTTTGTGTCATTCCAAGAAAAAAAGTTCCTATGAACTCTGGAAATGAAAAACACGTCAAAGATAAAAATATGAAAGTTGACACATATTATTTTTAATTTAAACTTTATTTTTGAGAGTTCTTCAGATATTTTATTTCACCAATGGCATATGCAGGGTTATTGGGGAGAAACTCAAATATTTGGAGAAATTGTTTTCTATTAAAAATTGTAACATTGTATAAGGAAAAAAGTTAATTAATTAGATTTTCAAAAATACCACCGTCGACGTCGATGCATTTTTCAGTTCGTTTGTGGATCGCACGTGTAGCCTTGGTGTGCACGGTGATGTTCTCTTGTGAGTGCCGCAGAATTGACAAATAGATCAAGCAGTGCCTCTTATGTGGTCATTTTTGTTGCGTAAACAAATGACTTTGACCATTCCCGAAGACAATAATCAAGGAGATTGATATCTGGTGACCTTGGTGGCCCATTCTGAAGATCTCTACGGCCAAATGAACGGTACGGAAAGTAATTATTTGATGATGATAATCGCATAGCACGACTAAAATGGGCAGGGGTTCCATCATGTTGAATGTATATGTTTTGCCTTGTATCAAATGGTACATCTTCCAGAAGATTTGATTTTCTAAAAATTATAAATATCTTTATTCCATCAGATCATCTAGCACAACTGGTCCAAGTAATTGAATATTAATCATACCACATCACATGTTAATGGTGAATCGATGTTAAAAGCTAGTTTCGACCGTGGGATTCGGATTTTCATCTGACCAGCGGTATTCTTTGTGGCCATTATTTACTCCATCACGAGTGAATTGTGATTTATCAGTGACCAACATGTATCTATAAAATCTACGACTTTGATTTATCCAATTACATAATTACAGCCTCAAAGCATAATCACCATTTTGAATATGAAGAGGTTTTAAACCATTTCTATGAATAGTCGTTTAATTAATTTCGAGACGAGCTGCAATGCGCGTTGTATTTACACCTGAGCGACGCTCTACCATATGTCTTGCAGATACGAGTCTTGCACTGGGAAATATTACAGTTTCACCTGCTTTGATAAAGACGTCTGGAATACATTTTTGTTAGGCACTCTTCTACTGAGATAGCGACATTGATATTCAGAAACTACATAATTAGCGCTCTCGTTGCAATACTCATAAATGGAAATCACATCAGCATATTCTCAATGAGTAGATGTGGCAGACATTGAGAAATTATGTAATATTTTATTAAACTGCTTCAACTCACAAACGTTAAAACAAATCTGACAATTACAGAGGAAAGAGTAGTTTCCTATTTGCAAGTAACAACACAAAAAAATACCTATGTTTATATATACTTTTCAAGATATAGTTTATCTAGTTACTATTGTAGAAAGTCGCATATACATGGAGGAACACAAATTTTAACAAAAAAATTACTAAAAGTTATAGACATATTAGACCTAACACATTTAAGCATAGATAACATTTTTGAATGTTGTGCTATCTTATGCACTTTAAATAAAATACGTTATTGTATTATATGTGTATATAGAATACCCAATCTTAATACTTTTTTTGTCAAAATTAGAGGAGTCGATGAATATAATTTTCAATAAGTATCCAAATTCACGAGTACTATATTGTGGTGAATTTAACTTTTTGTGTAAAAATAATGACCACAAATCTTCTAGATATTACTAATTCATTTTGCTCATATCTAGCTTTTGAGGAGCCTAATCATTTTCAAAACAACTTAAATGTTGCTATTGATTATATGTTATTAAACTATCATGATACGATATTAGAAGAAAACATACTTAATACAGGTTTGTTGATCATGTAGGTCAAAAAATTGCATTTGATGTGTTTACCCCACAAAATAAAAAACCATACAAATTTAGATCATTTTCCAAAAAAAAGTACAAAATTTAAAGAATTCTTAAGATGTGAATCATGGCAAAGTGTTTTAAATAGCTTAACAATTAATGCAAAGTATCAAATATTTAATAATATATTACATAGATACTATGAACTAAGTTTTAAATTTGTAACGAAAAACTTAAATATTAAAAATAAGGATTGGATTACTACAGGTATCAAGGTCTCATCCATTTGCTTAAAAGAACTATTTACTTCATGAAAAAATGATGTAATCGAAAAAGAATACTATAAAACGTACAAAAAAAATATACAATAGGATTATAAAACACGTCAAAAAGATGTATTATGAAAATTTAATCCTAAACTCCACAAACAAATCTAGTACTGTATGGAAAATAATTAATAGTGCTGTAAACATGGTGCAACTTACAAAAATAATTCAGATATGGAAATACGGGGAAATAATATTCGATGAATTTAATAACTTCTTTGGTAATCTGCCAAATTCACTTATTAATCCAGAACAAAAAACAAAACCTGTTAGTAACATTGTAACACCTGGACCTGACAAATCCACTCAATTAGAACCCGTAACTATATCTAAAATAACAGAAACAATCAACAATTTGAAAACACCAAATCGATTGGTCCCGATGAATATTCTGTTAAAATAATTAAACAATGTGCCAGCCCTCTTGCAGAACCATTAAAACACAAAATAAATGAATGTTTCAAAAGTGGTATTTTTCCAAGTCTGCTGAAGATTTCTAAAATTATTCCTGTACTAAAGAAAGGAGATACAATTAAACTAATAATCACCGCCCAATCGCACTATTACCCGTTTTTTCGAAAATATTTGAAAAACTATTATCGAAACGAATAATAGCTTTTCTAGAGTCAAATGAGTTATATTCTTCTAACCAACATGGGTTTAGAGGAAACAGGTCTTCAATATCTGCCTTAAGAGTTATTTTACATTTCCTCTATGAAAACCTAGATGCAGGAAAAAAGGTTATGGCAATTTTTATCAACATTACTAAAGCTTTTGATTGCGTAAATCATAATATTCTACTAAACAATATTGAACATTATGGTTTACATGGTCAGTGCAAAAATCTCCTTTCGTTATATCTGTCAAACAGGAGGCAATTTGTGACATATTTTGGGGAAAGTTCTAAGGAGTTGTCGGTTGACATTGGAGTACCACAGGGAAGTGTTCTTGGGCCGTTGCTCTTCCTACTCTATATTAATGATCTAGACCCGATTTTGTACATTTTCTCTAGCACTTTTGCGGATGACGTCACAATTATCGCAAGCGAAATTAATATACAAATGTTAATTTCCAAGCTAACCTTAAATCTACAGTCGTTAAACTCTTATTTTAATAATAAAATTTTGGCAACGAATCAAGATAAAACATACTCATGGCAGTTTCATCCTATAGGGGCAAATTACCTATCTAGTCCTCTATTAAAAATTGCAAGTCAAATCAACGAGTAACTACTTTTAAACTACTTGGGCTCATACTGATCTTTCTTTTGATTGGAAATCACATGTAAATTTTATTATTAGTAAATGTGCCATCATTTATTTTGCATTAAAAAGACTTCGCCAAATTGCCAGTAGTTCAACCATAAAAATATTTTATCATTTCAAAGTGGAATTACGTTTCCGGTTCGGTATTAATTTTTAGGGTAACTCTACGTCCTCAATCAGGGTGTTTGTGTTGCAGAAAAGAGCCATACGCTGCATGTTTGGCCTACAATACAGAGAATCCTGTAAGAGAATATTAACTAAACAAAAATATTTGATATTTATATATATTATATCTTAGAGCTCTTAAAATTGGTATAAAAAAGAATCCAACAAAATTTAATCTTCTGAACGAACATCACAACTACTCGACACGTCATGGCTTGGATTTGCAACACAAAATTCATAAGCTTGAATTGTACAAATCTAACCCATATTATATCGGTAAATTAATTGTTAATATAAAAATATTATATAAAGTGATTTACAACAGTTAAAATATATATTATCTCTAATGCTTTTTATTCTATAGATGAATGTCTTAACTTTATATAATTGTTTTGCCGATTGTATTATTTTCTCTTGATAATTATTTATTTTGGCCCAATATCGACCTACCCTATATCGTCTTGTATGATTTATTGATTTAATAAAGATATTACTATTATTATTATTATTTTCGGTTGCCCGACGCTGGACAGTCCTCCCGTGGCCTCCGACGCCTCACGGGAGTCGCGCCAGCACATTAACCTCAGCCACTTCCCACATCTCGCAGGGTTAGTGACTGTAGGTTCCGGAATCGTGTGCCCTAAGCAGACGGAGAGAATCAAGAATGACCGCCTTCTGCATTTGGCCTGCCAGCCACTCAGCTGATTTTTAGCAGGACGATATGGTCTTCAGTTCCGAAAGTAGCGTAAGCTTTATTCCTCCGAGTACACCGATAATTAATAGTAATTAGTATACCGACCATTTTGACCGAGTAACCTGGGTACAGCACTTGGAGCTCACACCGGAGATCGCGATATTTGATCCGTTTCTCCTCCTCCTTTAAGGTGATGTTTTTTTCTGCTGGTGCCGAGAACTTGCATAAATCTAATAGACAAAATAGCGAGTGCTTTACATCCCCTCCGAAGGATGGTATAACACTTACACAACCCTCACTTAATATTGCATAGCTTCTGAGTATATGCTGATATCAAGCTGCCAGCAGACGGGACGAGACCAGCGTTTTTTATTTCACCCGTGACACTGCCACGAAAAATAATCTTAGTTTTATTGCCTTGGTATTTGACTGTAGGAATGGAATTTTCTCAAGGTCGATTTTTATAATACGGAGAGGTAAGGTAGCCTGTTCTTAGCCTCGTTGAATTTTTTGTGTGCCATTGGCTATGCTGCAGAGCTGAGCAAGACTTCAGCAACTCCTCTTCGGCGGTCCTGGCTTGAGAGACCTGTTTCTATCTCATACTTTGTAGCTGAAGGATTTAATCAAGTGGCTTATGCTTTTTATTTATTATTTAAAAAGAAAAGTTGCAATTCCCTGGCAATTTGGTTTTTTCCTAACTTGAAAATGACTATGAAATACTGAAAATATTTATTCAGTCAGCTTTTATATAAAAATAAAAGAGAACAAATGTCTTTTTGGTTCCCTGTGAGTGCTTTTTGAATTATGAAATTTATTTTTTCAGTCGCTGAAGGCCAAAAATAATTTTGAACAAAGGGTTCCTTACAAATATGAATTTTACTAACGAGATCAGGTGATTTGTGAAAATGTAAAATTTGTTGACTAAGCCGTTAAGACCAAAAATAAAATTGGACAGAGGGTCCTTTAGATAAACGTAAAATTCACAATCACAAAACACTTTCAAAAAATTTGTTGAAAAATTGTTGAAATTCAGCAGACTGGACAGCAAGTTGACCTACAACTCGGATACTACTAGCCTGCCCAAAAAGACGCGCAAGACTTCACAACTTTTCTTAATAATAACTGATATGTAAAACCAAAAAAGAAACTTTTTATTAAAAATTTTCTGTCGGATTCGAAAAAAAAAAATTTCTTTTATGCTTAATGTGATTTTATTAAAATGAAAATAAATATAAGAATTTATTTTCAAATGAGTAAGTCAAATGTTATTAAAAATTTAAAAATGAATTTTTCTGTCCTGGTAGACTGACAAAATGTTTTGATGAAAATTATTTTTTGTAAAAATTTTGGCTGTCGATTCTTAAAACTCAAAAAATTTCAGTAAATTCTGAAACCTTTATGGCAGCCTAGTAAATACCCGGGAAACTTAGAACTGACAAATTTTTTGATGAATAAATGAATTTTAAGTTGAGTGAAGCCTTGATTTTTAAAAAAAGTTAAATTTATTTATATAAAATTTCGAAAATTTTCTCAAAAGCCTAGCCTCGCGAAAAAATAATTTTGAAAAATAATTCCAAGTTTCTATGTATGCAAGTCACTTACTTACCTGTCCTTGGAGATCTCAGGCGATGATGTACTTTTGCAATAATGTTTAATTTTTTATTAGTAGACCGCCTACGTCCGTAGGAGCCTGCTTGTGGTTTCCTAAAATTAGTAATTAAAAAATAGTATAGAGTTTTACAGTAAACCTGATGACGGAAGACTCCTCAAACCAGAATCCATGAATGATAAAAACTGTCGAAGAAGTGCTTCTGGTTTTCTGCGGTGGATGTTGTAAAAATATTTTATAAGTGGTGGACACCGTCTTCGTGTCTTGAATACCAAAAAATAACCCAGACAGGCGCGTGGAGAAATTTCTTAGTGCCTATCTTAAGACTTCTGGGGCCCGTGGAGATCTATTTACCTGTGAAACGGCCAACGAAAGACTATTTTGAGGGCCGTAGATCAGTTGGTGTTTATTAATTGGGTTCACAAAGTGAAAAATATATACTTTAAAAACGAATTTATTACCACGTCGGTGTCGAGTGGTAGAATTGTAAAGGTTTAAAATGAATATTATACTAAACTAAATTTAACACCACCACGTTCTAAAGTCAGTGTCTAGTGATAGAATTGTCTCAACTTTTCTTAAATTTTATATTTATATGGGTTGTGTCGTCATCTATTGCGATGTTAGCATGATGTCATGTCTTTTCAAACGCGCAATAAGAACAAAAGCTACCCCACTTTGAGAGCTCCCGAAGCGGTCTGTCTATCTGAATGGTCATCTCTAATTTTACAAGTTTAAGTCTCGTATAGGGAAATTTTTGGCGGTGAATTAGGCGCTGTGAAAACAATGATTGTTACCTGAAATTATTATTATTAATTTGTCTTCAACTATTTTACTTTAATATTAATCGTTATTTGTTTAATTGACTTTGTAAAAATTATTTTTTAGGTGTGTGCGATTAGCATCTTTTAAAATTTATGCAGAAATCAAGGTTTTACTATTTTATGATGGCTTAGGCCTGTGATAATTATTAGCTTCTGTCGACCACTGAAATTAAAATTTTGTAGGACCTCTCGGACTGCAATAAAATCGTTCAGACCGGTTTGTAATTATTGTTTATGAGTTTCTCTATGAATTTTGGTTATTTTGGTGTTTTCCAATGCATCGCGACGCCGGCCGTCGCGCTTATACTGCGGAGCGGTTTTTTTAATAAAAATTATTTTTACTATTTTGACTATTAAAAATCGGAGAATTGAGATAAAAAATTGCGGTTTGAAGTTTTGAATATGTTTTTTTATTCTTTATCTAATTTGCTGAAAAAAAAGTGATGTGACATTTGATACTTTGAACCCGTGTAGTTCGGTCTCGAGCATTTTTTAAATGTTTCTAATGGCTGAGGGCCCTCTGTGTGATCTAGGTGATTTTTGGCAGTGTCATTTTTTCAAGTTTACTAGATTTTTTTTGTAGAATTTTGGTTCTACAACATTTTATTTGGATCACCAACCAAATTACTGACTGCGACTACCGTTGCTTAACTTTCGTATCGAAATATGAGTATGTTAAGTCGGATCTACGCTCGCCCCCAGATTTAATATTTAATAAATTATATTATTAACATAAATAAATGTCTCTATAAGTCTGCTAAATTTTTAATGTCATTACCATATTCTGTAGGATTTGTTTTTGACGGCCCAGGGGGCCTTGGATTCGCGCTTGCAAACTAACAAAGTTACAAGGCGAACTCATATTGTATTTGAAGAGCTCATGCTCGTAAAAGTCGGAAGAAGATATATCGGATATTCTTTAAATTAAAGTTTACATTTGTTTTCAAATAATTGTTACTTACAGCAGATAAATAAAATACTGCACCACTTTAATACATGAGGTATTATTTTTGTAATAAATAATATCCACGTTCTCATTGTACATAGCAACATTTCACTGCATACATAAATTTTTATTATTATCTCTTCCTCACTTTTGCATAAATTTCTCATAACAGTATAGTTGCCTTTTTTTCTACAGGTAAAACGATGTTATTTATAAAAGTAAAACAAGCTATTAGTTATAATTATATTGCATGCTATTTGATCAAGATAAAACGTAGTTTGAAATTTTGTTGTTTAGTAAGTTATAGCATCAGATTAGCTAGTGATTTGCATTTCTGAACCGCTACCTCATTCTAGACGCTGAGATCACGCAACTCTAGTAAAACTATGATAAACTTATGTTTATGCATCTTTTGATATATAAGCTACTATTAAAAAGTTACATTTTACCGGTTATTTTGTAAATATAATTTGTAAAACTATGACTTTTATTGATATTTTAATATTAAAATTATAATAGATTCATAATTCATTTCACAGTATTAATATATACATACTCTAATAATTCCAGTTCTATCGTATATATTCTTATGTAGCATAATATATTTTTTTCTATCACTTATTCAATCAACATTGGCCTATTTTCATTACTAAGAAGAATCACTGGCGCTACGAGGTAAGTGTACAAACTGGAAAATCTAACTTAGAAATTTTTGCCGGATCCTCACTTTGTGTTAAATCCTAACGGACCTATACTATATCATAGAAATATCGTGAGTGCGGTAAAAGGAAAAAGCACCTAAGTTATGAGGCATGAGGAGAAAACGAAAAATCACGATTGGTCCAATGAACTCCATGAACTCCTCGTTCGTGGTAGAAAGGATTTACGACAGTTATGGAAAGTGCGATGTTAGTCGCTCGTCAGCAATCTCTATCCAAATAACGGTAGAAAACTGAGATCATCAACAATATTATGATGTGTCACAGAGTCATACTGGAATTGACTGAAATTTCCAGCGTAGTTTAAGGCGTAAGTAAATTCCTCAGTGCTATTGACCAGGTACCAAAAATTTTACGGCCCATTTAAAGATGATGTCGAATTGGCGCTTATTCTTTTAAAAAAGTGATTTTTGACCTTACCATTTATAGATTATATATCATTTTTTGTCCACGATAAATACTTGCTTGTTTAACCCGCTATATTTGTGTATTATTTCCAATACGCTTCATTCCTCAGAAACAGCCACTAACAATTTTGCTACTAAACAATGGCTTATCTTCTTGACTTTTTTTATGTGTATGTAAAATTGTATATCCAACAGTATTCCAACTGTAACAGAGTGCAAACATACGGATGGATCGTTTCTATCATAGCAAGTGTCACACCATGGATTTGATGAATAGTTCGAAGATAATATTGGGTTGATTTGACGTGGGTGCACTTTGTTGATAAATGATACAACAAAACAACAAGACGCAGTGACAAGATTGGCTTCCAAATAAGGTGGTGGCTAGAAACACGTTCAAATTGGTAGCAAAATGAGTAACGGACGTATCGAAATCTAGTCAAGAAATTGGCACAAATCAACGTCTGGGTTTCGTCTTTTGCCAACGTGAATTGCAGATGTTAAAATCTCTAAAGATAATTATTTCGGCATTCGGATGATATTTTTAGAGAATGAGACTCTGTCAAATGAAATCATAAAGTTTGGATATTGGGTCATCATTGTGTCAAGACAACACAGATATTTTGTAGCTACCCCTAAAGATAGTTTGAGTCAATACATAATGATCCATCTTCATGCCAGATTCTTGGTGATAAAAGAAGTCATTGCAAATCGACACATATAAAATTGATTTCAAACTTATTTGAAATATAAGAACATCGGCTTCTTTGATCACTTTACCGCTATCAAAGAAGCCGACGTCTTTAATGTTGCAAGGAAGTTTGAAATAAACTTTACTATACATTTAAGGCGAAATTATTTATGTTGTATATAATTAGGGCAAAGCAAACAGGTTGATGAACTAATTCGTATTTGGGTAATGGTGAACAGATGGAAATAGTTTCGAAATGTTGGTGAACTTAGTTGATGTTGGTGCTTAATAGAATACTTCATTTAACTATAAGAAGAAACACTAATTATTTTCGACAATAAGATTTTAATTGGTTACACATTTTGGACTTTCCTGATTAATTCTGCTTGTTCTTCCGTTTTACTCAGCGTCTAAACGTTTGTACTTCTATGCATTTTTGGATACACGCAAGTCCAACACAAGATATGAAACAAAAAATCGAGCTATAAATTTAATTTGGATATTGATACCGGAAGTCATATGCTTCGCAGCAATATAACAAAAGAATTTCTATCTGTTTACCTACTTTCTTCGTCGGTATACCCCAGCGTCAAAAGAAACAGACGCGTCTCAGTTGTAATACCGCAAATCAATTGTTCTTTTTCTGTCAACAAGTTTATAGCTCGGTTTTTCTGTATCGAACTATATAAATGTCAGCTCAGTGGTTTAATGCCTACACGTTAGACTTGAGATCAAGGGGTACCGGGTTTGAATCCTTGCTAGGGCATGGATGTATAGAAGCATTTTTAAAATACGGAGATGGCCGCACAGTTGGCTAGAGCATTGTTGTATAGCAGAACACGGATAGTCACTGTCTATCTATCCTGAGTTCGAGTCTCGGCTGTGGCTTCAGGAAAATGCCGGAGAGAATGGTTGTTGTGTGTGTGTCTGTCCTGGTTAAGTGATGGAATAACAATATGCTAAACTCCGCCAGGACGTTAATGTAAATAAGAAGTTAAAAAAAAATAAATAAAAAATACATTTCATTTCCAAGCTATGGAAATTTATTTGTAGGGGTTTTCAGTTTCATAAAGAATAGAATAAAAAAGAAACATATTTATTACATTTATTTAATAAGATTGCAAATTCCCACACGAAATTTAGAGAAGATTCCTGCATTAATTTGATATCTAGATACATATATAAGGTCATATTTATTGTTTACGTTTTCTTTTTTTGGAAATTCTCAAATTTCCACGCCACATTTCCCAAACATTCCTATATTAATCTGACTTACATAGATTTCTATCATTATTAATCTACAATTTTCAAAGAATGCAGTACATTTTTTATTCACAAAGTTCCTTTGTGCGTTAACAGTGTTGTGCAGTATATTTAATATGTCATTCACCAAATTTAATATAGATAGTAGTCTAGCAGAAACGATTGTTTGGACAGTATCAATTTAGATCTCAACATAAAGGGCCAAGTGTCAGTTAATAGTATTTCTCAGGAAATGAACACATCTGACCTGATACGTGTCATGCATTATCACCCATCTTATCACTCGGTAATCGTGCAGATCAGTAGTGGACGAGTCAAGCTGCTGCAGAGAGATTAGCAATGAGTTAATCACGTTAGTACGGCCAATGCGCACTCATAATGGCCAACAGATGGCAGATGCGGTTGCCTATAATTGAATCAACTTTATCTGTGAGTATAATAGCTGAGGGTCGTCGCGGGTGGTTTGCCACAGCCGCCCTTTCTCGGTCCGGATATCGCTTATGGGGTGCATCCGACTGTCACTGTTATGTACTAGATTTCGCCCGCACGATATTTAGTCAGATTTTAATTATTATGTATATTTAAAAGCTTGCATTCTCAACAGAATAATACAGAGAAAATGTACTATAGTACGTATGATCATTAGGTAGGTTAAACTATATAGTGTATGGCAGTATAAGAAATTTTTGTAATGTTTGAAAATATTTGGTAATCGTTGTTATTAAGGTAATTTCTAACTATTTACATGCGATCATTATATTATACATTACTTACTATTTTTATGTATTTATATCAAGTTGTGCTATTATATTTAATTAATTATATTCAAAGGCATTAATTGTTGCATTTTTTCATAATTATATTTGTTAAATAATTATTTATTAATCATCATGCATCGTAAAACCATGTTAAAGCATATTATAGCAATGTACAGCATAAAATTTATTTAAGAGACTAAAACACTATGCAGATGTAGTATTTATTAATTTTCTTATTAATAACATTATGATTATTTTTTTCAAACAGTAATTAGACGAATCTGTGGCAAAAATTGGGGACTCAAGTCTGGTATGATATATTGGCTCTATACCACGGTTGTAAGATCTTCAATTACATGTGCAACCTTGGCAAGGTGACTTAAGGTGCTGCAAACAACAGATTCAAACAAACTAAGCCAGCTGCAAGGACTGGCGTGCTTGTGTATAACTGAGGCAATGCACTGGACTCCCACTGCAGCAATAGGAGCCCTGTTAAACAACCTCCTACTCCACATAATAATACAAGGGGAAACGAGGATGGGACTCCTCAGGCTGTAAAATTCTGAGGAGCTGATGCGTCATAGCCCCCCGCTCGAGTCACGAGAGAATTAAAGATACTGTGGCAGACTCCATCCTTGAGATGTTATCAGACCCCATGGCTTCCAAATAATCCATCCATTATCGTTTCGAGGTGATAATACCAGACCGAAAGTTATAGAAGGGAGGTACACCAGACTTTTTTAATGGAGGACTGACCTGGTACACAAACGCGTCCAGTGCTAAAACTGGAACAGATATGGTATACATTGTGAAAACCCAAGAACAAGCCTTAGTGATGCACTCGAGAATCACAGTACAGTATTCCAGGCCGAAACGTATGAAATTCTACAGTGTATTCGCAATTATTAAGGAAAGCTTACACAAAGGAGCAGATCTATATTATCTGAGACAGTCAGGTAGCACTGAAGGCACTAAAATGCTATAAACGTCACGATTAATATGGGAAAGCCTAGAAGAAGTGAAGGCCCTGGCAAAATGGAATATAGTCAAACTGACTGGGTGCCAGGACCTAGTGGAGTAATAGAAAACGGCAAGGCTAATGAACTTGCCAAACATGAATCAGCTACAGCATTCATTGGCCTGGAACCAGTACTTGCAGTGCCAATATGCATCTGCAAGGAGTCAAAAAAGAAAACAATAGATACTGGCGAAAGATACCAGGACAAAGACAGAGCAAAGCATTCATAACATCGTGCACAAAAGGAGCTCAGCAACTGCTTACAGTAAACAGGAAGCAGCTGAAAGTTATAACAGGGTTACTCATAGGTCATGCACCATTGAAGGAACACCTACGAAAAATGGGATTGTATGAAGATGGCCTGGGATGGAGACTCTGTGGACAAGCGCCGGAAACAGCGGAACATACTTTGTTAATGCGAGGCGCTAGACGCAAAAGACAAAAACAGACCCGAAAAAACTTGCACACAGACCGGTCATAGAGCTGTATTGGCTAATCAGCAACATAGAAATAACCGAAAAGTTATAGATAACCAGGGAATGACATAATAAGCCGCCTTGGCGGTAGTGTCACGGCGACTGTATGAGGAAAAAAAATATGCGCGCCAATATCCTTTTGGCTTGATGACGGTCTCGGATGCTAGGGCCAGGCAGGACTATTTAAAAAAAATATGATTATTTGCCGTTATTTAAATATTAAAAAAAAATACTGTTTTTCAGCAAATAAATGTGTTAATTACATCTCAAATTGCTACAGAGCCATTAAAATGACAATCGCAAAAAATGGCGTATTTACCACATCTTTAACAAATCTAGCTGTTGACCACTCGGCAGCAACTCGTCGACCAGGTCTGTTGTATTTTCTTCAGACCCTGAGGATGAAAAAAAAGATTTGGTCTATGATTTTTTATAACCATTTTCGATGGCTCGTTTTGTTTGTCTATTTCCTAATTCAGGAGTTTCTGGACATTGTTAATATTATATTTATCTCGAGACATCCCTATCAGTGTCACTATCTTTGTCGATATTATTTACATATATTATATTTCTCTTTCATCCATTTTAAATTCAACTTCTTCATTTATCATGTAGTATATAATAAAAAAATTGGAAAAATCTTCAAGTCTGATGTTTAATATTGTGTCTATTAAGAATATATTTGCCATAATCATATGCTTACGCCATAAAACAACTGTAAAAGTTATATTTCAAATTGTTAATAAGTTTTATATTAAAACTTTCTAAAAAAATACCTTATAATTAGAAATAATTGCACTTCGTAGTGCTGCGCTCTACAGAAAATTGATGAAATCTGTATATATATATATATATATTTTAATACATATCCATTGTCCGGTATGTATATGTAATACATATTTAGATTTGTTTCTCCTAAAACTTTGAAGTTGATTGAAGTTTGTTAGGTTTTAAATATTAAGCATTCAAATTTACATACTTGTCCCTTTTTTTCTCAAATTGCAGTAATTTCAGTCTTAAATTTTTATTTTATTTTTGAAAGATTTTTGCCTAGGATTTTTATTAAAAATTTCTTTGCAAATAACTAGATATATTCGTATATCCTGGGAAATTATAATTTCGATACTAAAACATGTGTTATAATATCTAAGTGCATAAGTAGAAAATGTATTATTATTTTATAAGTAGTAAAATAATCCGAAGACAATTTAATGTATTAACAGATGTAATTTAGACACCATAGCTATAGTTTTTATAAGCAATTGCCTTATAAGATACTTTAATTCTTTAAAATAAGATGCAGTATATATATCATGTTAATATATTTGATGGTAGTTTCGGTATCTGATCATTTAATTATATATATTTACCATCAAATGTATCATAAAATATATTTAAATTACTAATACAAAAAGTAAAAAAATGCTGTTTAATTATATTCATTTTAAACGCACTCCTCGTCAAAATTAATGCATAATTTAAATTGACCATAAATTTGAGGTCAATGTTTTTTCATCATTTTTCCGATTTGGATGGTATTGTTTTTGCATGCAACTGACTTTCATTCATAATACGTTTTGCTGATATATCGTGTGCTATACTGATATTGTTTTTATTTTAGGAAATTTTAAACATCCTGTGGAATGTACTAACAACCTTAATAAGTCCCAAAAAAGTCACACTTTAGTCTCAAAATAAAAACTGAAAAGTTTATCAGTAGATCAGATAAAGGAAAACCTAGTTTTTAGAGTTTTTATTTATGCACCATGCCATCTTGCTTCATCAAAAACCAACATCAATATTCCATTACAGCTGGATTCCTTTTACTTTTATAGCGCTGTTCTATTCTCATTAAATTTGGAAGAAATATATTTCCTTGTTCGTCGTTTAACATTTACAGTTTTTCTCAGAAAATCTAAATGCGAATAAAAAGACATTCAACATTTAAAATTTTCGAATACGGCTGCAACCGAGGTATCATCGTTCTACGGCAACTTAATTCATAAAAATCCTTGAGCAGTATTTTTGAAAAAGCTTCACGGTGCAATCCATTTTATTGAGGTTTTCCTCAAAGTTAATGTCCCTATAAACTGAATTGATAGGTAACAACTAATCATTAAAATCAAGTTCCAGATTATGATGAAAATGGACGCTTTGTAGTCCAAAAATAACAAATTTATCGAAATTGGTAGGCTCCTGCTTGTTTGTCCGTGAGTTTGTGATGATTCTGTGTCTGTATATCATCGGTCTGTAGCGTAATATATTTTTCTCGAACTGGGCTTAACGTGGTAATCTAAAACTTTACATATAATATGTGCGGATCCTATTATTAAATTGACACTTCTCATAAAGGATAAAATTTTGCGGTAAAACAAAAAACATTTCAAATAAAAATTGTTTAAAATGAGAAACTGCGTTGAAATGGTATCTTAAAAAAGGTTCATCAGATTAACCGTTATCGAGAAAAACGATGCTTTTGCATGAACACAAAAATGTAGTAATTGTCCCCCCATTTCAAATTGGATATGATGATGAGCGTGTCAAGATGCAGCCAAGCGAGAATGATTTTTATATATTTCTGCTAGATAAGAATTACAGACTATTCTTCGCAATTATATGTTTCTCCGAGATAGCTGTAGTTAAAAAAAATAATGAGTTACACACATAAAACAATATCACCAAGTACACTGATACATAATTGAAGTGGATATTGACAAATTGACAGAGTGGGCATTCTGTGACGGTAGAACGAAATGCGAGCGAATTATATCTAGGCAATAAGAAAATGAACCAACAAAAAAAATTTACGTTTTGGAATTTCAACAAAACACGGCGTTTCTTATATCCAACACTCTACCAAAAATCGAAGCTGTTCTTAATAAAAAAATAATGACAATGGTTCTTTATGTAAAATTATATTTGGCGGCCGTATTAAAATTTTGTAACATAAAATGTAAAAAAATTGCCATTTTTTCTGTAACAAATTGCATCTTTGTTAGTAAAGATTGCTTTGTTGGAGCATTTTTTCCAATTTGTTACATTGCGATTGGCACTGGTAAATGGAGTTACCATCAACTCGTTGGTAAGTTGAGACTTATTATTCTGATATCCTCCTTGTTGACGTTACGTATACCTTTTTCTCACTAAAAGAGGCAAAAACCAGAAGCCGGTCTGCGAATTGTATACTCGATGAAGAATTTCCATTTATTTAGTAAAAATATTTTACTAGTGTGCAATCGCAATTAAAGCTTAATATCTTCTCTTTGTATGATATAAATTTATATATCATAAAAAATTATGTGCGGCAATTTTATTTAATCTTCAATTAAACATAGTGAGTGGATTATGACTTTGTTACCTTATCTAGTTGTTATTTTTGTATTTGTTATTATTTATAGATTAATTTTACCATCTCCGTTAGAATACTTTGCTATTTTAATTTTTTTATATACCTTTATTAGTAAATATTTATCCATTGCCCAAAACAATTTTATCAAAGCAATAACACTCCATTTTTCACTTATAAACAATCAGTAATTCTCACAAATTTTCGAATCCGCCATGGGTTCACCTATAGACGCCACCACAGCAAATTAAATAATTGAAGAAATAAGAAGATAATACATTAAAACCAATAAATTATAATGCAAAATTCTACAAAAGAGGTATAGACGACTGTATTATTTGTTTGCATACCAGGAAAAGAAGTTTGGTCCCAAAAACATTTAAACTTTAAATCTCACACATCAAACAATTACAAGAAAAGCTCGTCAACAGCCACACAAATCGTGCCAGTCAGCTTTCATATCCAAAATATAGACTAAACAACCGGAAAAGAAATCAAATTCCTACCCTAAACATGTTTAAAAACCAATAATAAAAAAAGAATACACGAAACACAATAAAACCACCAATCAACCAAATAATGGTAATAATTAATAGGTTTTCAACATACCGACAGTATCCGAAAAAAATTTGAACGTATTTAAACAGCATAATATATCAATATCCCATAAACCATACAAAACCACAAAAAATTTGTCCATAAAAGTTACCCTATGCTACCCACTGAAGATGAAGGAACCGACTTACAACCTGATGCTGGTTTAATAAACCAAAACGTTAGAAAAAATTACGTGTATATCTGACGAAAAATCCTAAGAACACTATCAAATATTATTTAGTATCAATAGTCAAGAGAAGAAAAAATTTAATATTATAATGGATATTCAATAAACTGACAATTAAAGAGGTTTTGCTTGCACACAGAGCATACGGTACAATGTATATCACTTGGGACATACCTTAAGTATCATTCACACTTGAGATAAAATATTGTTTCAGAATTACTACATGTGTCAAAATCACACGTCACATTAAAAACATAAACACTCAACTTCTATGACTGCGAGCTACCCCCGATGAAGTCGGTAAAGTGGCTCTTGTAGACAATAGAATTTTAGTTCTAGTAGCTTTCGAACATAAATAATAATCACTCACAGTGTTCTATTTGCTATTCCCACGTTCCGCCTTCGTAAGCCGCACGCGCTTGCCGCAAACATTAAATATCTAATAAATCCGATTCATATGTTAATCCGTATATATCGATATGTCATATAAGCGTTCGCTAAACCACATTTATTACCCTTGTGTAAACAATGGTACGAAATGGAATACGTGGGGTCACTATAAACATCTACTTATTCTGTGTTTGAAACGTATTATCCGCTAGCAATGATGGATTTTAGTTGAGCATGATTTATGTACCTCTGGGATTAGGACTATACTTCGCGATGTGGCGTGATGGT
The DNA here is from genome assembly GCA_029963845.1 of Rhamnusium bicolor. Classification (NCBI taxonomy): domain Eukaryota; kingdom Metazoa; phylum Arthropoda; class Insecta; order Coleoptera; family Cerambycidae; genus Rhamnusium; species Rhamnusium bicolor. The sequence goes on from JANEYF010004140.1 coordinate 183,470, forward strand.
GAAATTTTATAGCACATTTAATTCCAGTTTTCAGAATATTACAATATTTATATTCCCAGAGAAACTCGGCTTTCACTATTTTATTGTATTAAAACTGAAGTAGCATTGTGATACATAATATGCTTTGGCATAAACAATAGGAAACAAATAAGTCAGATAGTCGCACGACTGTAAAATGATAGGAAAATACAAAGAAAATAATTTATAGAAGAAAAATTAAATGCAATTCAACAGTTTATTGAAATGTCAATTAATCAAAATGCAAATAGTTAAAAAATTGTTTCATCAAAACCCAACCCAACGAAAGAAAAATTTTTTAGTAAAAATACACATTGAATTAATTATCATTTATATTTCATGCAGGCAAATGCCAAAAAAGAGATATAAACATTAAACATGGTCCGTAACAGTAACAAGTTATGTGTAATAATACCACGTAAGTAATCGTACGTATTTTGCCTGTCACAATTTTGTACAAGATGCGCTATCCATTTCGACCAATCTCTGTATTCCTGAAGTGGGTTGGAACCTTTGATGTGAAGATAACACTGACGTAGTTTTCCACAAAATAAGATATACTGCACTCGACGCGTGTTTCTCCAATCAAAGTGACATCATCTTAAGGTGATTAAAACTAACCTTATGCTAACAAGCTACCCTATTTATACCTAAACTATTGTCATGGTTCGCTGAACCGTGACACACTAGCCAATAGAGTTTGCTATTTGGGATTAACTCTCTATCACTATTCATATTATTTTTTACACTTTGTGATTTTCAATCTTTCAAATGCATCCAGCAGTCTAGTATTTGCTAGATTCCTAATCAATTTTAAATTGCTAATATCTGTTTTATTGTTGGTCTCAAAAGCATGTCGAGCAACACTAGATTTATCTGTTCTACCATATTTGAGATGAGCCCTATGCTCCTTGAATCTAGTTTGGATTAATCGTCAAGTTTGTCCCACATACTTTTTGATTACAGTCCTTACAATTAATTTCGTATATTTCCGACTTTTCATTTGTTTCAATTTTGTCTTTTGGATTGCCTAAAAGTTGTAGTTTATTTACCGATGAATAAACCTCTGTCATACCATTCAAATATCTTACCAATACTACGGGTGAATCGAGGATCGAATTGAATCAATACAAATTTCGAATTTTCTCTTTCATTCTGAAAGGTCGAGGAATTTCGAAGTGTCTCTATAAATTTACGTTTCCTAATAATTTTATCTATTAAACTTACAGAATATCCCTTACTCGCAGCTATATCATTAACGAACGCCTTTTCTTTTGCAAACCCCTCCTTATTGAGGGGGAAGCTTAATAGTCGATGAATAAGAAAATTAAAACTCACCATTTTATGTTAGGCACAATGGTGAGAGTCGCTAAAGGATGTATCTTAGAGTACTGGTATCTTTTTTTGTGTGTCAAATTCTAACTTATTTTTACTGTTTCTAATTACTAGTACATCTAAAATGGTAGTTTTCCAGAGTTTTTAATTTCGTATGTAAATTTAACTAACGCGAAACGACTGTTTAACTTAGAAACAAAGTTGTCAATATCGGTGACATGTATCAAACACTGTAAGAATATCATCCACATACCTAAACCAAACCCAGGGGAAATACTGCACTAATAACCGAATCGTCAGAGTAAAATCAGCATTTGTTTAGTACCTCTAAATTAGGCCGAGTTTTATTGAACTTTGTGAGAAATGGAAAATGCATTCATGATGCCTAGTTTGCAAAACTTCCTGCGATACTACTCCCATCATTGCGGATTCAAAATCTATTAAAAGTATAAGTGACGACACTGTTGGTCAAATTCGTTAACCTTCTTAAGACATTTAACGAATGTCGCTTTATTTTTATCGGACAACAAAGCAAACATCAAGGGAATAGCATTGCTGTTCTATAAACCATGTAGGGTATACAAAGATAAAAGATAAAAAGATGTGGTACAGTTTTAAATATACCGTCTGCGTATTAATGATCAGAACGAGCCAAAAGTTGAGGATTAATTCTAGTAGAGAAAATTACCATTCTATCTTTGTTAGGTTCTAAATCAAATAGTAGTAAATTTTCAAAATTTATTTTCTTCTATAACAAAGAAAAGTTTAACAAATTAACCTAACCTAAGCAAACCCCGGCGCATATAATGGGGGTGTTAATAATTTGTAAAATTATTAGCCTACGATCATAGAGCAAATAACGTATGAAAATTAAATTTTTGTAGTAAAAACCATATTGGACATATAACTGAAAAACTGATACTCATCATATATTTTCTCTTCTCAAGCGTTCTAGCCCCATATTATAACTGTAGCATTTGAATTAAGGAGGCAAACTGTAGAAAACCAAAAACCCGGACACGAGTGGATTTTTCGTTGACATTAGCTTTCTTCTATTTAGCAATAAATAAATACAAAAACAATCAATAACACGAAAATTAAATAACAAGATAAGTGATTTATTTCATCATGAGCAATTTAAAAAACTTAAACTTCTTTAAGCCCATTTAAAAATAAGGATAAGTGTATAGGGTGGATAATTAAAACCTTGTATAGGGTGGATAATTAAAAGAGCACACTGATTGTGCTGTTGATGGTTTGATTATTGGATTTTATTCAAAATTTAAAAATTACTGTTAAAGAATTTTTCCAAGGATTAAATTAAATCTATGTGCAGAAAAACAATTGAAAGTGGAATAAAGGATTTACAAATATTTTCAACCTGTATATTCTTACACAAAATTAATATCAATGTGGTGTCATTATTTCGTACGAATTAAATTTATATTTCACTGATTTTGAAAAAATCAGCACGATCAATTAAAATTTTTTTCAAGTCCGTAAATTTTATTTCCATTGTCCTAAATACTATTTTTTAATTGAGGAATATTTCGTACTTAATTCCAATAATAATAGAATTCAATTTAAATCTGGACATTTTAAAACTTTAAATACCTCAACTCATAATGCTCATCAATAATTTAGGGGGCTGGGAATCAAATAAGAACAGGAGTATCTAGGCTGTCTATTTAAAACGGTTATTGGCAAACAATTAAAGAGTGAAAGTTACAAAGTGGTAAGTGCTAAAATTGAGTTAATAACTGAAAGTCGAAAATGTTGGCACTTACTCCCTTTGTAACTCTTCAGTTGTTAAATCTCAATCAATTAAAATGTCGATCATTCTGTACATTTTATTTCCATTGTTTTTGTTTTAGAGAATACTTTTTCTCATTCTCAATTATTTGGAAAAGACACAAATATAGTTTTTGATTTTTTAACTCATATCAGTAACTGTAAAAAGAGTGTGGTGTCCTCCTAGATATTCCATCCTGTAATATATTTGTCGTTGTACTGAATCCTCAAATTGTTGTTGGATCAAAGCTATATGTATAAATTTTCCAGAGGCGTGCGGTGAGTTTTGATACAGGGGAAGCAGTTTGTGATATAGGGTGATGGGTAGTGCGAAGCCCCGAACGAAGCGAGGCAACATTTTTTTAAGAAAAGGGGCGTAGCTTCCGTATACTCATTTTAAAGCAAATGTCGAAAGCCACAAAGTTGTGATATCTAGAAAAAAAGTACACTTGTAGGACCGCCACTCCTCAATAAACATAAAACATAAAAACACCACAAAAAATTAGACAACCCCCGATTCCAAAGCCGAAGCTGCACGGGCGAAGGTTACACTTATGAAAAAAATGCAGACACACAACAATACCCACCGACATTGGCAGTGCCGGTGGCGGGGATCGAACCCGCAGCGAAATAGAGAGTTTGTTCAGTCATACTTGCCATCGTGCACTCTCTAACCAAGTATAAATGGAGTCGGCTAGTTAAGTAGTTAACATGCACGTACCTACCTATTTATAATGTAGTTTAATCCGCATCTCCTTTTTTGCGAAGTCGGAAATAACTTCGTCGTAAAAGTTTGAATTTTGGGACATCTCCTTCACAAAGTCATTTTCTATTGTCAACAAGGACAATTCTGAAAGCCGCTCTTCACTGGTTGAATTTCTTGAAAAGGTTTTTATTCTTTTTAAGGTCAAAAAACTGCGTTCAACCGAAGCACTAGTTGCAGGTATCGTCAACACTACTCACACCAATTTCTACACTTCAGAGTAGGCCTGATCCAAACTATTTTCTTTTATAAAGATAATCAGTTCGTTGGCGTTATGTTTCTGACTAATATCTGCTGTAGCATAAATAACTGAAAGTTCCGATCGTAACCCAACTATATCAAAAAAATTTCCGTAGTTACCACTCAATGACTGAAGTGCGTTTTGTGGAAACTGTTTATTTTTAAATTTATTAAAATTACACAATTCTAAAAATTGTATATCACTAACATTTTTAAATATATTATTTAGTTGCCCAGTGATATTGTCCAAAATTTCGATAAAAAAGTCTTCGATATGAAGTTCTACAATCCACTATAAATTCAGTTCGTATTCTTTTTCTTTGCGGCTCTAAATTGTCATTACTAGTTTTCTCCCAGAACTTTTCAAATTAATTTCTTTTGTTACAAATCAAATTTTTGAATTCTTTAATTTTCTTTACACAAAATCCAACGTCATTTGATTTAGTTTGCAAAATATTGAATAAATTGTCAGTAAATGGGAATATTTCGGAGAAAATATTTAACAAAAATTAAAATCAGAGTTTCTTTTCAATGAATTTAAGTAACATCTGGATCCATTCAAAGTTTCAGTGTCCCAATCATCTTTGCTTTATAAAATATTTTCAAATAAATCAGTTAGAGGTTGACGATATTCAGATACAGTTTACTAGCCTCCAATTATAATTCCATCGTGTTGGAGCAACTCTGGATAGTCTATTCTGTACTTCCAAATCTAAAGCTCGTGTCCGTTTTGATGATTTTGAAAAAAGGCAGCCATTCCACTAATACTTGAAAAAAATACTTTGCACTCTTTAAGAAACGCTGCAGATTGAGCAAGAACTAAATTTAATCGATGCGCAAAACAATGTACAAATATTGCATTCTGAAAAGTCTCTTTTACTTTGGCCTGCAGGCCCCGAATTCACCAGCCATTACAGCGGCCCCATCATAACTTTGGGCGATAAGTTTAGCACCACACTGTAGATCATTGACTATCTGAAAAACTATAGCATATAAAGCTGCGGTCGTTCTCTGCGTTGTTACGTCTAAAAATCCCAAAAAGCGCTCTTGGACTTTCCCATTTGGATTTATGTAGCGTACTACGATTGACAACTGACTAATATTCGTAATATCGGTTGTTTCATCTAACATAATTGCAACAAAAGGAGCTTTTCTTATTTCTTGCTTGATCTTTTCTAAAACAATATTGCTTATCGACTGAATCAAATCATTTTGAATATGATTTGATGTACCGCGAAATACCGTGGAGTGTTCCAGATGGTTACTTAAAATTGTATCGTATTTTGCTAATAAATCAACTAAATTGATGAAATTGCCCCTATTAGCAACGCTCCGAGATTCAGTAAGACCTCTAAAACTAAGTTAATTTTCACCGAGAAAACAAACAATGTCAATAAGTCTTTTCAACACTTCTCGATTTTTTTTACAAGTTCATTATGCTTACGGTCACTTTCTTTCAACTGCTGATCTAATGAATGCTCAATTCGTGATTTTCCAAATGCTTTTTCTTTTAGCACCGCTCGCAAATGAGTTTCACACTTACCATGCCTCTTTGTCACTTTGTGAATGTTGTTTAAATCTGAAAAGCCATTTTTATTCCAAACACCTTTTTCATTTGTGAAAAGTACACATGGCCAACAAAACAATTTACACAAATTTTCACAACCTGTTAACCACTGATTAGTACTGTACATTTCAATATTAAAGTACCTATAGCATGTTTTAACTTTCGTTTTTAAAAGTTTTAAATCAGGTGTTGGTCTCCCGTTTCTAATAATATCCAGTTTATCTTGAAACGAATATGTTGAAAATCCCTTTTTCAACAAATTGCACACCACACAAACGCAAATAATATTTTCCACAGTGCTAGGACCAGCTTCCATATTGAATAAGCAATTCTAAAACTGCTTATACGCGCACTAATGTTCAACGTTTTAAAAATCACTTGTCGTCGTACCAAAGATTTAGAAACACCAAAAAAGTTTTTACAAATATAGCACAAAAGCTGAGAATAATACTAGGAAGATTAATATTAAGTATAATATTAAAATCAATATTAAAATCGAGATTAAAATCTATAAAACAAGACGCCATGCTATACGGCTCAGATATCAAGATTATGAAGTCGGGATGGGATGCACTTCAAGAAGTTGTTTATATCGAAGTCGTGCGAGTTCATGTTGGCTCGATTAATCGAGTGCGTCATCGTTACGGTTTTGGCGTGCAACATTATCTCAGCTGTTGAAATGCAGGGCCGTGTCTATTGAAATTGGGTAAAAGTAAATTTTAATGATTAATATATGTGATAAATAATAATTAGGTCCTAATTATGTGTTTTTTTTAATAATCCCAAGGGAAGCACTGCTTCCCTTGCTTCCATGGACCGACCGCCCCTGAAATTTTCATTACAGCTGCTTTAGTCGTTTATTAGATTAAGTGTACCAATATGTTCCCTAGGATTTAAAATTTCTAGTTTTGCTTAAATGTAGATATTATTAAGTAATGCTAAATTTTTTCGATGATTTAATGATTATGTTTGTTCACTGAACTGACAGAAAGTTTAAAAAATAAGCATAAATATTTAATAGTATTCAATCGTCTGTGGCGAAATTTCTTTATTAAATACGTAGTAAATAGATAAAGATCAAATAATTCGAGGAAATACTTCTAAAACAATAAAGCAACAATATATCTGTTACCTCCCAAATATCATTATACACAAATAATAATAAAAAAGCTGGAGAAGGGTCCGAATCACGTCAGCTACCCTATTTGGTGTGAAAATAAAACACCGTAAGAAGAGATGCTATAGGAGAACCCTTATAGTTAATGATAAAAAATCCAGAGTTCTCAAAAAACTACAAATATAATAGTGATTGTATTTTGATGTCCCACCGTGAGAATTTATTTTATTTAATTTAATTTAACCTGGTACAGCAGAACCTATGTAGTCCAACTCGCTTTAATTCTTTGCATCTCTTTTAATTAAATCATATGATTTAAAACGGTATTCAACATACACTAACTACCGGGTGTCTACGATATTACTAGCCAGCCTATAACTTCCTTGTAAAAAAAAGATATCGATTTCAAATTTTGTATGTTGTATGGTTGAATACGGTGCATAGTTTGATTACCTCAAGATCTTATTTTCATTTCTGGTTTAACCGGAAACAGTATAAAGTTTTTTATTTTTAATGGAACACCCTGTATATTATTCGAAATTTAGATTGCCCAGGAAACTGTAGGCCCAAAACATGTAGCATACCCTATATTTATCTTTGACAGTTTTCGAGAAAATGGCGGTTGAAAATGTTGTATTAATCATAAATTATTTCATTTTCACATAAAACAAATAAATGTAGGAACAAATCTGTTACGGTTATTTAAGTTTTTTTGGTGAGTAAAATTTGATAAAATTGTAAAATTTTCATTTCCGGCTGAATCGAAAGTACTGCGAAAAGTGATTTTCAGGCTCAAATTGCTTCGATATTTTTAATGGAACACCCTATATTGAACCTGTAATGTAATGTAAATTTACATTCTACTAACCTTTCTGGTTATTTTTTGTCCCCTGTCTAAACCTAATAGTTTATAAGATATCGGCGACTGAATGTTCACCTGCACTAATATGTCACAAATCTGCTCAAAGCAGAAAAATAAAATAAGTATCAAAAGTGAAACACTAAAAGTAATAGGTAGGTATAATTTATTTCAACCATAATTTAAATGTTCAAAATATACATCGTTGACTTCTCGGCAAGAATTAATCCTTTCTTTAAATTTCCGAAGAACGTTTTCCATCTGAATTGGAGTAATAGTAATCACTTGCGTAATTCTATTTCTAAGGTCTCCTATGTTATGTGGTTGTGTCTTATACACCTTTCCTTGATATGAGCCCAGTAAAAAAAATCCAAAGGTGTAAGGTCTGGGGATCTCGCCGGCCACCGTATAGGACCATTGGTACTTATCCAGCGATTATTAAAAGTTTCACTTAAATAGTCGGTGACTACTCGGGCGTTATGGGGCGGTGCACCTTCTTGCTGATAGAAGACATGTTCATGCTGCACAGGTAAAACTTCAGTAACATTTTGAATTTCGTTCTGTAGAAAATGCCTCGTTTAAAGGTCCATCAAAAAATATTGGTCCTGCGTGTTCTTATAACGCTCAGCCAAACGTTGATGCCGATTCTTTCTTGGAAAGCCCCTCCTCTAAATAGATGGTTATTTTCAGTGTTGCCCAATATCTCGTATTGTTCCTGTTAAATATTCCCATGTTGGTAAATCGAGATTCGTCCGAAAATAAAATGCATGATTTTATATCTGGCTGATGACGCTGAGTTTCTAGATACCAATTGCAAAAATTCAATCCTCGTTGATAATCTCCCTCGTAAAGATGCTGATGGATTTGGTACTTAAAAGATTTGTACTTATGTTTATGTAGAATCTTTCTACACTTTCGGGAGATATCCCGATACCACTGGCAGTTTGCCTTGTAGAACTTGTTGGATCAATCTCAACACAGGCCAGTATGTTTATCTCTGCCTCCTCATTTACAATAAATGTGTTCTCATGTTCATTATCATTTTCCCTTTTTAAATGTTCTTCCAACCATGGAAAATATTGTGCACAAGGTTGGTCGCGTTCTGGATAACGTCGACCATACAATGCTCTAGCTTCCCTTCGGTTTTTTCTTACCTCTCCATATACTAATAACATATCAATTTGATGCTCGCGCCTAAACACAGCCATTTATAACAACCAGATACCACTTAAACACTTACTAAAAGGTAAATCAAGAATAAAGCGCAAAAACTAAATGACAACTGTCGAGAGAAACTTTTAAATAATGCAGCAGTACTGTCAAAATCTAAATGAAAATCGGTAAATAGTTTTTTTTGTTTCACACAGCCCTCTTGAATCAAAGTTGTGTTTAAACATAATTTTTTATTGTGTAACCTTTGTGATAGTGCAGGTGAACATTCAGTCATCGATATCTCATAAACTATTAGGTTTAGACACCAGAAACAAAAAATATCCAAAATGGTTAGTAAAATGTAAATTTAAGGGCCAATACAGGGTGTTCCATTAAAAATATCGAAGTAATTTGAGCCTGAAAATCACTGTTCGTAGTACTTCCGGTTCAGCCGGAAATGAAATTTCTATGACTTTATCAAATTTTACTCACCAAAAAACTTAAATAATCGTAACAGATTTGTTCCTACATTCATTTGTTTTATGTGAAAATGAAATAATTTCTGCTTATGATTGATATAAAATTTTCAATCGCCATTTTCTCGAAAACTGTCAAAGATAGATATAGGGAATGCTACATGTTTTGGACCCACAATTTCCTGGGCAATCTAAATTTCGAATAAGATACAGAGTGTTCCATTAAAAATAGCAAATTTTATACAGTTTTCGGTTAAACCTGTGCACCGTATTCAACCATACAACATCCCAAAATCTGAAATCGATATCTTTTTTTACAAATACGAAGTTATAGGCTGGCTAGTAATATCGTAGGCACCCGGTATAATCAATTTAAATGCTGAAATCATTGACAAGCAATATACAGGGTGGAGCAGTAGTGTGTCCGACTTCGATATTTCGAGTTCTATAATAGCTAGAAACTTGATTTAAAAACACAAGTAAACTAGATAAAAAAGTCTATAACAGGAAACTGTTTTTGAATATACAGGGTGAGCCAAGACAATTCTACAGGGTCAAGTAAAATTTTTTTTAAATGAAATGCCATATATATATCAGAACATTTTTTGAAACTTCTCTGTAGACTCCTTTCAATCCTGTACTATTATTGACTTTATCCTAACCACTTGGATGTAATGATTTTTTTTGTTGAAATTATACCATTTATACGTGTATATTAAAAACATCACTACAATCACAACAATCGATTTTAAGGAAAAAAATGTTATGACACATCTCTGTGATGACACTCAGCCATTTTCATTTCCTGAAAATATACAGGGTGGCCAAAAAAGGATTTTTAAATTTACAACTTTTTAAACAAAATTTTCTCAAATAAAACACCCTGTATTTATTCGGCCGATGTGATGTAGGATTGAAAAACGTTCATTTTTTGTACGTACATTCCTATGGCTATTTGTGACCATTTTTAATTTATTGAACAATAACTGCAAAATTCAGCAATAAAAATTAAAAATAAGCGTTTCTTTTTTTCAAAAAATTCAAAGAAAGGTATTATAATAAGCGTGTTACATGATGCCCATAAAAACACAACACCAACAACCATCCTAAATTTAAAGGAAAGGATGATAAATGCTTTTAGAAGTATCACTCCGGCAATTTTATGAACAGTAGAAACCTCATTCCAAAGACGCATAGAAATGTGTGCTAATGGGCAACATGTGGATCACTTTTTATAATAACTTCTCTTGAATTACAAAAAAATATATTTTTAATTTTTATTGGTAAATTTTGCAGTTATTGTTCAATAAATCGAAAATGGTTACAAAAAGCCATAGGGATGTACGTACAAAAAATGTTCGTTTTTCAATTCTACATCACATCGTCCAAAAATATACAGGGTGTTCCATTTGAAAAAATTTAGAAAATTCAGTTCAAATAGCTGTAAATTTAAAAATATTTTTGGCCACTCTGTATACTTTTAAGAAGTGAAAATGGCTCAGTGTCATCACACAGATGTCTCATAACTGGTACTAACATGTAACATGTAAATGGCATAAATTCTACAAAAAGAAAATCATTACATCCAAGTGGTTGGGAGAGTGTCAATAATAATACAGGAGTGGAAAGAGGCCACAGAGAGGTTTCAAAAAATGTTCTGATATACATGGTATTCCATTTAAAAAAATGTTAGTTGACCCTGTAGTATTAATATATTCCTTTTTTGAATTTGTTAGCTCTATTGAAAATTTGACTTTAAAATATGATTTTTCAATCATTATTAGACAAAAATGATATACCTTTCATATTTCGATGGGAATCGCCGTTTTTTACGAAAATCGACTTCAAATGTATGATTGAATTGCAGGCTTCTTCTAATATAATGAATATTATTAAGTATAGTAAGCTTCCATTACTTAAATTAATATCTATTAAAGTAAATATAGTAGCAAAAATCAACTTAATGTTTAAACATTTCAATAAAGGAGGCTAATTTTACTACATTTAACGAGCTTGTAGATATGCTTTTAATATTATGTAAATGTTCAAGCCTACTGTATTTAATAATATTAATTATACTAGAAGAATCTTTCAATGTAAGCAATCTTTTTGCGAAAGCAGTGAATTCTAACGAAATATGAAATTTTTCTATAATAATGATGGAAAAGTCATATTTTAAAGTAAAATTTTTTAATAGAATATAAGTATATTTTTATCAATGACACAACCAAATGGCAGCAGAACAAAATAATATAAGAGTCATATGTGACCAATATTTGAAATCTATATTAGATCCAACATATTGCGCCAATATTGGTAAAATAATGTTAATATTAAATCTGATTTGTCAATCTTGGTAAAATATTGGATATTTATTGAATACATATATTGAAAACATCGCTAAAAACCATATAGGTACAATATTGGCTAAAGCTGACATATATTGGCCCCGTATACAATGTTGGTAACATATTGTACCTATATCTATCCAATATGTTGTGCTACAGGGGAATGAATTCAAAAATATTTATTAATAAACCCAACCTAAGTCTCAATTATTAAGATCTTAAACAAAAAGTTATCTCTAAATTTTAATGTACGTATCTGTTATGGTTTCTGAGTTACGGCACAGTCAATAAATTTTTTCTCTATCTTTGAAAGGGTGTAACGTCTTTAATATGTATTGTTGACCAAATATTTATAAGAGTATTGTAAGAGTTTGGCTACATAATTTTGGAACACCCTGTATAAGAAAAAAATTTCATGTAACTTTGTAATTTTCTTTATAACAATAGGCAAATATTGTTCGTAATATGTGCCCTGAAAGGTTTATTAATTTTTAGTTTATCAGGCGCCTAATAAAAGTTTACGTAACTGTGGAATTTAAGCAAAATCATGTAGAAAAGATTATCTTTACAATAATGAAAACCTACATGTTAAAATAAAATTTATCCTTATTACGATAAGTGACTTATAGTATTAATATATTCCTTTTTAATAAATTCAATGTGACACTATAAAAACATCATAAACACTTGCTGTCTATATTTCACTATGCAGTTATCACCCCTTGGAAAGATACGCGAGTTCCTGCATGCTGTGGGTAGGGTGAACAATTGTATATTTGCTACCGACAAACATTCGCAGATTATTACTGTTACTGCTACCATTTCCTTTATCTATACTTATAATGTCAATATTTGGTAATTCTATTCAGTGTTTTTATTACTTCTCATGAGAAATATTCTGATTGAGTGTGGATGGGAAACCTTCCTATAAGATTTACATATTTTTTTTCAAATTGGCATATTATTTTCCAATATTTCTGAAATACGTTATATTTATTCATAATAAAATAAAAATAGGACAGAATTTATTACACGACACAGTTAGAAAATACAACACTGGTTTTGAAAATCGTTTATTTAAAACGAATAGAGCGATTTGGCCATAAGATTAAAAACACTGTCAAATAAAATTCATCAGATGGGTTCCGAAATTTGATATTACTTTGAAAAAATTCCGAAAAAGTTTCTTTGATTCTTACAATTATAATTTTTCATAAAAACACTGTTTTATAAACAAAATTACAAGAATACTTTTTTCTTGTAAAATAATAGTAGATTTGAAAATTCTAAAACGGTATGATTTTATTCATTAGCGTACTATTTTTTATTTTCTTAAGATTTATCATTATCCCCACCACTGCATCTCCGGTCGAAGTAGGGAAGTGAACATTCCAAGAACATAGTAGTTATTGCGGAACATGTACTTACCAACTTTGATTAATATATTTTCATTATTTACTGAGATATTTGAGAAAAACAAAAATAATGTAACCTCAACACCCTGTTTTTAGAAAACATTTAAGTTTGAGTTTATATGACAAACCCCTATTAATTTCCTGAGTTCTTTCAATTCGCAGATGAACTTCAGGCCACCCTGTGAATAAATTTGTAGTTATTTTTATGACAGTATTTATCAAAAATGCATAAATGTTATTTTTGAGTACTTACAATTAGTTATTTTAATGAAAATTAATTCAGATATTTCCGTATTTTTCAGCACTTTGTCGTATTGAGTTTGTAGTATTTTATCGATATCTGACGTATTACGTGCTGTGCATTTATATATAAATATTATAATCACGTAAAGACAATAATCGAAAACGTCAAATCTAAGATTATCATTTTCATATAAGAACCAAGATTTTCTTATTATTTTAGGTTTCTTTTTTTGGCAGATTGCTATCATAAGAAACATGTCACATGAAACAGCTAAAAGAACTCAATAAATGTCACCTCTAGAAGGTGCAATTCATCAGTGATTAACCAAAGAAAACTCAGGTCCGTGATAGAATATGTAATTGTATACCTTCAAAATTACTGGATACCTAAAATTTTGCCTAAATTTATTAACTTCTATAAAAAGTTAGCACTACTCTTATTAGAAACCTTTTTTGTTTAATTGCTGTAATGTCTATAACAGCCCAAGTAACTATTAAAATATCTTTTACATTTATTTACGTTTTATCAGTGCTTTATAGTGGCCAGCTCATGAACTAGTGATTTATACCAGATTTATTATATGCCAAGTGCACCTAAAGATAGTTTTGTATTAAAGAAAGTTTTAAAAAGGTCTTCAAGGACTTATATCAAAGGAAAATTATCTTTTAGTCTTTGTTGGCTAATAATTGACTTATCAAGACATTTGTCAACCCTTCAATAAAACTTTAAAGTTGTTAAGTCCAAGTTGGGAGTATTGAGTGTAATAGAGAATTTAAAACATGTTGTGGTTTTATAATTGCTTTATGAAATTATCTTTGGGTAGTTGTTAATGCCCGATTATAAATCTAAAATGCTTTGAGATCACCAAGTTTCATGTCGAACCTTCATAAAGCCAACTACTTACTAAAGTTTTAATGACGCAGACAAAAATCTATCATAAATCAATTTTAAGCATAAAAGGGTTTGGTTCCCTTTTTCCAGAATATAATGTTTTAAAATATGACTATCGTCAGGTCGCTGTATTGCAACTTTCGTCTTAAAGAGTCAAAACCATAAATAATGTTAATCGGTTCAATTGTCACCGGTACTCAAACAGTATGATATAATTTTCGAAATTCCACGCAGGTCAGGTGTTCGCCATTGTACAGCTCAAACAAGAAACAAGGATCCACCATTTCCTTATTCACTGGTGAAATAATTCTCCACTTTTAGTATAAACGTTGTTTTAATATGAATATTTTCGAATAAACAAATTCACGGTTTTAGCATACGTGTTACCATTTTGGCTACTCTAAGCTAAGAAACACGTAAAATGAATAATTTATTTATGGTTTTCGGAATATATTATTTTCTTAGAACTTTTAAGTCTTATTCAGTTTACGTGAATAGATTTTCCATATCGGGGGACGCAACATTTTAGCTGCTTAAAATCTTTTCCAGTTAAAAATAGCTAATGATTCTAATTTGTAATGTTAATTTTAGGAATAACAGAAAACACTAGATAAATGGTTGAATGAATTACAAAATAAAAGCACAAATATTCATTTACTGTTTGAGATTCATAAATCCTATAGATTTTAAAGTGGTTGTGTTATGTGATCAAAGTATTTAAAACGGATTTTAAGATAAACCTAGAAGTTTCAAGCAATGATAAGGCCAATGAGGCTTAAAATACTCTTCTACAAGAAGAAATCGACATAGCTAAAGGGCAATTGGTAATTTAATATCCATTTTAAGAAAAAACATGTTGAAGTAGAATTGTTCTAAACTAATAAAATTTATACGAACTGCCGCCATTATTTCTAGCGGCAAGAGATGTATGTATAATGGTAAGCCATATTGGATATATTCCGGATTGAACAAAAAAATGTCGATTCCGTGCTGGGAACATCAAATATGTTTTCGCAGGCCAGGAGAGTTGAGAGTGTTGAGGATTTTCACGGAATAGTGGATCATGTCATCAGTGTGCACCACTGAGTTCACCTTAGAAACCTTCTTTGGGATAGGAAGAGGTGAAAAGGTTGAGGCTGAGTTGGGTTGAAGAGAAGGTGGTGTCGTGGGTACTTCACGACGTTTCGCAAAACACATTTCATGTGGCAAGGAAGCGTCGAAATGGCAGGTTTTTCGTAATACGTAACCGTCTCACTGGACGACTCATAATAACGAAACTCATAGAGCTAACCGTTACAAAAAACCTCAAAGACAAACTAGAACAATTGCCCTGCCGCTACCAGCTCGTATAGACCATCATAAGTAAAATACCGTGACATATCAATGTAGTACTCAGCAGATTTCGAGTAGTTGTCCTCATTGCTGTCGTGGGACATGATGGAAAACTCTACCCAGTTATCCACCACATGACTTACGATTTGCTTGCTTACCATCCTAACCATTATCTGTATGCCATAGAATGGAAATGTGACCGAAATAGCTGGGCTCTATCCCCTGTGATTGGAGCAATGGTGTGAGTCACCGTCTCCCCATTAACAATCAAAAACTGAACTGCCATTTTAAAACACTTAAGAATCCAAAGGGAAATAAAACGAAGTTTTGCGCAGAAAAGCACAGTTCTTAAAAATGAAATTAAATGAAAAAGAACAATGTATTGCACTGATAAGCACAGTTAACAATGTAAGTATTTACAGTAATAATGAAATTGACCTGTAAACGCACACAGTATCATGTTATCTAGACAAATGTGGCATTTATAATGAGTCGACGTTGTGCAACACTGCTGCTTATATACGTTCTTGGGGTGTAAGCAACGCGCTCCACCCTATCGACCATAGAAACTGACATATTTAGCATTTTGTATTAAAAATGGGTGATGAAGATATAAAAAATTTAATAGTTCAACCTGTATTGCAGGAAAGGGGTTGAAAGTTAATTTATTCGACTTACCAGGAGAAACCCTATTGGCGTTCTTGGGCAAAAATCTATCCTCCATCTCCCATACGAACCGAGATATTTAGCAATTTATGTCGAAAATTAGGGTTGAATGAAGTGAAAATTGAATATCTCATCCCCTATTGCATATAGTGGAAGTTCCGGGAAAAGTTCTGTGGGGCATTATGGTACTAATGGAAAAATCGAGCCGTTATTTCTCGTAAATTTAACATTTTATCATTTTTACATGATTATGGTATAGCATTTATCAGTCATCGTCTTATTTAAAAATTGTTCGGTGCCTCTCGTCGACTTAACAATCTTCTGATTCCGCTCATCTTTTTTCCTTAAATTTTTAGACATTTGTATGGGGTAACCTTTGTGAGCAAAACTAAGTCGATATCTCATCGGGTCTAAAAGATTGAGAAATCTCTAAAAACACATTTTACCTTTTTTCACTCCCTTAGGAGTCGAATTTCGAAAAAATCACTTCTTAGTGGGCCCTTACGTTATGAAAGGAATATACTCCCTCAAATTTTATGTTGCCAGGTCCAAAAGATTGGGATGCGCGTTGCGTGCGTTGATAAACAGTCAGTCAGTCAGTCAGTCAGAAGGTCTACAATATTGGATGGTCTGCTAGTTATTGACTAATTTATATTTACAAGATTCAGTTTAGTTGCGTATGTCGAGTTACTTGGTTACTGTATTAATACAATTGGTTCAAAGAAGGATGAGAATGAGTAACATTTTTCCTCTGTATGATTTTTTTTCTTATCTTAGTGTGAGACTGATCAATATTTATTTATTTATTTATTTATTATTTATTTATTTATTTATTTATTTATTTATTTATTTATTATTATACACTACCCAACAGAACATGTTCCAATTACAGGGTAGGAAAAATACACAATATCAAATGCATAACATTACAAAATACACAACATAACTAATTTTCAATGAGTATAACGTACATAGGTTTTGAAATAATTAATTACAAGCACATATAATGAGTTAATTGTTATAGCAGCTCTTATATCTGTAACACTGCAGCTCTTATATTTGTAACACTGCAATTAAAAAAGGTTAATTTTGTCCTGAATATCATGCCAGTTATGACACATAACATACACCGGTGAGAATTCTAATATATTTGTTCTTGGTGTTTGTAAATAAAAAAGATTAGTTAATCTTGTTTGCACCAATGGCATATGAACGAGCGCATTAACTTTTGCCAACAGTTCAGGACATTTTATTTTATTATTGACAAGTTTATACAAAAAACATAGCAGAGTGAAGAAACCGCCTTCTGACCAGTTCATCAACACTGAACCTCTCTAGCAGCTTCTCATGCGGAAACCCTATTGGTGGATAGGTTTTGTCCTCCTTAAATGCCATAAATTTTAAAAATCTTCTATGAATTTGTTCGATAGCTTTACAATGTACGGCGTAATTAGAATTCCATACGACAGAGCTGTACTCAAGTTCAGAACGCACAAAAGACGTAAATAGAATTTTTAATGTGTCGATGTTGTTAAGCTCACCGGAGTTTCTAATGATAAAGCCCAGGGTTTTGTAAGCTGATGATACAATGATATTGATGTGCTGGTTAAAGGTCAGCCTATTATCAAAAGTTATGCCTAGATCTTTAAATACCTCTGGTTTATTTAAATGTACCTGATTTATAGCGTATTCATACTGTACAGGATTCAATTTCCTAGTGAGGGTGACTGCGTTACATTTGGCCGCGTTGAGAGGTAGGAGGTTTGAAGTACACCAGTCGTTTATTAGATCCAAGTCAGCTTGTAGTAGCAAACAGTCAGATTCATCCTTGACAGCTAGATACAGTTTGAGGTCATCTGCGTATAATAGACAAGCAGTTCAGACCAAGTACGATGTCGTTTATAAATAAAATAAAGAATAAGGGGCCCAACACTGACCCTTGGGTACCCCAGAAGTACAAATAATCCTTTCAGATTTATGCCCGCGATATTGAACATATTGGTTTCTACATTTTAAGTAGGAGGAGCAGAATAGAACTAAATCTCGGTTAAAGCCGAAAGCAGAAAGCTTCCTTAGTAAAATACCGTGGTCAAGTCTGTCGAACGCCTTTGAGAAGTCTGCATAAATGACATCTACCTGTCCATTGCCATCCAACACCTCCGAGATGAATTGTGTAATACAAACCAAGTTGTTGATTGTCGACCAGCCTGCCACAAAGCCGTGCTGATTAAGGCAAATTTGCATTGACATATGTGGAGCGAATTCAAAGGCTTTACTAAAATTATTAATGATGGTAATGGGACGATAATTTCTTATGTCAGTCCGATTATCTTTTTTAAAAACGGAAATAATTTTGGAGTTTTTCCATAACTCTGGGAATGTGTTACTGTTAAGGGATAAATTAAATAAAATAAGCAAAGGTTTCGCTAAGACACTAGCACAGTCTTTGATATTTAAATACACATAGTAAAGAGGATTTCAGTAATTATTGATAGTCTTTGTCATGATGCGAATACAGTGAAATTTCGTCACACATACTAAGCAACATATGATAATCATGTAAATACTGCGACAGGGTCTCGCTATTATGAAAATAACCTTAATTATGCACTATTATATCATTACCGTTGTTCACCCGCTCATTATTGTTCATGCTTTGCACAATATTTTGATAAATATCTTCCACTATCTTAAGTAGCTACTGAGAACATCTATTCGCAAAAGAGCAGCAGTCAATTTTCCCAGATACATATTACAGGGCCGTACCTACCGCAAAAATAATACACATTACTTTTAAAAGAAACAGTACATTGAGTACGACGAAGAAGTTACCGAAAGACGCTGATTGGAGGTACGAAATGTAACCGTATAATTTCTTGTTTTTTACACAGTAAATGAGAATTGATGACAAAGGATAGCTGGAAGAAATGACGAAATTGTTTTTTAAAAAATTTGTAAATAACTCATTAAATCTCATCAACTGGGTTGGAGAAATAATCATGTTACAAATCTATAGTCAAGTCGCTCCCCTTAATTGGGTGTGGGGAAGTTTTCAATTATTTTTCCTTAATAACATAGAGGATGAATTTATTTTAAATTTTGTCTTCTTTGAATCAACTCCTTTTTTTAATAATACGGGTAGGTTGTCCTATAAACTCATATGTGTAGGGGTGTAGTTTTAGATATACAGAGCGTTGATTTTTTAACGTTTTTTAATGAATAACTTTAAAGCAGTTTGACAGATTATTTCAAATTTCGGGTTTATTTACGCTAAGGTATGGCTAAGCAAATGGGCTAAAAATTTTTTAATCTGTCGCCCACCGGACATAGATATAGGGAATGCGAACACCCTTAAAGAAAAACTTACTACGTCTATGTCCGTTTCAAAAAAATGCATAGGATTTGTTGATGCTCCTAGTTAGCGAAAATTTTTTAAATATTTTGTTATAATTCTGTCTAATGTTTATTTTTTATTTACCGTTCAGCCGGTCTCTGCTAATAGAAAGGAATTATTTCGAATTATTTATTATTATGTTATTTCGTATGTTGCATAAGCGCAACGAATAGAAAAAAATAAATACGGAAAAGACGAAAATACTTTATATGTTGCAACACCCCCGTTAAATTGCTGGCATAACACAATAAGCTGGGGGTTGTACTTATTGACCGGTAGCTCAGTGAGCAGGTCGTGAATAAGGGCTTAGATTGATTTGAGTTCTAACCAAAATCTAGGCTGGACGCCAGGACTTTTTCAAGTACCAAATAATTAAAAGTTTACGTTAAAAGATAAAGATAACGTTAAAACTTGAATTCGGTTGGGAAGGAAATTGAATAAAAAGATATTATTTAATAAAAAATATAATAAAGACTGGTATATGTACAATATTTAAATTGGCTCAGATGGCCTCTTTTAGTCAAAAAAATTTACTTGCGGTTGAAGACCAACAACTAACCACACAAAAAAATGATATTGAAAGAGAAAAAAATTAAATGCCTGATCTCTTACAAATTTCTTCTGACCAAATATAACTTTCACTGGGGACGAAGATCTTACGTAACTTCCAATGGGTTAGTCCGGCGAAGAATCCACCAACGGCTAAGCTCTTAATGGGTTCGGTGTCAGTTTGATTCACCACTCTCAATACTGCAGTTACCCTTGAGAAAAAATGCCAGTTGTATAAAATGTCGGTTTTTCTGCACCACCCAGTATATAATGATCAGTTCGATCCACCAGTTATCGTCTTCTCTTGGTCCAGGTATTTACATAAAAAGGTGAGAGTTTTATGAAATCAGTATTATAGGCAAAACAAAGTTAAAAAACCGTGACGTTTGAATTGTCCAGCTACGTAGACAAAATATGAGTTAACACAAATTTACAGAGTAAATTGCAAACTAAACAAACTAGGATCGGTATCCTACAATATTTTAGGAAGTTGAAGACTTCAGCTAACTTAAGTATTAATAAAAGTTACGTTAAATAGAAAAAATACTAGTCCAACAAATAAACTAGGTGTAGCTACGAAACAAGTCAAATAGGTATTCACTAAATGTTAAAATATTTTTTTACTAAAAGTTAATCTTCAAGAAAATAGAATTTAGAATGTCTGTAAACAGACAGACAACTAGAAAGATAACGTAAATAAATATTTGCTAAATATAAAACAATATGATAGTTTTCAACTTAAAGGTAACGTTAAATTAAATTATTTATTGGTTCCTCGGAGAGAGGTAGTAATGAATTGCAGATAAAGTTAAATAAAGATATATAACTTGACTATATATTTACTGCAGATAATCAAAAGTTAATCAAGTGCCAGATAACTAGGCAAGGCTACCCTAGAGCAGCGTTCCTGACTAAATACTAAGTAAACGTTCGAATAAGCATTCGATATTTTAAATTTAGAAAAACCTTATGTTACTGAGGTTTGGTTGATAAATATATGCACTGGTATAAAATAATCCACCACAAAACAAATGCACCACATTAGATAATTTTCACAAAGGTTATAAACAAATAGGTTTGGTCCAAAAAGGTATACCAATCTCCAAATGTCACCAATCACCCCAGTTCAGAGCGCTACCAACATAGCTAAGTGACCTAAAACATCAACAGACAAAGACAGAAAACAACTAACTACGATACAAATGGCGACATCCGTTGCCGAGTAAATCTAAAATTTACAATAACCGAAAGTTGATTTAAATTAGCACACGAACTTATTACAATATCAGAGAGATATTAGATAAATTGCCAACAAGGCACGATACATCGATACTAATCAATATTAATGATGGCTGTTCCAAAGAACAACCAAGGTGAACTGATCACCGAAAAGTAAATTCGCCCAAGGCGTAAATTAACATAATTACAGTACAATATTATTATGAAAATTACCTCAAAGGTACATTAAATCAATATAGCAACTTTTTAAATAATGATGATCATAAAATCAAATGATAATACCAGAAAACTTATAAATTTTACTAGACGCCTGAACTAGAGATGGTTTCCATCAGAACGCTACACTAGTAAGAAGAAAGAAGTCCTGTTCTGTCCTCCCACCCAAACTCGGTTACAGTTTGGAAAGAGACAAACATTTGAGAGTAGAGTATGAGCAATAAAGATAGATAGATATTTAGTGCAAAAATCTGCAAAACCAACTGTTCAAGTAGAAATCAGTGACGCCATCTCTCTAGACTGGCAGAAACTTAATTCATCGTGGAACACAACAAACTGGAATGATATGGCCTGCAATTTCATTACAATGTCTAAACAAGAACAAAAAACAATAAATACAACAACAATATGGACTACTTCTTCATTAAATTTTAACACAGGTAATTACTAGGTATTCTAAAGTTGTTCAAAGTTCTCCAGATGATGTTCCAGAATTTAAATATAATTGTTATTTATGTGAGACGTCATAAGACTTTTGCTAATATATTTTATTTTTAACACACCGTAACTAATTTACAGCAACGAAATTTAAAGTTAAGATTTCGCAGAATTAGTAGAAGTAGGCATTTACTTTTGGTTTAATATAGAGATCTGACATTCTGAGAATGAAAATACCTAACTACTTTCGTTGTCAGATTACACACTTTAATTATAACAAAAACTAACAATCAAAATTTTATATTACTAGTCATTACAATAGTAGCAAACAGAGCTGGTCGTTACTCGAATGCAAGTGCTCGAAAATGGTATTCGAGTACTTGATGTACTTGTGTATCTATACACATGAGTACATAGTTTCATACTTACTCGAGTATATGTACGAGTTGTAATTTGAAATGTACTCGAAGTACTCGTATATGTTCTCCAAATTGTACTCGCAGAGGCAGATTTTAGACACAGACCTATTTAGTTGTGGTGGTGAAGTCGGAAATTAAGTGAAGTAACTGAGACTAACTCTTACTCTACATACGAGGACAGTGAATATGTATAGACTCAGGCTCAAACATGTCAAAGAAGATTTGGTCCGGATGTTGCTTCAACTGCTCGAGAGTCGATGGATGATACTGAGCTTGTGGTAGCTATTTATTTTATTAGGTAAGTATACTATAATTGGCCCTTTTTACCTAGGGACGCACAATTTATCGTGGACTCTGAGCCACAGTCCTCGGTTGTCAAATATCCCACCACCTAGGCTTGTCCGTCTGGACCGCTGGCAGAATGGCAAGCATCTGGGTAAATTTTCGTCGGCCATTTGGGCTCACCTCTCCGCCTGCATCAGGCTAGCGGCCTTCTCGGGTTAGTCCGTTGACAGCCTATGGACTATTAGACTTGTCACAAATTGGACAAGGCTATGTTTGTGTTTTTGGAAGACTTGTTTTTTTATTTCTTCCTAGCTGGGTTATTATTTTTTTCTATTAAGTTGTAGATTTGTTGCCTTGGTATTTGATCATAGGAATGGAATTTTCTCATAGTCAATTTTGGTCATACAGAGAGGTAAGGTAGCCTGTTCTTAACCTCGTTGAATTTCTGGGTGCCCTTGGCTATGCTAGCAGAGCTGAGTAAGACTTCAGCAACTCCTCTTCGGCGGTCCTGGCTTGACGGACTTGTTTCTACCTCAGACTTTGTAGATGAAAGATTTAATCAATATGCTTTTTATTTATTTATTATAGCTTCAAAAATTGCACAGGGAGTCCCTGATAATTTCTCTTTTTTCTAGCCTGAATTGAACAGGTCTGTACAAAAATATCATTTTCTTTCCCTGCAAATGCTTTTAGAACTATGAAATTTATTTTTTCAAAGTCGCTGAAGGCCAAAAAATAATTTGAACAGAGGCTTCCTTACAAAATTGAATTTTGCTAGTGAGATCAGGTGATTTGTGAAAGTGTAAAATTTATTTGACTAAGTCGTTAAGACCGAAAATAAAATTGGACAGGGAGTCCTTTAGATGAACATAAAATTCACAATCACAAAAAATTTGTTTCAGGAAATACGACATTTCTCGTTCTCGAAAACAAACTCAACATTAGTATTATTGTTATTTTCATGTCCAGTTAGAATTTAGATTTCTGCCATGGTGCGTTGTAGGAATTATTGTATATTGAGTGCATCTGGTGGTGATGATCCATCAGATGGTGGCACCTTCTTAAGTATTAATCGGCAATGGTACAATACGATATTATTCAAAAAAAACGATTATTTATATCGGTCGTTATTTAAAAGAAGCAAAGTGGATAAAGGGCTACCTTGTCAGTAAAAAACATACGTACGGATCTGTTATATATTTTTTATTTTTCTTAAAAACGAAACCATGTTTAATACGTTCGGAGATGTAATAGTGTGATCCGAGAATGCTGCTTATTGAACTTGATCAATATACAATATAATTTGTAATAGCTTTTGTGATTAAAATTGTAAATATGTAATTTTACAACGTATATTCACTCAGGGCTTTTATGTAATTATATTAAATGGTAATCTGTAAGATTGTTTTCGCATACATACAAGATAAACACCACGTTGCCATAATTATATTTTAGATTTAAGTAGATCTAATTTTATAGCTTTATTATAAATTTCTTTGTTTTCTACAAAATTACTGATATTTTAGTTGACTATTATGTTTCAATGCATTTAAATAGATTGCAAAATAAATTAATAAACTGTGACATTGATTCCAGTGTATCTTGTTTAAATTTAATTGCATCCCACTTCTGTTACGTGTCACTTTTTGCTCCACGTAACTGGTTTTAAATTTGAATAAAACGTTAAGAATTACTATAACTAAATCATACACTTTATAAATTTTTCTGGTGAATTTCATTTATTTTACTAAATTAAATTGGTTATTGAATATAGCCTAGTAAATTCATAATAGTCAGTTGTAAATCTTTGTTCTTGTGCTGGTAGATAAACCGCTACCTCTGCTGCGAGAAATCGTACACTCCTAGTAGGCTCGAACACTTGGGAAGCTCTGGAAAACAATATTCGTAGGTTAGATTCGTTTGACCACCTTATGTATATTTTGAAAAGTCCAATTAAATGGTGAGGCCTAGTTGAGGCCATTTTATTAGTGACTATTTTTGGGAACGGTTATGAATAGTTGTAGCTAACCTTATTAGGAGTCCTGCATGGCCTGGGGAGGATGACCTTCTACTGGGTAGTGGTCTCGAGGTACGTCCAGGTATGTAGGGTCGCGGAGTATCGTGGGAGCACTCACAGTGGTATATTTCACTCTGCAATGGAATCTGTGTTGAGGTCATTCGGGATTAAAAAACCTATGCCTAGTGAAAATCATCAGATAAGGTATAAATTAGTTGCTAATAAAGGTGGTACTCACTTTATTGAACTGTTTTCCAGTAGTTTTCCAATCACAACACGGGTAAGACTATTCATCTGTCGATTATTTAGGGTTAGGTTCGAGTTGACAGCTGATTACATTTGACGTAGTCTGCCTGTGGTATGAGCAGTGGCGCCGCCGAAGTGGGTTTATATTTTCCGTTAGAGAACAATGGTTTTGGAATTTTGCTTGTTGTTGCCGATTAGTTCTGGGGTCACGTGCATAACGCGATGGTTATAATCAGTGTATGTTGTTAACATCACAGTTAGTAGCAGTTTCGAATTAAGACAACGTTGAGAAATCGTGAGGGGTGCCGCTACTGATTCTATGTCGTGAGAGCAGGATTTGTTGGAGTTTCGGGAAAATGGGAACGTGAACCGAAATTCTGTCAGTTTGGGATTGGTCACGTGGTTTTTGGTGTCGAAAGGGGAAAGAAGATGGTTGGATGTTGGTAGCCGGTCGTAAAACACATTTATATTTTTGGTAATCATCTTGATGGATTTTTGTGTTTTCGACTTTTGAAACGGATTTCCTATTTGGATGGACTCTGGTTCCAAGTTGTTAGTTGGTATTTTTCTGGACACCTATGCCGAAAGGGAGTTAGTGGCTACAGCGTTCTTCATTTTTTTCTGTGAGTAGCACGTTTTTTTTTACAACAGTCCTGCTGTGATGACATCGTTTTCTCTGTTATATAGACATAGCACGATAGAAAGGTAGATGTTCAACCACTGATTGCGGCCCAAATCTCTACTTCACAAGGGAAAACCCTCTGACGAGAGGTGAGGTTACGTTTTCTATTTTTTTTTGCGAGATCTTGCCATGAATTAGGGGTGAGTATTTGGTACTAATGTGAGTATTATTGTTTTAGGGTCTTTTTTTTGGGGTAAGATCTTTTACGACACGATTCCATTTTATTCTCCACGCACATCTGACAGACAGATTCTATCACTTCTCACTACGTATTCTCAGTTTGCCTGGGAGTAAGGAGACTTCCACGTAGTATCCTGTTGCAAGGAAGCTGTGTCTTGGTGCCCTCGTTGTCAGGTCTCGCGAAAGGACACGCTGGACTTGGTGGCCAGAAGGTGGGACACGATCTTTTCCTTTTCTTTTTGACACCTACAGAGATATTTTAGGGCAGGTAACATTCGCCCGACAAGGTAGGACAGTCTCGATACCTACACCTACGCTAAGGTTTACATGCGTGAATTTTAGGCTATACACACGTGTATGCAAATTAATTGGGAAACGTTTGTTTACACTGTTATGTTATAATTTACTTAAGTATAAGGTTCACATATCCCTCCCAGTATAATTCTAGTTAGTATCGTCGTTCATACACCCATTTTATATGGTTGTAGTTCAATGTCATAATTTACATGGTACTTTTACATATACGTATTGTTGTTATACAAGTTCACCCCCAAGGTACACTGTCACAATTTAACATGTTACGACCTCGTAATTTGCTGTAACGTCACAAACCTAACAGATGCACCTACTGGGTCATTTCGTAAAAGAGGGGGAAACCTTGTATACTAGAGTTTACATTTTTATCTTGTATACCTTGAATTTACATTTTTGTACCTTACATTTAATCCTTGCACTATTAAAATTTGTACCGATGTACTGATTTAATTGTTCGTAGTTATTCTTAAGTAACCCACACCTACCCACTAGCTAGCCGAGTGTAATCTCCCACGCATCGTCCGGAGTGCACTATAAAAATAATTTTTCTGTAACGTAGAAGGGGTGTGAACACCCAATACACTTCTTCGCTGGGGGCTTTTTTGCATCAGCACCAAATTTTATCCGTTTTCCTCTGTCATAAACCTCAGCGTTACACTTCACAAAACAAGATATTTAATAATCTATAAAATTGAAAGATTCTGTAAAACATTGTATCTCATCTGTTGAATGAAAAAAGTAATTTTTTTTTATAATTCATATATAGGGTAGCTTCATTTTCAAGGTTACATCACTGGCATCTTCGAAACAGTAAAATATACACGGTCAGTTAAATTAGACAAAATGTTTAATCTACAGGTGAAAGAAAATTCAGGTTATCTTACTTAGTTAAGGAAATATTGTGTGAAAATCTGAAAAATTTGATTTTATAAAATCTTTGATAATTCGGTAATTATTTGCCATATCCCCTTCAAAATTGGTAGCTAATTATAATTTTTATTGTAGATTTTAAATATGTGCTCATAAAATAGCGTAGCTCATTTTGTCGTCGTGAGTACTGTGATATATCATGTAACGGTCCGTTTTTGGAAGATAAATAATTTGGACCACATTCCTTATAAATTAGATGGAATGGTTTGAGTTATAGATTAACTTCCAAGTTCGATTAAAATAATTGCATTAAACCCTATTGTACTACCCATGTAGTGCGCCGCTACTGTGCGAAAAATTGTTTACAAAGATATTTCATAGGGCCCGTGTGGCAAAAAGACGAATTCGATAGAGGCAAGGAAACGAATTGGAGCCACGGCACAGGGTAGAGCCGTTCCGTTGCCTGAGATTGTGTGCGTTACCTTACGTGCGTTTCCTTACGTTTGCCTAAAACTACGTTATTGAGCCAAGATGTTATGAAGTAGCCAAGCTGGTTTAATAAGGGAATGGTCCCTGACCATGCTCTTGTCTCAAGAGCTCCAAGTAAGATTGTTTCAGTATAGTCTGTAAATTTAGCAAAACAACAAAACGTTTTCTTCGAACCCTAGTTACCTAGGCACCACGATTACTTTGTGATCAAACTCTGATTGCCTCGCGAGTGGACATTATCGACATTGTCGAAATTGTCGACTTGAATTATAGTAAAAACTTGCAAATACGCCCGTTGCATTTAGACTAACTTCATTTAATATGCTGTACATTTATGTGTGGTTCATTAGCATTGACTGTTTAAATAAGTATCTTTTTCCATCTTTTAAAGATAGCCAGTTGTTTATCAGTTAAGGAGAAGTATTGTATATTATAATCTTAAACGATGGTGGCGCCCAATAACAAGTAATTAAGTTGTATTGATATTTCGTATGATTTGAATTGGCAATTGCTATATAAATCTTTGTTATTTTTTGATTCATTTAGTCTTAAGTTTATTTGATTTGTCTAAGTAATTACTCTGCTTCCTCGCTCAGAGAAGAGAGTCATGCATGTTGCTATTTTGAATAAATGTATTTTGCTATTAGTCTTTTGTTTTATTCACTAAAATTTGATTTAACTATTTTTTTTAACCCCGTTATAATCAATCGTCTTAATATTTATCTTGGAAATCCGCAAAATCTGTTTTTAATTTTGAGAAGCTTGTGTTGATTATTATGAAACAAATAAGGTCTACGTAAAACGTCAAACGCGCTTTGCAAGTGATGAAACTCAATATTTTGCTACTTGCTTGCAAAATAAATACTACTCTACCATTCTAGCTTGGCAGTTGACGGCGTAGAGAGAGAATAAAAAAAGAAACGAAAAAACCGCATAACTGTGAATGGACGGGATATTAGATCACTGCGCATCAAAACTCAACTGCCAATCTGGAATCGTAGACAAGTACGTTACACGTGTGGCATAATCAAGAATAATTCTTTTGTATTTAAATCTCGTTTAGTATTATTGATAATAATTTCGGAACTATGTACTCAAATAATAAAATAATGAATACATTCGCTGTGTACATCACACAATAGGTCTGCTGATGGCTGCAATGGATAAGCCACAAGGACTAACTCACAGAAACCTAACACCTAATATCAAAGCAAACCGTAATAGCATTGCGGATGAAGGACGATATATTGAAAAATATTCAGAACGTAGTTGTCCCCATCTGTTTCCCAAAATCGAAAAAAATTTAGAGAATTTGGTAGTTTAAAGAAAGCTCGATCGAAAAATTACAATAGAAATGAATGAAAAGAAGAAAATGTACTTAGTTGTCAATTTTGGTCCAAGTACTTCCACTACAGAATTATTATCTCAATTTTGGAATAGGTAAAAATAGGGAGTGCAACATTTTGGAAAAATATAAGTATCACCCTTGTAAAGCTCATCTCAGTCAGACTTTTCATCTGGATGACGACGAACGGTGACTAGAATTTTGTGGATAGTTTCAAGAGCAATTTCTAAAAGATCATGATTTTTTTAAACAGTTTTATGGATGGACGAATCTTCTTTCACCAGCAATGGAATATTTAATAGTAATAATTTTTATCAGTAGCGGTCAGGTATTAATTCTATTTTTTTCAGAGGGACCAGACATCAAGTTAGATTTTCTATCAACGTGGTGTGGAATCTTTGAAAATAAATTACTAGGACCATATTTGTATGATTGAAAATTAAGCGGTGAGAGATATTTGATTTTTTTAAGAAACGTGTTAGAAGGTTACTTAACAACGGCCATAAAAAGTAGGTATTATTTATTTAAATTTCAGCTTGTTAATAATTATGGCCACGCAAAATCTAAGTTATCAAGAAAAAATAGAGATCACATCAAGAGAAGCTTATCGCGAATTTAATATCAGAAACCTAAATCGTCCGATGCTTAACGACAGCACCATGCGAAAAATTATAAACTGTTTTAATGATACCAGTAGTGTTTCAAAATCAACTTTTAGAGAAACTGGCTACTAGAATCAACTTCATGACGTGGCTATTTTGACCAAAACTCTTGTTTAAGTTTGAGGAACGCTGCTTTAAATTTAACTGTCTCCCAACGTACTGTGGCATAACCCAAAACCATATAAACTGAAACACATTGGACGTAGATAACAAAGAAAGAAGGTTGGAGTATTGTTTGTGGACCCAAGGAGAATATTTGATGACTGAAACTTTTTGTAAAGAATTCTTTATAACGATGAGCTTACAACCACCACAAATTGAGTGGTTTCCTCACAAAATTGCAGATTTTAGACAGAGGAAAATGCTGATTGAGTAATTAATTGCAGAAGGCAATATTCCGAGAAAGTAAATATCTGGTATGGTATTTTAAACGAGCAATTAATTAGGCCCTGTGTTATTTTAACCAGACAAAACTTTCTGGATTTTTTGACAAATCAGTTTTGAGATGAAAACCATTCTTTAAACCTACAGGAAAGAAAGGAATTATATTTTAAACAGGGGTAACTCAACCAAAATTTTTTCCATCGACGTAGTAGTTCATTGATATGTTGGCAGCCGAGATCGCCGGATATGGCACATCTTGATTTTTATTTATGGGGTACGCTTAAAGGTGACATATAAAAATCTCAACTGCAATGTAGGCAGAAACTATGTAACATAGTCAGACAAGCTTATCAAGAAATCGTCAGGGAAGAACTTGAAAATCTAGGTCATAGTAATCATAAGAGGATAAGAAAATGTATAGTTATTGAAGGTAACTTAGTAGAGATAACCTACATTTAATTGTTTTATTGCACTTGACTATCACTAAAATGTTACGGGTTCGATGCCCAGTCATGGCAGTGGAATTAACTGTTAGAGAGATTACTATTAAAGAGATTATTATTATTACAATTTGTTTTATAACTACATATTTGAAAAATTGCGTAATTAGTTCTATGTTTTAATTTTTTATTTATTTGTTTATTTATTTAACGCGTGTGATATGTTTTGTTTTGTTTCATCATCATGTATTTAAGTCCAGATTTCATTGTTTTTCTGAGGAATAATTAAAAAATATGAATTTTTTTATGAAATTTACTACAAAGGTATTTTAGATGGTTTCGTATATCGCGATGTACTCAGATTTCAGATAAAAAAATCGCTACCTAATAAGATTTCGTCATTTTCCGTCCAGAAAGAAAAACGTAGTAGGCTGAGCTTTCATGTTTTATAAAATTGAATAGATCACAAGGATGCACTTTTTTAAAGGTCTATATTATAAAAAAAAATTCGATCCAAATCGGACCTAAAATAAACTTTGTATGGGGGTAGTTCCAAGCAAATTGGGACACACTTTATATACAGGGTGTTTTAGAAGTGAGTGCAGAAATTCAAAATATTCAAAATTAATACCTTCTCGGTGGGGTAGTTGGCTAGAGTGAACGATGGCCAGTGTGACTAAATAATCTTTCCATTTTAGCTGCGAGTTCAAATTCCGCCACCGGCACTAGCAATGCCGGTGAGAATGGTTGTGTGTCCGCATTTTTTTCATAAGTGTAACCATCGCCCGTGCAGCTTTGGCTTTGGATTCGTGGGTTGTCTAATTTCTGTATGTTTATTGTGTTTTATTAATTGTCAAATGGCATAACAAGACGTTAGTAAGGTTTGAATATTTTAAATTTTCCTGTCATCAGCATATAAGAGAGATAGACATTGGAGGATAGTAGTGGCTATAACTTTCTGAGGGTGATCCATGTCAAAAACATTTCTATGAAAGACACCTTTAAATTCGAGAGGGAATCTAAGTTTGAATTTTTTTGTACTCGCGTGCGAAATACCCTGTATATACTACATTTTCATATTTCCACACATCTTCCACACGTCTTTTTTTGTTCTCATTTTATGTATAGATGGGGCGTTCCCAGTAATAAGTAGAGCTGTCCGATGTGCCTGGAATACAGCCACGGTCTTGCGCTGTCGTCACACGTGCCGATTTAGAAGTGATTTACGCTGCAGTTTTATTTGAAAGGTTAATGCGTGAGGTTGTACCTATAAATTATACATAATGTCAAACGCGCCAAAGGGTAAAAAACGACCGTACGCGGACACAGTGAATAAATTTATGCAAAATAATTTGTAAAGTTTGCAATCAAGACTTAATGTGCTGGCACAAAACAGATTGTCGTCGTCATATCAATACCGTGCAACATCAAAATAAAAAAATGGCATGCCTTTGACAACTCAGTTTATGTGTGATTTATTGTTAATGTTAATAGCCTGTAATATTCCGCTACACATACTGGATAAACAACCATTTCGGGAGTTTTGGAATAAATACAATCCCCAGGTGAACTTACCAAGTCGTACATCGTTATGTAGATATATTCCAGCTGTTCGTGAAGACATTGTAAATAGGATTAAATGTGGATTAAAAAATACACGGCTCTGGTTATGTATTGACGAGACGACAGATTGTAAAAAAATTCTATTTTAAATATAGTACGTGTATTGGACCCTCTTAAACCAACATTTCCACGGCTTTTTATTATGCTGAATATTTTCAACAAATAAAAGCTGTGATACTACAGTTCAACCCTAACGAGGCTGCAGCTATTAGGGAAAGCCAGACAAGCTTTCAAGGCGTTTCCCTTGAAACAGATTTAAAAAGTATTAATAACAATTATTATAGGGGACACTACACGACGCAATAGAAAAATTGCAAAATAGTTCGTTGTCGTTAGTGGAATCGCTGCAAATAGTGGACGACGTAAAAACACAGCTACAGACTATAAATGACGCAAAAAATAATCGCGTTAGTGAAAAATTCGAGAGTGTATTACAGAAAGATCCTGATTTTAGCAAATTAAGACAAATTTGTGATGGTGCATCTACAACTTCGTTAAGTGAGTTCACAGATTGTTTTACTTATGCCTGTATTACATCCGTAGATGTCGAACGGTCATTTTCAAAATACAAACATATTTTTTCACCAAAGCGAACATCGCTGACAGAGACAGCTGTAGAAACATACCTGATGCTATTATACTATAGATCTTCCCCACTTTGTGATGACGACAACCAAACTACTTCATAAATCTGTTTAAAAGGGTGAGTTTTATACAAATTTTTATAAAATGTAACATTATTGTTAAAATTTATTTCCATTTAATATACTTATTCAAGTATTATGATATGACTTAAACATATGAGTCATATGACGGCTCTGGCTGCCAGGT
>JANEYF010004141.1:0-96993 GCA_029963845.1 Rhamnusium bicolor
TATAATCTTTATTATATAAGACACAATACAAGTCTTTTTTGGCTTAGGTGTCTCACCCTAAATAATTTTGTTATATTAGTATTTATATATTTCAATTATTAGATTTACATTTTTATGGTAAAATATAATTATAATATTTATGTATATACATGTACTCTAATACTGTACTTAAGGACATGGGTTAATAAATTATTATTATTAAATTATTATTATTATTATTAATCCGACAAAATCTGCAGTCACATTTTTTGGTCCGCATAAGTTGAGAGCGGTTGAAAATTTTTAATCTTAGATGTAAATCGTTGACGTTAACCATATATTGAAGTAAAAACTTAGGCATTGTTTATGATTATGACTTTATATTTCGAACACATATTAGAAAAATCATGCAGAGATGATTTATGTCCTTAAGATATTTATTTATTCCCTAATAGAAATATTGTGGATCTCTTGTTCTATCATCCCATCTGAATTACAGAGACATCATTTATAGCTTTTCTCGTTTTTGCGTGTCTCTATGCTGCCCGACAACAAATTTTAAAGGTAATTTTAATGAAATTATGGAAATACAATAATCAATAAGAATAAATAAAACAGTAAAGAAATTTAATTAGGAAGTTAGGAATTAAGGACTTTTATATGCACAATTTATAACCTCCGTTCCTAAATTTCGTGAAATTTTAAAAACACCATTAGGTACCTATTAGACATAATTAGGAACATTGAACCTCGATGCAATTTTAATTCCTTAGGAGCGGAATATCAATAAATTTTTAATCTTCAGTTATTTTTAACTTAAAAGTGCTCTCCTGTTGCCGTTGGAATATCCATTCGCGAGCTCTAAAACGCCAAGGGGTGGAACAGGGTTATATTTTGTTTATTTGGATGTGCCTTTGCGCTCTGTGCTACGATTAGGATATTCTGACTGGGGCATTTGCATTCTGGCGCATTATGCGCCTGCATAATTCAACCGCTTATGAAATTGTCACGGGACTTAAATAAGACAGCAGCGTAGAGATCGCTAAATCAAGAAATGTACACATCAAAGATTTATTACTATTCGACACTCCTTCGGTAAGTTTTTTTTGTATAAATAAATTAAGAACTTATGCGGTTGTGTCTGTCTTTTGTCAGTATATTATATGTTCATATATCCATATCTGCGATAACTCAAAAGACACATCTTGAGAAATTAAATCAAATTTAATTTTTAAGATTTTCAATAAAATAGTCAGTTTTGGGAGGTTTTGAAGAATCTGTTTCAGCCTGAGGTATTGGTAGGTTTTTGCAAATATTACACAACGGCAGTTTATGGATATTTTCTGGTATTAAAACCGATGCAGAATTAAACTTTGCCCATTTTTGGCATTTGTGGCATTTTCACCGTAAGACTTTGCGTTCTCCGGGTAACAAAGTTGCAGCAGATTTCTTCGGGTAAAGGGAATATATAATATAGATTCACGAAAACGGTAAGGGGGACAGAATTCGCGTGAATCTGGTAAAAGAAGAAGTAATTAGAATCAACTTTAATATAGATTCCGACGCAGAAGCGTTTAGCAGAAAGTACCCTAAATCAGAAGAAACATATTTTTTTAAAACATGTTTGAATTATATTTATTTATTATTTTTTTTCGTATATATATTCTCAATATATTTTAATTTTGATAACAATTATATATTTTTTCTGATTTTAACAATATATTAAATATTTTATTTTGAACAAACAAGAATAAAACAATATTTTACTGCCTCAAAACAGCGAATAAAACAAGCGTTTATTTCCTTCGGATTTAAAGTCGCCATCACAACAATACAAATATAACATAACGTCAACAATTTTATTATAGGATACATAAATAAATTACTATTCTTTATTTTATATATTTCATTTTTTTTGCAATAAAAATTGTGCCCTTTCATGAAAAAAAATGTTGTATGCACCTCGTGAGTATTAGTCACTTGGATGAATGTTTCCTTCGCTACACTCAGGACACTATACACTGTACACGCCAGAGCTAAAACACTCACTTTACTCCCTTGGTGCATAAATATATATTTACTTATATTTTTATTAACCATGATGTATGCAAAAACTCATCCCCTATTGTATTTCTTCGGGTCGGCATCGATGTGCTAGTGGCAACTCCTTTTGACATAAATTTAACCTAACCTAACCTAACCTAACCTAACTAATTATATTTCTTTGTATAGGCATCGGTGCGAAAGCGAATCCTTTTTTTTTAATAAATGCATAAATATCTAAGTATTTCTTTACTAATGAAGTTAGTGAAAGTCTTAATTATCCATAAACTTTCACTAACATCGTTCTTTGTTTTTAAATGAACTCCAACATCGGCCAGAGATTGAAATGAACAGAAAATATGTATAATAATGATTTTCTTTTTCCAATTTTAGTGATTATAGCATTACTCACAGTATAATTGATTTTAAAATAAGAAATATAAAAATTTATCTAAGTATATTAAAAGCCCCATTTATATCTGATATATTTTATATCAGAAGAAAATGTGCACTAATAATAATATGGTTAAGCGTAAACTGTTTAAACCAATTGCTTTTCTACCTATTAGGAAACAGTGGTATTCACCAAAGTTTAAACAATATCTTCAATATTCTATTATATTTATGACCTACCCTCAATTGAAATTCTAACTACAAAAGTTAGTTTTACATAATATATTTTCACAATACATTGCAATCAAACTGAATAAAATACTATAGTAATAAGTATCAAAACAATGTAAACAATAGGATTGTTTGGTATATCAGTATAGTGTAGTGTAGTAAAGGATTCTATTTGCATTTCTGACGAGAAAGTGCTGACTAAAATTTCAGTTAGTGCAGAGTCATTACAAACAATTTATTGTAGCCAGTGCAATATTCATTTCCATACGCATCTTGTAAAGTTACTGTAAATATATTCATTTTGAAAAAAATACGGCAGAATAGACAGTTGACATTTGGTTCAAAACATCTAATAATTATGGTGTGGAGATTTTAAATCTACACTACACTAGATGTACCACCTCGGGAGTCGGTGATTTAAATGCTGCACTTATTGTTCTACACTAATATACCAAATATAAAAAGTACCATGCACTCAAGTACAACAAACACTTCAGTGCTAGCACTAGCTACACTTCCTACACTAGTGTAGGATAACAAACACAATTAATATCTAGTAGACTTGTAGGTAGAAATATTTTCTTCTATAAACAGAATATGTATAAACATTGAGCAACAAATGTTTACCCTCTGTTTGAAATGCGTCCAGTGGACATAATGTATGCTTAACTTTAGACCATGAACCTGAAAATGACAACGAAGATGCTCAGTTATTAACAGTTTTTGTGGAAATAATTATAAAATATTGTTTCCAACCTTTACATAGCCTGTATCTATTTCAATAAACACCTTACATTTATTTGTAAGTACCTAAATCTTCAGTTTGTTTAGTTTCTGCCTTTTCAGGATAGATATCCGAAAGCAATCAGGGTGCATTTTAGAGTTATATTTTCTTTGGTACCCCCTCTTCATTGAGAAAAAATGTAGTGAATAGACACGTCACAGAAAAGAAATTTAAATGTTAATAAAAATGCTATAATAGCGACAATGCATCCATCCGGAATAAAATAGTTCGGCAATAAACTTAAAAAACTGTATACTTCTCTACATGTCTACTAAATAACTAATTGAGCTTTTCCCCACTCTCTTACATTAATCAATATATACTGATTTTTTGAGTCAGAACGAATTTTACTGGAGAATCACTGGTCAAGGGCATCTAACGCACAGCAAACGTAATAGTGATATATTTCTTTCAAAGTCTAAGTGATTAGACACTAAATATATACACAAAGCAAGCACACACCAATATATAAACGGACACCACCAAAAATAAGGTTCACCGAATCGTAAAAATATCACAGGACACTAAAGAATGATGCAAAGGACATAAAGAGATTGTCAAATTTAGAATACGATAATCCGAAACCATTTCTCAAAATTGTAAAAATCAGCATGGTATCAAGTGTCTGCATACTTCGTCGTAAGTGACTAAAGGCATGTTAAATTGTGGTCATCTTAAAGTTAAAGATGATGTTCCTTCATCATACAAAGGACAAATGAAGAATGAAGAACGACGTACTTACGTGATCAAAAACGTTGAGAATTAGGTACTATATAGCATTGCAAATTCGATTTAAAACAGAGCTCTAACTGACAATTATTGTAAAAACTTTCAGCCCATGAGTATGAACAAGAATTATCCCTGACGTTGTATTGAAAAGCTGTGAGCGAAATATGAGAATAGCTGTATCAGTAGCTAATCTAGGACAGATATAATGCCAAATATTGCCATATGAGGACAAATCGCACAAATCTGTTCCTTAAATTTCACTGGAAAGTTAGAATCCAAAATTACGTCATATCTTTTTTCCTTAAGTGACAAAACTGTCGCGAACTTGCTACGACTGGGAAAAAATTTTCGTGTTAACTTATGATGATTAGAATCTCACTTAGTAGAGGGACACATATTTCAATTTCTTTTTTGTTAAGGATTAAGGTACCACCTCAAAATCCATAAACTGATAGGATTTTCCGAAACGACGACATATTTTCAAAGTTTTGTAAAATATCGCCCATTAACAGCTAGAGAAGTAAGATTTAATAGTCTTTAAAGTAAAAGAGTTATCTTCTTGCACTGATGGCTGCCATCTGTAGGAGTTGCCTTTCGTGAGGTGAGATAAAATAAAAAAATAAGAAATAAATCAAATGCAACTATAAAAACAAGACAATTCTTAAACCAAATAGTTTATATAAAGCATTAATTTACCATAGGTGCTTATTTCCATACCTATTTGAATATTTCATGACTACGGTCATGATTCCAGGCATTATTTAAGGCACGTATTGAAACAGATCGCATGCAGCTTGTACCATCAACTTTATAATATACTTGCAAATTTTACACATGATACCAACCAACACTTTTTCCGACAGTTCACAACAATATTTAAAGTTGCAAATGTGTAAAGGGTTTACATCATTTTAATTAATTTCAACTTTTGCACATATCGGTTTACCAAATTTTATCCTTACGTCTTAAATACTCGTATGTATTATAACTTATGCACTGCTTAGAAATAGCATCAGTTTATCATCATATCAGCAGTATATAGGGTGTTTGGCAAATCGGTACAAATATTTTAAGGATTATATGGTCCAAAGCAAAAATACAAAATACAAAATAGTTTATTGGTGTTATATATTAAATACATTAAGTATAGTTTGGATCTTTGCGCGTATTTCAAATTAGGTACGATCTGCTCGTGTACTGCTACATTGCAGCAATACATTTATAGTGTCAACAAATACAATGATAATATGTATAAATGAAACATTGTCCAGTACTCGCCATTGCTCAAAAGTAGAGTTGACTTTTCTATTTATTTTTGATTATTTGATACCAACAACTAATTGAGATACGCAAAGATCCAAACAAAACACTTTTTTATATATAATTTATATACAGGGTGTCCCAACCTAAAGTAGGCACCCTGAATAAAGATAAATTTTTTTTGAAAAATTTTTTGTAAGAAATCCTTTTACTGTTTCTTTAATTTTTTTTTCTTACATCTCCTTTATTTCTGATGGTAATTTATAGAAAGTTTCATGGCCATAAAGTCCGGTCTACTTTCTTTTTAGCTAACAATACATTGTCTCAAATTATCTTTATTTCTTGTATTGTACTCATGAAAGTGTCCATCATATGTTTTATACCTATTATTTGTAATTTTTATATACGTTAAATTTTCGGAATGTTCTGTTGGTCTGGGCCGCACCACCCCACACTATTATACCATAAGACATAACACTGCATGGTAGGTCGACAATAATGTGCTTGGCGACTCAGAAGCTGCCAAACTCTGCAGAATTAAAACACTAGTTCTGTAAACATCCCATTTTAATTTAGGGTCTAACTATACTCCTAAGAATTTTACATGGTCTGTTTAATTCACGTTGTTTAAATTTGTAAGCGAGAAAATCATTCTGTTTTATCTTTATTTAGTAATAAACTGTTTGAATTAAATCAAGTTTCCGCTCTTGACTGTGCCATGACCAACTTCTCTCGCAGCAATGACTCACCAGAGTAGGTCGCTATTGAAGATTAGAAAGAGGACTGGTTCTAAGACTGGCCCCTGAGGCACACCTATATCCATTCTTGCTTCCGAAGATGACACACCATCCACCTTGACGGTTTGATATCGATCTTCTAAATATGATTTTAAGTTTTCTACTATGGTCATTAAATTTATAGTATTGTAGCCTGACACAGTCAAGAGCTTTACTTAGATCTAAAAAATTGACTGAAATATATTCCATATTTTCAGATATCTGCATTACATTGCTGATAAGATTAAGAATTTCCATAACAGTATTTCTACCTTTCCTAAACCCGAACTGGTTATTACAGACTCGTTTGCTTTAAAATGCCTAGTAATTTTATTTGCCATACATTTTTCTACTATTTTTGCTATAATTGTGCTAATAGGGATATTGGCTGGTAATTCGCTACATGACTTCTATCCCCCTTTTCAAAAACTGGTGTTACAATGACCTCTTTCAGGACCTTTGGGAATAGACCTACATTGAAATATATATTTATAAGCTTTGTTAACGGTATTATGATAAGATTTTTGAGAGGTTTTATAATTTTAACGTTTAACCCATATACATCACAGATGGTTTCATTTTTCAACCGGACTATTACATCCCTCACATCGTTAAATCTTACTTCCCAAAAGTGAGCACAAGAAACGTCTAGATTTTCTAAATTATCTATAGTATTGACATTGGTTTTTGGTACATCTTTCACTATATCATGAACGATATTGGAACGGAAGTTACTTAACTGTTCGACTGTTATGTCTATAATTTTGTTTACTCCCCTTTCTTTTACTAATTATTTTCCACATGAATTTTGTGGGGTTTTTATCAAATCTAATCATTTCATCATTAATTTGCTAATTTTTTGGAAATTTGTACAGCATTTGCATACATTATTTTATATTGTCCAGGTGTTTTGTATTGTTTTTAGAGATTGCCCAGAAAACCATATACCCTCATGTCTCTAAGTGTATCATTAAACCATCTAACTTTGTGAGGATGACCTCTTCCACCACATAGTTCTTTTCAGGAAAAGACTCCAGATATGCCTTTTCCAAAATTTCAATGAATATTTTAAACTCTCTTTCAGCACCCATTTCTATTCTAGTGATGATATCCCAGGAATAACTTTCCACCATGTTATAGGAAAATAGAATACATTCATTTAACGTCGATCTATTTTCACTACCAACGCCAATAATTATAGATGCCAGGGGATAAACTCATGCGCTTATATAAGCGCTAGCACCTCTAATCTGGAAATGTCGCCAAAATTTTGTCATGGTTAGAAATCTGTTACTTATTCACATTGCCGATAGATGGTTTTACATCCTCTGCTCGATTTTGAACTCGAACGGTTTTGGTGGAAGCACGTGTCCTCGTCCTTTGCACCACTGCACCAAGCCTGTTAATCAAAAAGTTTATAATTACTGTACTACAACTAAATCTGGCCAAATTATTATTTTTATAAATATTTTTGGGCAAATTTTTTGTAACTAAATTTAACTTTGATGTCATTTAATATAAAGCTAGTTAACATAAAGTTATCCCAATACAAAATATTAAGAAAGAGCCGCAACTGTCGGTGGGCGCCCTTGGTGCAAGACGATATATTGTGTTATGAAAGCTTCAACAACAAATACTATTTCGCCCAGGTCGAAATTTTGGCTAGTAATTAATTATGGCTTTGTACAAAGATTGAAAACTAACATTATTAGCTCATAGGTTTAGTTTAGTACACATTTTATAAATGAGTAATGTGTTACACGAAAACAAAATGATGATTTATTTAAAAATTAAAGTAATAATTGCTGTTGTTCATTAGCAAAGAATGTTTCAATTTTACTTTTTGTATGAACTCTCTTGTGTTCCATCCTTATAGAAATATGATTTATGATATGTTATATCAGTTTAATTTTCTTTTTTGTCTGCTTTATTACAAAAACTGTGTCTTATTTTTCCTATAAACATGCACTAAATGTGTTTTTATTGTAATAATAAAAATATTTGAGGCCGCCTTTATTACATTTTTTCATATAGAAGGTCTGTGGTCTATGTATCACAAAGACAGTCTTATGCTTCTAACAGTTTCATAAGCCTATAAAAGTACTTCTTGACAGATGTGATACATTGCTTGTGGGTTGTCTTCAAACGATACAATAAATGTCCGTCTAAAATAGTTGTTACAACATATTAGTAAATAAAAAAAATATTTTACACTTTTTATTTAAGTGGGACTAATTTATTGACTTTATTGGCACAGATTATACTAGATAACTTAATTCGATAAAATGGAATATACAAAAATCACACTTTTCTTATCAACTGCCAGGTAGAATTATGTAATGTGCGGTAGTCAGATTCGATCTACAGGGTTATCCAACGAAAAGGCCCATCCCTATATTTTTTTTATTTTTCAAGTTACAAAAAAATGTTTTAAATAAAAGTTGTAGTGAATCAAATCAACTGTTATAGAATCCCTGAAAAGATTATACAGGTGGTCCTATAAAAGCGTGACAAACAAAACTTACATATTTTTAAATGACACCCTATATTTTTTTACATTTTTGAAAATGTGTTTTTTGTAATTTCAAACATTGATATGTTGTCTCATCTTTTACTGCTTTTTATTTATTGCAAATTTTATACTACCAGCATCTGCATGGTCATCAGGTTCGCCATGGATGAAAAACAATTAATTTGATACGTATGCCTCACAAAATAAATTAATCAATTCAAAAAGCAAGCTGAGAGGTTTTGCGTGTCATAATATTTGTGAAAACATTTACTTTATCAGAGAGATATATGTTCACTATTTATTAAAAGTAAGAAGAACTCTTCAAGTGGTAACAATTTAGTTGGTATAGTATGAATTTATTAAATTATTCTGTAAGGCATAAGTGTCAAGTTAAGTGATTTTTTGTCCATGACTAATCTAATCAACTGGCAAATGATGATAGTATAAAATTTGCAATAAATAAAAACCAGTAAAAGAGAAGATTCAACATATCTATGTATATGAAATC
Source organism: Rhamnusium bicolor (assembly GCA_029963845.1). Classification (NCBI taxonomy): domain Eukaryota; kingdom Metazoa; phylum Arthropoda; class Insecta; order Coleoptera; family Cerambycidae; genus Rhamnusium; species Rhamnusium bicolor. The sequence goes on from JANEYF010004141.1 coordinate 9,216, forward strand.
ACAAAACAAATGCAGATTTCAAAAATGTAAAAATGAATAGGATGTTCCCGCTTTTATGAGATCACCTGTATATTCTTTGCAGGGTTTCTAAAAAGTTCATTAGATTCAATACAACTTTTATTTGAACAATTTTTTTCTAACTGGAAAATAAACAAAATATAGTGGTGGGCCTTTTCCTTGGATAACCCTATATATGCAATGAATAATATTTTCCTGGCAGGTATTGTATGGGCAAGATTTTAAATTCATCGATAGTAGCACGGGATAAATTGTTATTTTACTTACACCCAAGGGATAATATGTTATACATACATTTAATAAGTATATCAATGAATTTGTACAGTAGATATTCACTCGATGACAAATCTAGAAGTTCAAAAAGACGTCATCAAGCAAGATTTCAACACGAATGACAACTAGGGAACGACTTACTAACACGTAGATATGGATATTTACTTAATTTAAAAACAAATTAATTATTTTCCTTATAATAATCATTACTACTTGTATCCAATTGAACTTTTGCATCAATTATTTCTAACAAAAAGTAAAACAAATTAAATAAAATATATCTTTAATATAAAATACAGTATATAATATTCTATATTAATTAGTAATATTAATAAGTATTATTCTGTATTACTATTTTGTCACTGCATACCACATAACATTTTAAAATTATAACTTTACATGTTTCTACTACGATAGGACTGTGATCCGCTCAAAAGCTGCATTATTTACTCCTCCTTTAAACTAGGAGTGAATGTTTTAGCCAATAGTAAATTACCATGACGTCTTTTTGTACTATCAAACATAAACCAAATAAAAAGTTCGGAGGACTGTCCGGCATCGGGTAATCCGAAAAAAAATAATAATAATACGCATGGCAGAGTAGTACTGAGTATGGCATGTAACAACCTCAGGAGCTCAGATCCCCTCTTGCAGTTTGTGAAACATCACGAAACTGTAGGAGTGGGAGCAGGATTGTTCAAGGCAGCAAAAAGAGCCGCAGATGAACTCGGTCTCGCATTTGATATCAGGCGAGGAGGCCGGCGAGGTGCTCATGTAGAGTCAGTCACCGAACTTCAGCCAAATCATCTGTAAGCCCGAATCAGAGCTGCCGAACAGGAAAATCTGTTTCGGCAGCACGTCGATAAACCCCAGCATGGTGTCTTCTATAAGAACATAGAAACACTGAGTTTATCGACCAGGCTGACAATCGCCTTTCTAAGGTCAGCCGGGCTTAAGTCAGACACCGAGGGATTCATTATGGCCTGTCAGGATGGTGTTATCAACACCTTGGTCTACCGTAGCCGCGTGTGGCGTGTAGAAGTTCCTGATATCAACTGCAGGACTTGCCATCAGGCGCCGGAATCGCTCATGCAGTTACTTTCTGCATGCCCCATATATGCGATTTCGGGCTACATCCACCGACATAAGGCGGCTTTTCGAGTGCTATAATACCATCTAAGGCACTCGTACGGGGTAGACCAGGCACCAGTGCTGCCTTACGTCCCCGGAGATATTGAGTCCGTTGTCGAGAACGAGAAACGAAGGATTTACTGGAACTACACGTTCCCGACTGTCAGGCTAATCCAAGCCAATAAGCCTGACATAGTCCTCCTCGACCACTCAAGGTGATGTATGTCATCGAGTTCTCGGCACCTGCGGAGAAAAACATCACCTTGAAGGAGGAGGAGAAAAGGACCAAATATCGCGATCTCCGGTACGAGCTCCAAGTGCTGTACCCAGACTACTCGGTCAAAATGGTCGTCCTTATTATCGGTGTACTCGGAGGGATAAAGCCTACGCTGCTCTCGGAACTGAAGATCATACCGGCCTGCCAAAAACCAGCCGAGTGGCTGGCAGGTCAAATGCAGAAGGCGGTCATTCTGGGTTCACTCCGTCTGCTTAGGGCATACGATTCTGGTATCTACAGTCACTAACCCTTCGGGATGTGGGGAGTGGCTGTAGTTGATGCGCCGGCGCGACTCCCGTGAGGCGTCGGAGGCCACGGGAGGACTGACCGGCATCATCATTAGTAGTACATAAATATAAAACTAATTACCGAAAGGGCGAGAGTTTAGCATTAGCTATTCTTACACCTAATCCTAAATAAATCTAATACAAGAAAGAACAAAAAAATATATAAGAATGAAAGTTAAAAGGAAAATTATTTTATATTTAAGATTCTTACACCCAACCCTAACTAAATGTAATACAAAAGAAAAAGATAAAAAATTGTAAAAATGAAAGTGGAAAAAAATTGTTATTTATAAAACTGCAAGAAAATTCCTACATATTATACACGTTAGAAATAAATGATAATAAAAACGAAAAATTAACCATTTACCATTTGTGAAACAAAGAGAGAGAAAGAAAAAGTAGAAGTTAAATGTGCTACATGTATATAAAGGATAATGTAACCTATTGGCTGTTCAATAAACGTTTTTTAACATAGTTTATTAAATTATTTAGTGACTTTTTTGACATCGTTAGCTGAAAGTTGTATTCCTTAATTGCATTGTATGTTAATGTTCTTCAAAAAGTAGCTGTTGTATGTTTTGACATTGTAAATAAATGACTGTGTCAAACATTTACCGTGTGCGTCTCGCTGCGAAAGACAAATTTGCCTTTCAAATATTTTGGATCGACTAAAGTAATACGCGATGTGTAAAAGTTAATAAGTGTAATTGCCAAGTATTTTCCAATTTGTAATTCCGAGAATTTTTTTATATGATCATATTTCCTCAATGAAAATATAAGTCTGCCACAGTAATTTTGCACTCTCTGTAAACGTACTTTGTGAGATGGTCTAAACAAGGATAGTACATAAGCAATAGTGCAGAACTGGAGGAACCAAAGTTTCACATAACTTTAACCTTTTCGTTATATTTCTTCGGTTCAGTTCAACATTCATCCATCAAGGTACGAAGATCTTTGATCACAGGCTAGGCTCTGCTACCTAAACGAGGACCGACTGTCGACTGGTGACCATTCATCAGTCCGAAACGTTCATTTTCGATCTAGACCCACCCTCATCGTTCACCTTACCGCTCAATGATATGTTGCCGGTACAGTTCGCAGTTTGGGGCGGTTTACATAGCTCGCCTGGAACTAGTTCGTTTAAAAATGATGAACTAGTTCATCTAGTTCACCAAAAATAATGGTTCGTTTTTTTTTAGTTCATTCGCGAACTGACCATCTCTATAGACTAAAAGTGTGCCTAGTTTAGGGAATATAATTCTCGTCGGTGGACGACCGCACATCGATGCCGGATTTACATGCAAAAGGTTAATTAATTAATTAATGTGTAATTACACTGTCAAATATTACAATTCAATTTATTATTATTATATCACATGTTTTTCGGAATATAGTATTAGGTTTAAATCCATCTCTGGAATGACATCCAAATTATCTATGTTTACTGATAACTATTCATATGCATCGCCCACTCCATCCGATTAAGAAATTTTCTAGAAAGAAATCTTATGAAAAGCTACAATACTGTCTTTGTCATCTACCAGTTTTCTATTATTCCATCACTGTCTGCCACATTAAACACAGATTTCGCATGAAGAGGTGACCGGTAGTGTACACTATTTCTTAAGGGACTTTTACACGGTCAGCTCAGTTATCAGTTCCATTTCCGTTTCAGTTAAATGATTGGTTGAAAAATTCAAATATAATATATTTAATCGTTCAGTTCAACATTTACACAATTTTCAACTGACCATTTAACTGAAACTGAAAGGGAACTGATAACTTAACTGATCATGATCCTTTAGTCACAGAAACTGATCAATTGGTGTTATTACGAGAGTTGGTAAGTCGTGCGGCTATTCAGTGGTGCAATAGCAGGTAGATAGTAATCTGGTGAGGCAATGACCGGCTGGCGGACAAATAGAAGCGAGCCGCGAGACTAGTCCATCGTTGTATGTCGTAGTGTTTACACGTTAATTTATTCCTCTTCGTTGTATTTTATGTTGTTGTATTGTTGATAATTTTATTTGTTGAATTTTAGTTGATATTAATGTAATAACAAAATAGGTCAGACGTGTGCAAGGATAAATAACGGCCATGCACTGACAAAGTGAATAAATTCATCAGTGAATTCTCGGATTTATTCTATAATGGTGCTACAATAATTTGCAAGGTGTGCGAGACAAATCTGATTGTAGACGTAAGGTAAATACGGGCAACATAAAACTAAAAAAAATTGCGTGCCTTCGAAAATACAGTTTATTCGGTTAACTGTTAATGCTGATTGTCTGTCATGTTCCGCTGTATATACTCGATAAACAACCATTTCGGAAGTTCTGGATTAAATACAATCCGCAGGTGATGGCATAACTATGTACCACCTGTACGCGAATACATTGTAAATAAGATTAAATGTGTATTAAAAAATTATATTGTAAATGTTATTGTACGTGTACTGGACACTCTTAAACCGACATTTCCACTATTACTAAGAAGCAAAAGACTAACTGAGTGTACTGGTAAAACAATTACGCGGGTGGTGCTGGAGACGTTATAAAAACTTGACCTGTCAGCAAGTCAACTGTTGATGTTTGTTACCGATGGTACAGCGACAATGCGTTTGGTAGGCCATTCTCTTCAATAACACGGTTGTAGGTTGGTACATCTTATGTGTAAACTGCATGCTTTACATATTGTGGTAGAAACCATTCGACAAGATTTTCCAGAGGTAGATGCATTAATAGCAAATACAAAAAAAGTGTTTCTTAAATCTCCTAAACGTCTTTGCGTATTTCACAGCAAGTGTCTCGGTATTCACGAACCACCACAGCCGATTCTGCACGTTGGAGAACATGTTTGAAGGCAGCTTTTTGTTATGCTGAATATTTACAACAAATAAAAACTGTGATAGGTACTACAATTCAGCCCTGAAGAGGCTGCAGCTATTAAGGAGTGCCCGAAAAAATTTGAAGATATTTCCATTGAAACAGCTTTAAAACTATTCATACGAACTATAAAAGACTACATGACGCCATACACTTACAAAACAGTGCGTTGTCGTTAGCGAAGTCACTGCAAATAGTGTGATGGTACTGATAGTGAAACCGCAGATCCGTTAAGTGAGTTCAAAAACTATTTTAAGTAAGCCTGTATTACATCAATAGATGTCGAACGGTCGTTCTCAAAATATATGCATATTTTTTCACTACAGTGAACATCACTCACGGAGACAACCATAGAAACATACCTGATGCTGCAAAGTTTTTAGATATTGTCTCCAGTTTGTGATGATATTAAAGCATTAAACCAGTTAAGAGGGTAAGCTGTGCATCCATTGTTATAAATTGTAACAGTTTCTTGGTTTTGTTACTGGTTAATTTCTTTTATTACGCTTATTACGATGCGTACGCCTATGTCCCGCCGCACATTTCTGCCAACTCTAGTTATTGCACGTTAATTCCACATAGTGTTGAATTGAAATGTTAAACGTGGTCGATTTTAAACAGCTTAGGAGTATAATAAATGAAATAGGGCCAAAAATGCAATATTGGTTCCTATCAAAGCCTAAAATAATAGTCATTTTTTAACATATCAATATACTTACTATCATAGATTCCAAAGAACAAAATAATCGTTGTTATATGTAAAGAACAAATGTTTAATTTATTTCCGACTTCCCATAATTATTATTAAGATTATATGGGAAGTAAACAGGTTAAATATGTTGTGTGGTTTTAAATTGGCTGAAGCTTTGTATATCGTGATCAATTATCAATTATCATCATTTTGAACTTATTGTTGCTCATAACTCGTTTAATTATATACGTTTCCTCTTTAAATTACATGACTTTTATAAAAAGGTATCATTAGAAGTTTTTATGTCATTGTGAGTTTGAAAATTTGTGGTTATTTAAACACGGAAGGATGAGAATCACCCTAACATGGTATAATAATAGCAATAATGAAATTTAAAGTGGTTAAAATATATAATTCACTATTATTTTAAATATAACAGTTTATGATAAATTATATTTCTTCGCGTATTTTGCATATGTAATAACACTTTTAACTAGGTGTGTTCATTTGAAGCTTTTAACAAAAATCGTTTAATTATGTTAGAACTATAATTAAACTGAGAAAATACGGAAATTTAATACAGGGTCTATCGAAATTCGCGCATACCGACAGTACTGACAATATACAACGAAAACAGAATAGAAAGTTCCTTTACGATTTTTCATTTTGACGAATGCTTTTCTAGTTATCATGATCTTTATTTTTAATTTCAAATGTATGATTCAACTAGTTAAAACTAAAATAATTACAACATTTGTTCAAAATATCCACCGTCTGCTGATAAACATGTCTCATCAGTAAAGCTGGCCCAGATCACTTGGCCGACAGACCGGTCATATGACTCATATGTTTACATCATATCATAATACTTGAATAAGTACAATAAATGGAAATAAATTTTAACTATAATGTTACATTTTATAAAAATTTTTATAAAACTCACCCTTTTAAGCAAATTTATGAAGTAGTTTGGTTGTCGTCATCACAAAGTGGGGAAGATCTATAGTATAATAGCATCAGGTATGTTTCTACAGCTGTCTCCGTCAGCGATGTTCGCTTTGGTGAAAAAATATGTTTGTATTTTGAAAATGACCGTTCGACATCTACGGATGTAATACAGGCATAAGTAAAACAATCTGTAAACTCACTTAACGAAGTTGTAGATGCAACATCACAAATTTGTCTTACTTTGCTAAAATCAGGATCTTTCTGTAATACACTCTCGAATTTTTCACTAACGCGATTATTTTTTGCGTCATTTATAGCCTGTAGCTGTGTATTTACGTCGTCAACTATTTGCAGCGATTCCACTAACGACAACGAACTATTTTGCAATTTTTCTATTGCGTCGTGTAGTCCTCTATAATTGTTATTAATAGTTTTTAAATCTGTTTCAAGGGAAACGTCTTGAAAGCTTGTCTGGCTTTCCCTAGTAGCTGCAGCCTCGTTAGGGTTGAACTGTGGTATCACAGCTTTTATTTGTTGAAAATATTCATCACAATAAAAAGCCGCTTTCAACCACGTTCCCCAATGTGTAAGAATCGGCTCTGGTGGTTCAGGGATACCAAGACACTGTCTGTGAAATGCTCGAAGCCGTTTAGGAGATTTGAGAAATACTTTTTTTGTATTTGTTATTAATGCATCTACCTCTGGAAAACATTTTCGAATCGTTTCTGCCACAAGATGTAACGCATGCACTTTACACGTAACATGTAAAAACTTACAATTGTCTCTTTGAAGAGAACGGCTACCGTGCATTGTCGCGGCATCATCAGTCACAAACATCAATACTTGACTTGTTGAAAGTTCAAATTTGTCGAATGTCTCCAACACCACACGCGTAATTATTTTGGCAGTACACGCAGTTAGTCTTTTACTAGCTAGTAAAAGTGGAAATGTTGGTTTAAGAGGGTTCAGTACACGTACTACAATATTTAAAATAGATTTTTTTTTACAATCTGTCGTCTCGTCAATACATAACCAGGGCCGTGTATTTTTTAATCCACATTTAATCCCATTTACAATGTCTTCACGAACAGCTGGAATATATCTACGAAACGATGTACGACTTGGTAAGTTCACCTGGGGATTGTATTTATTCCAAAACTCCCGAAATGGTTGTTTATCCAGTATGTGTAGCGGAATATTACAAGCTATTAACATTAACAATAAATCAAACATAAACTGAGTTGTCAAAGGCATGCCATTTTTTTTATTTTGATGTTGCACGGTATTGATATGACGACGACAATCTGTTTTGTGCCAGCACATTAAGTCTTGATTGCAAACTTTACAAATTATTTTGCATCCATCATAGAATAAATTCGGAAATTCACCGATAAATTTATTCACTGTGTCCGCGTACGGTCGTTTTTTACCCTGCAGCGTAAATCACTTCTAAATCGGCAAGTGTGACGCCAGCGCAAGACCGTGGCTGTACTCCAGCCACCTCGGCCAGCTTTACTCATCAGGTCGTTGCATTGCTCATACACAGTTTCTTATCATCTCTGGTGTTATTTCCTGCACTGCCTGAAATATGCGCTCGTTAGCCACTGGTGTTTTTTATAGTAAAGACTAGGTAAAAAAAGTCGCATGACGTTAAGTCTGGTGAAGAAGGCGGTCAGGTAAATGGATCGCCTCTGCCAATATGGCAGTGATTAGAGAAAGTATTGTTGATATATTCCCGAACATTTAATGCGAAATGAGGGCCCGCTCCATCATGGATAAAAATCATATTTTGATGCATATTCAGAGGTAAAGCTTCCAGGAACCCTGATGGACTTCTTGTAGTTAATACACCTACGTTTTTTTTTAATATTACGTTTATTTGTTAGGTTTATTTTAGTTAATGAGTTTTGTATGGCAAATATGTTTATGTTATTTTTTGACAAACATGTCAAAATCGTATTCCCACATTTTATAACTTTTTTGAATGTTCTGTACAAAATAATGTTTGTGAAAGATTGAAATACTTCATGTTGAGTCGAAGTAGAAAAAGATATTTAATTTTTTTTCTAACACTGGTATATATGATTGTATATTTACTCTTAATTGTTAATTGCAAACAAAACTTTTAAGAACATTTTAATAGTGATGATACCTACAAATTTTTAAAAATGTAATTTTTCCACCTTAATACGAAGAGCAAAGAAAACTTTGTTACAAGTTACTACTAGGTTTTAAAAGATACAACCTCTTATAGATTTTTTTCCAAATCGATAAAAAAATAGTTGATATAAGATTACAATTTTTTAGTGGACTGTATAATGTCCCTCAAAGCAATAAACAATTGACACAAAGGTAGTTTTTTTCCCATAACAAGTTGAAATTAAAGTTTGACAGACAATAATTACTTCACATGGAAGTAACTTTCTAATTACATTACTACGATCGCTTGTAGCAAAATCTAGGTTTTGCCCCTTAAAAAAATAAGTTAACCTGTATTCATTTTTAATATCCGTTAACTCCTGTTATTTGAATGAAAGTAAACATAAATTTGCTTCATCATTTTGTCCTTAATTGTATGCTACCTCCACAGTCACGGCATCATTTACTCAAGGGTTGATAGACGATGTGACAGAGAACCTACATATAATGGGTGTCGTTTAGCACGGAATGACGAAGTACGGACCTACTTGTGGTCTGACAGTCAAGTGACGAAATTTCACTCTGTGAGACGTATGACGGTCATTTTCTCTAGAGATGCCCATCTCGTTCAAAGCCAGGTCAGGGGTCGACTGCTATTTGAGCCAACTACGCGGTCACCACGCTGTGAGATATACCCGTCATTAATGAATAAAATTATACACAGTGTGCCAAGTTAAAATGGTCATATCTCAACGCTAATTTGTGGATATGTTTAGGAACGATTTCAAACAACATTAATTATAGAAGAAACATGGCAAGAAACTGTAAAGTTCAACATAAGAGTTTCTAGTCATCATATGTACCTAAAACTCAAACACATTTTTACAAAAATAAATAAATTTTGTTTTAAATATAAAAATGAAATAGTTTTATGTATAATTTATACAAAATCGAATTTTATTGGTTCTGTAGGTTTTTGTATGGTCCATCTTGTAATCAAGATTATTTTACTGGTTAATCCTATTAGACATTTCCAAAGTATTGACCATATTAATCGTCAGTTACTTCTAGCAATACCAACCAAGCCTGAGTTCAAACTTATTTACCATTTTTAGACTATAAATATAAACCCGAAGAATCTGCAGTAGTCGAGTCGTGCAACTATTGTAAAAATGACACTAGCATCTACTAGACAACGACGAAGTTACTATTTTAATAAATCTTTAACGGGTTTTAAGAAATTTAGAGTGATAATTCGGCTATATGCGTGAACTATTATGAAAGTTAATCTACACCTCTAGTAATATTTCATATTATAGAATTGGATCAGTGAGTAGTACAATTGAGAGAAAATTATATTGGAATAGTGTACCACAAGGTTCTTATTTGCAGCCCTTTTTATTTTATATTTATAATTCTAATTTAATCATGAGTATAAATAATTGTAGTGTGCAACTTTTCAAGGGAACCAAAGTACCAAATCATATCAATAACAGAGATTTAAAATCTTTTGCATATCAAGACAACTACATAACATAAAACCCTAAAATGTTATTTTATTCAAAGAATTCAAGTAGACGTAAAAAAACTTAATAATTAATAAAAGAGATACATAAAAGTCTGGTAGAAATCTAGGTATTATTTATAAACGCATCCATATGATGTTCCGTAACGAGCTCGGACGGAGGTATCGGTTTCCAGTGACGGATTTTATGTAGACCTATTAAAGAGAATTTTATTTCATTTTAAAATGTTAATACGTAAACCTGTTTTATCGGAAAACGTATGACAAAAAACAAAAGTTATATTTTTACACTAGCCAAATTTGAGGGTAATGTCACACTATGCTTCTCCTTATAATTCCTGAACAGCTAGAGATATCTAAATTCTGTAAAGACATTTGATATATTGAATGTATTGGTGAATGTAACACTAACACGTATATGTATTTTTACTAGCGATCACAAGAGTAAAAGTATATTACTAATATTATTTGTTGTAAATGTTTCGAAATTAATCTCTGGCGGCTTTCATTAAAAACCATTTGTATTGTGAGGAGGACCGTTCAACGTCGGCAGATGTAATTGGCGCATACTTAAAATATTTGAACTTTTTCAGAAACTAATTCTTTGTCGTTTAAAAGATCATCTGCCACCCCTCAGACAGATTATCGGGAAATTCAAAAACAGAAAAAGTTTTGAAAATTTCTTTAAAAGGTCGAATAGATGTTAAATATCCAAAGTATCAACTGACAAAACCAAAACTCGTGACGGAATGTAAATATAGAAAAAATAAATCAAAAATCACCCCACATAGGGCAGTTTGGCAACCTACTATTCAGTGCAAAAATTTGAGTCCCTTTGGATGAAAAATAAAAAAAGTTTTGAAAAAAATCTTTTTTATGTTGGCTGACTACAGACGCTTTAATTGTTAATTACGCCTCTGCTATAAAGACATTTGATTGGTTCCTTGTTAAGAGCTACTCAACAGTAGAGGTTTCAATCCCGTACCCCAGACCCTTTTGGTTCCTAAATGTTTATTTATAGATAGAATATCTCCAGTTCTCTTCAAGTGAGTGTTTATAATAAATTGACTTTATCAACTTTGGATATTACAGAATTTCAATTTACATCAGCTTTATTTAAGTACTTGGAAAATATATTTTATTGGCTTGATATAATAGACATGATTTATAATCTTTCATCAAGAATATATTTTTTTGTAAAGACAAATACAAAAAGTTTGGAGCCCATGGACCTTCTTTCAGCTGGCTAATTTTGTTCATCACCGAATTTATATTGTCTTTGGCCTTTAGAACACGTGTACCAAATTTAAGTCCAGATATTATGTAAAGAAAAATTTTTAATATCCCGCAATTTTACATTTTTCTTTTTTTATTCATTATGTCTCTTGTGGTGGTGCCGCATTCACCAAATTTAATGTGTCACCTACAATGTTGTTGAAAATCTTAATTGCCAAATTTGGTAAATCTATCATTAGTATTTTTGAGTTATCGTGGCCCCACACACGCACATACGCATACGCACACGCACACGCACACGCACATGCACACGCACACGCACACGCACACGCACACGCACACGCACACGCATACGCACACACACACACACACACACACACACACACACACACACACACACACACACACACACACACACACACACACACACACACACACACACACACACACACACACACACACACACACACACACACACACACACACACACACACACGAATCGACAAACATTTTTCGGAAAATAGCCAGAATGGATTCAGGAGGTTCAAAATGTATATATCAATCAAAATCTCGAGGTCGATTACTATACTTCCTTATATTAGGCATAAGAAAGTAAGAAAGAGAGTTGAAATGTTCTTATGAAACATAAATTAGAATGTAATCTAAAAAGCTCCTACTTCCGGTTTTACATTTTCAAAGAAAAATAAACTACTATACTAGAATGTGGACTGTCTATAACAAATTCTGAAAGCTAAACTTCTTTGACATGTTAACAACGGACAACGTATATTATGTATATCTAAATATAAATAGGCTTATTGAGTTTCATCAAACAATGTAATAATTGAGCTGTATTCATGTAGAAGAGCTCTTTTTAGTATAACCATCATTTCCTATGCTATTATAAACTTATTTTCGAATATGTTAACAATTAAAATGAAATTATAATTAATCATAATCTTGTTAGAAAATTTTTCGGAAAAATGTCTATAAGCCTAAAATTTAATTGAATTCTTTGTTTTCTAAGTTATTTTATTTTTATTGTGTTCTTATGTTATTTTTTTAGGTTCTCAATCTCGATCATCATTCATATGGTTTTGGCCCCTTTAACTGGTCTTGAAATATGTATCTTTAATTATGAATATGCTATATATTTTACTACGTTTTTATTATTATTACAAACTTTTAATGATTCAGCATATCAATACTTATGCAAGTAGTCAGATTAAACTTGAGAGACCTGATTATTTATTCTATTATTATTATTATTATTCTGTTCTATTATTTTATTATTCTATATTATCCTATTTTATTATTCTATTATTTATTATTATTATTCTATTTTTTATCTATGTTTATATGGTTTCGTGGTCGAGTGATAAGGATACTTGCCTCTTACCCTGGAGTCTCGGGTTCAATCCCCGGTTGAGGAGCTAGGATTTTTTCTAAACCGGAAATGAATCCTAACATACTCGGTCATTGGAATTATTGTGCCCATTGTCTCTAAATGTGTAGCGCTCTCCTCCCGTTTATTTCGTTACCTTTAATTTGACAATTATCATATTGTTTTATATTTAGCAAATATTTATTTAAGCTATCTTTCTATTTGACTGTCTATGTCCAGACATTCTAAGTTCTATCTTCTTGAGAATTACCTTCTTTTAGTAAAAAATATCTTAAAATATAGTGAATATCTATTTCATTTTGTTTATTATCATAGCTACACCTAGTTTATTTGTTAGACTAGTATTTTTTATATTTAACGTAACTTTTATTGATACTTAAGTTAATTGAGGTCTTCAACTTCCTAAAATATTGTGGGATACAAATCCTAGTTTGGTTAGTTTGCAATTTACTCTATAAATTTGTGTTAACTTTCATATTTTGTCTACATTGCTGGACAATTCAAACAGCCTTTTACATTGTTTTTTGCCTGTAGTACTGATCTCATAAAGTTCTCCCCTTTTTATGTAAATACCTGGACCAAGAGAAGAGGACATAACTGGTGGATCGCACTAAACATTATATACTGAGTGGAGCAGGAAAACGATATTTTATGCAACTGGCATTTCGTCTCAAGGGTAACTGCAGTACTGACAGTGGTGATTCAAACTAACACCAAATCCATTCAAAGCTAGCCGTTGGTGGATTCTTCGTAGGATTGACCCATTTGAAGTTACGTAAGGTCTTCGTTCCCAATGAAATTTTATGTTTGGTCAGAAGAATTTTTGTAGATCAGTTATTTTTTTTTAACTAACTTCATATCATTTTTTTTGTTTATTTTGTTGGTCTTCAACCTCCAATATATATTTTTACCAAAGAGGATATCTGAGACTTTGTAAATTTTGTACATTTTTGTACATTACCACTTTATTATACTTTTTATCTAATAATATCATTTTATTCGACTTCATTCCCAAACTGATTTCACGTTATCTTTATCTATTAAAGTAAACTTTTAATTAATTGGTACTTGCAAAAGTCCTGGCGCCCAGATCAATCTAAGCCCTTATTCACGAACTGCTAACTGAGCTGCCAGTCAATAAGTATAAGTACAACCACCAGCTAATTGTGTTATGCCATCAATTGGGTGAAAGATACTGTAATTTAGTATAAAGGAAAATAAAAGCTATCGTTTTCAAATTTAGCACACCGCCTTTCTATGTAAAGCTGTATTTACATCTCAAGAAAAACATAGTAACAGAAAGCCATTGGCGTAGATACGGTGGTGACAGACCTCTTTTATGGAAATGTTGTACACCACTGTATATTTTTGAAAAAAATTGTAAACTATTAAATGGCCAATGGTATTTTGAGGAAGAAAGTGTTTTTGTAAAATTTTTTAAAAAAAGCCGTTTCCGATTTATTTGTTGTTAAAATCTTTTATGCTGACGTTTAAGATTATCATCTCAAGACAGAGCATTAGAAAAGCTAACGATGCAAAACAAATAATATTTACCTGTCTGTCAAATAAAGTATAATTGTGAATCAATTATTATTGTAACTGTCTTTTGAGATTAGTGCGATTAATTGTGTTATTACGTCATCCTTGTAACTGTGAAGATCATACTGTTTAGTAACGAAGAATATGTTCATTACTGTTATGGATTATGTGACGGAAAGCAGCGGTTAGTGAGCATGCAAGACGTTTTCCAAATAGGAGACTTTCAGATTCTCGCGTTTTTGTTAGAACACGTCTTTGGTAACTTTGGCTTGCACGTAAATAATGAACTGAACAGAATTCATAGAAATAATAAACGAAATCGTATTCTTCAAGCCTTTAATAATAATCTGGGGCTGATCTCTGACAGAGCAAGTCAGTAACTGCAAGAACCGAAATCACAAATAATACGAACGTTACGGAATGACCATAGACATTTTTATCATCTACATCTCGTGCAGCATTTACGCCCTGGGGATGCTGAAGAGTGCTTTTTGCCAGTGACTAAAGCATAAGGAAATCCTGATTTTTTGCGTAAACTCTATGGACAGATGAATCTACATTCACTAAACCAGTAGTAGTGAACTATCACAGTCTTCATGTTTGGAACCACGAAATTTCAAGATGATTTCAGTGTGAACATTTGCCTGGGTGTTTTCACAATAACATTTATGATCCACATTTGCTACCCCCAAGATTAAACTGGCAATTTCCTGCTTAATTTTATCTAGGATTTGCACCCGATTTATGATACAATAATTGGATACAATTGGATTGTGCTCCAGCGGATTTTGGAAGATTTTCAAGGTAATCGTTAAATGCAAATTATCTACAGCGTTAGCTTGGTTGGTTAGAAATAAATGATATGCCATGGCCACCCAGGCTACCGGATCTCAAGCCACTAGACTTTTATCTTTGGGGATATTTAAAAGAAAGGGTTTATGTTACTCTATGAGATGTGGCAAAATTCAAAGTCAAATATCTGCCGCGGTTAATTCTTTGATTCAAGGGTGTCAGAAATGCATTGATGTAGGTGGATTACAGTCGTATACTCTACTTCTCTCATGGTGATGTAAAAATGAGTATTTTCTTTTAAGACGATGATAATCTGCACAATAGTTATTTACATAACAAGTCTAGAGAGTGATATTTTTCTGGACGAGTAGACAAAACTAGGCGAATGCCGGAAGTCTGCTTGTCCAGAAAACACTTTTCGGGTGAGTTTCGTACATTATTTTTTTTGGCAACTGTCTAGAATAACAAAACAGTAATTCCAGTTTCTTTATATTTAAATTTTTAAATTAAGTTTTTATTCCTTATTTATTTTGATATGCATGGGAAAATTCGAACAATTTTAAATATTAAAAGGATTCAATTTATTACACACACTTGGTATATTTATAGGGGTTTTGCTGTTGCGATCAAAACTTGATCTGTCGTTTTGAAAGTTTTCCGGTAGGTGTTGATTGTTTTCATTTGATTGATTTTTAAATGATCTAGGCAATTTTGACTTTGTTTCTGATTGAGTTCTCTATGTAACCCTAGGCGACATTGGTAGACTTCCAGCCCCCGTGTCTCTTTAAATTTGTAATATTTCCACCATTATCAGCAAATAATAATAGCAGAAGTTCGGCGACGATAATGCCCAGAGTAATTTTTAAAATTGGGCAGCTTTAAAAATTCAGCAATTCTTCTTATTCCTAAATTTCCAAAACTGTGGATACCTACAGCCTGAATTAAACGTTTTCCTTTTCTGTAACGTACAAACAATCTCGTGGAGTATTTGTTGGCCGCAAGGTAAATATTACCGGTACAATATCAAATTTTCTCGTCCAATTACAACAAATGTTTCGCTCAATGTGTGTTTTGGAATTTTGTATGTACGACCTTCACCTATCCGTTTAATGGATGAAAAATATTTTATATTAATTTTAATATGTTATAAAATACATCGCGAGTGGGTTGGCTAAAAAAATTCCTGGCAAGACTATGATTAATTAAAAATTCAAAAATAACTTTTTTTTAAATATTGCACTCATTTGTTTAAGGACCATATTTTATTCCAATCGAAACTATGAAGCCTATAGAATATGCAAACGTTAGGTCGTCTATTTTTTTCCTGGCGTAACTATTGGGTTAGCAGGTATAAACAGGTAATTCGATACTAGTAATTTACATTCATCTGTTTAATGAATAAATCTTATATCAAAATAAAGGTAATTAAATTGCGAACAGAATGATATAGGGTTGTCTGCGAAAAATCTGGTTTAAATTCCGGTTGGCGAGCTTTAAAAAGCGAAATATTGATGAGAATGAAAATGTGCGATAAAGAGGTCCGAGCAAACTGTCCGGTGCGATAGAAGAGTACGCAGCATTGCAGCTGCGCGCGGATGAAATTGAGTGCGCATACTATTTGTTCGTGCAATTGAGAAGGGTAGCGATAGACTAGTAAATACTCTAAGCATTATTTTGGCGCAGTTAACCTCAATATTCGAATCAAAAAAACGTGCTACTACGCATCGTTGGTATTAATTGACAATATATTGATAAAATGGCTAAAAAGTGTTTTTTGTGTGACTCGGACGATTCTGTAATTGATTTTAATGATGAAACTTTTAAAAATTGTTCATTGAAGTTGGCTTTTCGTAAAAAAAAAGAACTTTATATACAATGAAGTTGAGCTAGCCAACGCGTCACTCGATTTTGTTGGTCATCATACCTCGTGTTATAAAAAAATCACTGCTTTAGGAAATAAATATAATGAAGAATTTAATAACTTTTGTACGGAGAATACAGTAAGTACATAGTAAATGAATCTTCTACATTATAATATAATAATAAATATATCTTCTATATTTTATTTATAATGAAATAACACTGAAGATCGTGGAATTTGAAAATTTTTTAATTTTGTTTTGGCCAAACAAATTATTTAAAAAAAAAAATTATATTTGCACCTAACCTACTATGGTTTTTTTTTTCAATTTTCGACACGTTAGCTTTTTATCATTTCTTTAAAGAATTTTTGTTAAACAAATAAACCAAAAAATTATCTGATTTCTGCGACTTTCTGTAACATCATTCATGAGGATATTTTCATTCGACGAACAAATAGTATGCACACTCTCTTTCATCCGATGGACGAGCCGCGCGCAGCTGCAATGCTGCGTCCTCTTCTATCGCACCGGATAGTTTGCTCGGACCTCCTTGTCGCACATTTTCATTCTCACCAATATTTCGCTTTTTAAAGCTCGCCAACCGGAATTTAAGCCAGATTTTTCGCAGACAACCCTATATCATTCTGTTCGCAATTTAATTACCTTTATTTTGATATAAGATTTATTCATTAAACAGATGAATGTAAATTACTAGTATCGAATTACCTGTTTATACCTGCCAACCCAATAGTTACGCCAGGAAAAAAATAGACAACCTAATGTTTGCATATTCTATAGGCTTCATAGTTTCAATTGGAATAAAATTTGTTCCTTAAACAAATGAGTGCAACGTTTAAAAGAAAGTTATTTTTGAACTTTTAATTAATCATAGTCTTGCCAGGAATTTTTTAGCCAACCCACTCGCGATATATTTAAAACATATTAAAATTAATATAAAATAGTTTTCATCCATTAAACGGATGAGTGAAGGTCGTCTTTAATTCAGATCCTCTACTAATACACATGTTGGTAAGATCATCCCATCTACACGCACCAGCTAATCCTATAATTGTTGTTACCTGGAAGAAACAAAAACTAAATTAAAAGCTTTTTTCTTACAATCATGCGCAAAATCCATTTTTGCGCTTCCAATAAAGAGCGCAAAATTAAGCTTTTACGAAGAAATTTGAAAGCGACAAAGTATCACTTTGCGCTCTTAATACATAAATAGTTATTGGTGGAAATAGAGCTTGACAGGTTAATTAAGAGCATTTTTGTCAGAATTGCCTTTATCATTAAGTAGGTCTCATTGTCTGCTTCTCTAATGTTGATCTGCTCCCTGCTAACGATAGTTGATTTTTTTTGCAATAACCAACGTTATACTTTTTAAGAAATGCGATAACCTTCTGAAACTTGGCTATGTTTACATTTTTCTTCACTAAAATGGTACTTTTCGGCATAGAGCACGTACCCCATAGGGTTGAGGATTTCGCAATTGCTGATTTTTCCGCTAAGTAGGCCAAAATTACATCTAAAATATTTTTAACTTTCTATGCCTTCATCCACTTGGTAAATATATAAAAAACGTACTTAAATTTTTCAGTCAGTAACTGTTTAGCTGCTGCTGCATTGCAAATTTCATCAGGCACATTTTCTACCTCATTTTTGCTGCAGCTTTTCATTATTTAGCACAAATATCCTGACTAAAACCGTGCAAACTTTTTAAAAGCAAACATAAATTATACATGTCAGACTGGCGCGTTGTTAATTCGTTGCCATGGTTAATATTTAATTGTAATCTTATAAATCATAAGTGATTTTTATGCTAATAACAATGCAGTTTTTGGTTATTAAGTACAATGACAACGATGATGTGTCTCTTCCCTGACTTTCTTAAAGAAAATGTGTCCGAGAAGTGGTTACTTCCCGAACGGTTGCTGAAGAAATATTTTAACTATAAATAAATCGGAAACGGCTTGTCCTATTAAAATTTTGCAAAAACACTTTTTTTATTTAGACTACCAGGGGTAATTTAACAATTTATATTTTTTTTCAAAAATATCCAGTGGCATACTACTTATTTCTATAAAAGTGGTATGTAGCCCCCGTATCTACGCCAATAGCTTTCTGTTGCTATTTTTGACTTGAAATGTAAATGCAGATTTGTACAGAAAGGTGGTGTGACAAATCAGTAGCTTTTGTTTTCCCTTGGATATTAAATTATAAACTTTTTTTTAATGAAACTTCAACACCTTGTATCCAAGTACATAATTCGAAAAATGCACCATAACTTATGGTGCATTTTTTAACTTGTGTTCATAGAAAACACTATTATTTTTACATACTCTACACATTCCTGAAGTTCGTGCATCAGAAACTGGACCACCCTGTAGTAAGGTAGTAAAAAGATTCGTAAATCTTTTTACTACCTTTAAGCTATAAAGGGATTAACAAAAAGTGTGTGTGTTAAATAGAACACCCTGTATGTTCCTGAATACTTAGATTCATAATTTCATAGATGAAAGGTAAGAAATTTACTGATATGTTAAAATAAAAAAAACCGGTAATAACCAATCTAAATAAACTAATTTTAAGAAAAAATATCATACTAAGTTTTCCATTGTTCATTTTTGTCACACGAAGAGAAAAACTCTCTCAATAATAAATGTGGTCGTTATTTATATTATTAATATGTTCTTCAATGAGATTTTATAGCTGTTATAAATTGTCTATAATCAGTTTATTAATTTTATCTCTCAAAATCACGCACAAGTAGATGTTTATTTATATCTACTTCAGTGATACCCTCTTATTTATTTAGAGTTTAGTTATTTCTGTAATTATTTTTTGTAAAGAAACATTATTATTATTATAATTTACGGCCCGTATGCACTACGAAGATGAGGGCCGTAATAGCAATATGTTCCTTCTTTGATCAAAAATCGGATATACTTGCCACCGCCGGTGGGTATGTACGCACAACAAAAATACTCCTTCTTTGTCCAAATAACCAACATGATGGTAAAAGAGTCCTAGGTTCGACCGTTAAGCTGAAAAACAGTTTGGAAAATTGTAATATATTTTGGTGCATCTTTCAACGAACATGGCAGAGAAATATCATTAAAGTGAATGTGTTAATATTAATAAAGTGAAAAGAAATTGTGAATAAATACAATAGGTAGACGGTGAAAAAGTGTGATATTTTGGCACTTTGGCGCCCCAAAATTTAGAAAAGTATAGCAAAATTCATGTTCAGGGCGCAAAAATGGATATGTTAAGAAAAAGATAATGAAAATCGGACGTGCTGTAATGTATAGTTGCGGTCAGTAAAAAATGGGACAACTCGTCACAGATTTTTGCATAAAAATAGTTATGTATTTGGATTATTAATATTAATAGGCTACATAATATTGATTCGTCAAGACTGACAGGCATTTAGAAAGTCACTTTCATTCACCGTAGCTGTGCATCATCACCGTATAACAGGGTACTATTTGGTGGAGCCCACTTCTCTTGTTAATTTCATGAAGAATGGCAATGGTTGAACTATATTCTACAATTACCTTGTACTACCATCAAAATAACTTAAAATTGTTTAACTGATCCGATTTAAAGACTAGATTAAATAGATTTATAACATCCTGATGCTGGCATCGCAAAACATAATATTAGTAATTCCTCTTCTTTATTAACACTGGGGTATAAATTTTCCACCATTTCATCGTGATTAATTAAGATTAATATAACAATAACCAATCTGATATTAATTCTACGAAGATAAATCCAAGACATATTTCTAAATCATTTATTAATTAGTGTGAAAACCATAAATCAATAAATAGTAGTAGGTGATAAATGTTTCTACGATGAACAAATGATTTGGATTATAAATTTTTGCACGCGGTCCTCGCTTTTGTTTTGTATTGTCATGTTAAGTGTTTGGCTGGGTTTTGCTGTATTGTGGTGGAACAGGCCCGTAGCCAGAAAAAAGAGTCTCGTAAAATGTGTACCAATATATACCAATTGATTGATTGTGAAAAAATTGATGATGTTTATACAAAATAAATAACGTGGGGAAATTATTGTAATTTTATGGAAAATAATATCAGGTTATGTCAGCAAAAATATAAAAGCTAACTAAATGCGATTGATATGACTTATCATTTTGGCATGTAAGAGAAAATCCCTTGTTGATATAAGACTCTCACAAAAGATCAGATTTTACGAATTAAATGACAGAAAGATGTAGTGGATGTGAGCAAAACTTGCAAATAGTATGATAGTCACTCTTTAAGGTAAACGCTTGACTGGAAAATCCTGGTTGTGATATTTTCATATTCTGTTAATAAAAAAATAATAAATAGTGTCCAAGAACTCTGGCGTACCACAAGGATATAAATTATTATATCCTTATCTGTACATTTTTATATTAACAACTAATAATGTCTTGTTGATAAAAGTATTCTCCATAATAGTTCTCTCTTTGAGCAACCAACTACTGCAATTGGATCTTATGCCTCAAGATCTCCACAATTATTAGCAATCTCTCAATAACGGACCAAATATTACCATAGCAAGCCAAATTATATCTAGGAGCTTTCGATATTGATGCCCGGGTTGATTATGAACAACAATAATCTTTCCCTAAAAACAAGTGTTTGTAATACTAGTCCACTACAAAATAATATAAAAAACAATATACTACTTGATCGCCAGCTACAACTATAACAACTATATAGGTATAGTCCAAATAGTCCCTGGGTTGGAATACTTGCTACCCATACGGGAAACTGCTCTTATGAGTTCAATTACTTCTTTAGAACATCGTCGGATTATTGCTAACCTCGATCTTAGTTAAGCTGATACTTTTTACATATATAATTTTATATGAATTACAGTAACTGAGTTGAATAAAGCTGTTTTTCGTAACCGATTTCACTGAAAACAACTTTTCTTATCGAAAGTTGCATTTTGTGTGACTTCCAAGCAGTTGGTGATGTTGAAAATTTAAAGAGAGGCAAAGGTGTTGACAAGAAAAACTTGGTAATAAGCCATTTCAAAGAAACAGATAAAAGGTACAGTGACAAGTGAAAGCAACAAGAAAAGGGGTTATGTTTGTAAAACAACGAGTATTAATTACACAAAATAACAATAAAAATAGGGAACATTTTTTTTATTGGATACCCAAACGTGTACAGATTACAGAAGAAGAATTAGTGGTAAACGTATATACCAATGTTAATGAAAATAAGTCGAAACCTCGAATTGAATTTTGTAAATGTCCTAGTACATCTTGATCGCAATTCCAACACATAAAATTATATTTAAAATGTCCTGTGAATCCATTTGTAACAGTAAAATACGTAATTACCTTTTCAGCGATCACTAATGTTGTCAATGATCATACCTTTTTCTACATGATGAATTATTCCATATTTCTATGTTGCCTTTTTATTTAGAAATGTTTTAATTTTAATTACGAAATTTTACCACTACACTTCACTGTTGTAAAAAATTATTTCATCTATGTTTTAGCAGACAACTGATCTGGGTAGATAAAAAAGAAAAGTATTTCCCAAGCTGTATTTGTGATCACTGGTTACTTTGAAAAATATGATGCATATATGACCAGAAAAATATTTGGACACTTTTAGGAATGAAATTTAGACTACTATTTTACATCAAACATGTTCAATTATTTGTTAATATATCTCATACTATAACTACAAGTATATAGTTACTTAAAGTTCATAATATTGTTACGTGTTTGCTATCGCCACAAACACCTATACTCTTAGATTCGTTGATTGAAAGTCCAAGCAACACTTACTCAGTGCTTTATTAACTAATTAATAATTAACAACAATAGATTAATGGCTGTCTTAACTATAATCACACTTGAACACTTATAAGTCTCTTTCTTATTCCTTCTTTACTCGTTCAGGTTCAACTTAAGACTGACTCTCGGCCCAACGTTCGCCTTATTTATACATCCAGTCACGCGTTCTAGAACATTCCAAAACATTCCTGGCAATTCTCATACAATTCCAGTCTCATCTATTCAGTCTATACAGTCCAGTGGCGTAATACTGCCCCCTCCTTAAGCCTGAACGTCCTGGTCAGGCAATTCGTTGTTTACTGCATACTTAGCTAGTCTCTGTATATACACCACCTTCATCGTTGATTTTGGACTCTGATGAATGCGGTATACGACGTCGTTTAGTCGGGTGACGACAGTGTATGGTCCTTCCCAAGGCGGGAAAGCCTTCAGATACCTGCCTTTCTTTCGTTCTGGTTTATATAGCCAAACCAGATCTCCCGCCTGGTACTCTCCTGAATTAGCCTTAAAATCATAACGAGCCTTCATACGAACACTTGCTATTGTAATTTCCTCAAAAGGAGCTCCAACGTTATATTGCTTCATTGGGCCCTTACTTCTTGTCTGTGGCCACATTCTTGCAGCGAAAACCTCACATAGGCGGCACCAAGCCTCCGCATCTTGACGACTGTTTACCCAGTAGAATCGTTCTCGTATCTTTTTCAGGGTTTTGTAGATTCCAAAATGTTCGCCAGATGTTCCACTATGCACTTGCTAAAGTATTTTTGTTACATGACACCTGGGGATTAGCAATTTCAAAGTAACTTTCTTGCCATCTGGACTTTCCCACGCTCTCTTCAGCAGTCCATCCTCTACTCTAAGGGAGTCTCATTGTGCCCATAAAGCCTTCAGCCTCACTGATTTATTTGAAATGTCCTTCGAACGGGTCGGGTTCCTCTTTCCTTCCATTTCAGAATAGGACCAGTTTCCTCATCGTTTAACTGCGCTTCTTTTAACGACTCCTTTATTAAATCATCAATCTTAAGGGTATTCACTATTTGTACATCTTGCTGTTCTTCCTCATGGTGACAAGGCCTACAGTATTTCTGGCATGGTCTTTTGGAAAGGCCATCTGCCTTTTTATTAACCAGCATAGCGTTAACCAGTTTTCCTACAGGTCCTCCATTACTGCGATATTTACCCTTTCAAAGCTGCACCAACGACGACAGTTGCTCTGAATATGGCCCACTCTGCCACATTTATAACAGCCCATGCCTCCTCTGTTCAGTCTACTACTACTTGGCTCTTGGTCTTGTTTCGGCTAAAAATTCGAGTTTATCAGAGTTGTATGATCTTTTGTACTTCGGGACATTACATCTTGAATGTTAAGCTCACGACAGTTCCTCTTAATATGGCCTAATTTGCCACACTTATAACAGCGGATACGTCCATTCGGCCTACCGCTATTTTGTTCTTGTCTCGTCTGGGAATTCGCCTTTGTCAATTGTTGTGCGATCAACTTTTCTAACTCGGTTAATACGACTTGCATGGTTTTATCTGCCAGGATCTCTTCCACAGCGTACTCTCTGGTTTGATTGTGTGTTATCCTCATAGGCAGCCTCAATCACTAGTGCATGTACTAGAGCCTCACTACTCGGCTTGTGCCTGACTAATTTAAGGATTCGCCCTTACGCTATCAATAAATGTTCTAACTGCTAATTGTTGTTGAAATTTCATCGGTGCAACAGGATAGGCTAGATGGGCCAATCTCTCTACAGCAGCCTCGAACTCCTGGCGGCTTTCTCCACCCCGTTGCCTGCGTGATTTGAGCTGAGCCTGATATACTTGGGCGGGATATTGGTCGCCATATCTTAGTTCTAATGCTGCCTCCAAAATGTTGAAATTTTGTTACTGTGCTGCAGGAATTGTTTGGAGCAAGTCTAATGTTTGGCCTCTCAGTGCTAATACCAATCCGTTCAAGTGTCTAATCTGTGTTTGCTTAATTAATATCAAATTGATCAGTTTAATTGTCTCACTAGATAACTTTGTCTTATTATTAGATTAAGACACTGTTTCCACCATAACCAACTAGCAACGTAGGGCGACTGCAAAGCAACTACTACAGTGTCAGCTGCCCTTATATGCTTTTGAAATCAACTTGAGTTTGATTTTAGTTGTGTTAATGTCATCCTTAGAGGAAGATACATCTATGGCGTACATTCTAATAAAGCGTAAACGGATGACAAAACGAGATTTTAGGGTGTATCTTTTTTATTAGAAAAATTTGGAACATAGTTCCTACATAGTAACACAAGAATTTAATCATGATCCTGTTAAAAAATTAAATTAAATATTTTTTAAATATTTATTGAATATCACTCATTCCCAACAAATCAAACACGCACTCTGTTATTAAATAATTTCTACGCTAGAAAAGTTGTACAAGTTTTTTCAAACTCCCTGGTTCTCATTAGTATCAGTCAGGGCCTAAAAATTTTTGTTTTTAAACCGACATATTTAATAAATAATATTTTAAATACCCATAATTTCATTTTTATTTTTTGCTTTAAAATATTATGAATTCTATCATGTTTTTTAAATCAAATTAAATTAAACACTACTGGTAATATAATCCCCTGTATCCCTGAAGGTACTTCAAGGTACCTTGTGTGGGATAGGGCTACACATTTAGAGACAATGGATGCACACCCAATGTGTTAATTTCTGGTTTAGAAAAAATCCCAGCTCCTCGACTGGGGATCGAACTTGGTGATAGGCAAGTATCCCTACCACTCGACCATGAAACGACATTATGCAATTCACTACTTTCCAGTATTAGCTAGAAGTGTAGTTGTTTTGATTGACTCGTCTATAGTGTGTTTGTTTTAAGTGTTGCTTAGGTTATCTTGCCTACTATCTTAGTGTACCCTGATTGAGGCATAATATACAAAAAACTAAGTGATTTCATATTAAACGCAAAAAGTGTGAAAGATTTTCATTTACTTTATACATAAATAATATTTTTCTAATCATGAATTGCAAATACATAAAAACCAATTGTTTGATAATGATAATATATGCCAATGAAGGTCTTAGTAATAATTAATTGCTTACCAAATTTCTCGTTTTTTTGGAATTTCTCTCCACGTTTTTTCTTTAATGTCCACACGTGTGTAGTTAGATATAGTGAAGATGTCTTAGTTATATGACAAGCATGGCAGATTGACACATCGTACATTTCCATAAACGGCACAAACTTTAAAATTTTGATTGTAGAATTTTAACCATCAATGCTGTATAGTTTTGCTGTTGCGTTGTCGTTACTCGTTGTTTATTGCTTTTGGTGGAAACAGTGCATAAGAGATAAAATAAATACAACATAAGTTGAATATATAAAAAAGTTAAATGCCCATTTTATTGGCTCAGTTGTAAATATGTTTTAAAACAGCTAACAGTTAACTGAAAATGCATCAGTCTTATCTATTTTGCAACAAGATATCCAGTGAGACAATTAAAATTATCAATTTTTGACATTGTTCAATAAATAATAATAATAAGAAAAACTTGTTCGGATTAAATCTTAGACATCTTGGTAGGCAAATTAGATAACGTTAATTGATAATCTATCAAAATTAATGGTCAACCTATCAATTACTTACATTTCCATTTAGAAATCGCCACAGTATGTCCTACAG
Source organism: Rhamnusium bicolor (assembly GCA_029963845.1). Taxonomy (NCBI): domain Eukaryota; kingdom Metazoa; phylum Arthropoda; class Insecta; order Coleoptera; family Cerambycidae; genus Rhamnusium; species Rhamnusium bicolor. Next base: position 35,737 of record JANEYF010004141.1, read on the forward strand.
GTCTGAGTTTGGTATGTACATCTAATTCTTATAACTTTCTAATAAAAAGAAATTGAACTATTAGCTCATAGGATTTTTTTGTTTAAAGCGATTTCTGTCAACTTATTTTAGTTTGACACAATCGGCAGGAAACATCCTATCGACGCTTAAGAAACAATACCTCGTATCTCCGTTTTGTCAAAACTCGGTTTAGAATTTTAAATTAATGTCCACTCCTATGTCCAACAGTTCCCAATATCTTGTATCTCCAAGATTAATATTGATACCAAAAACTCTACTTAAAAAATACCTCGTATAACAGCAAATAATAAAATAACTCGTATCTCCATGACCTCCATGATAAAAATAACATGTAGGTTTCATATCTATTAATAAGAAAACTTAGTTTTTTTCGTCTCCTGTAAAACTGCTAATTTGGAGATAAGAGGTATTGTTTCTTAAGCGTCGCTATGTATATTTACGCTCATAAAGTTTATTTAACCTTATTTACAACATAAAAAATATCGGCAACTTTGAACCCTTTACTACAGTTAAAGAAGCCAACGTTTTTTATGTTATAAATAACTTTTGAGATAAACTTTACTTTCTTTAGTCGTACTGGAATTTTAATTGATCACTTTAGTTTATTACCTTATTTTAATTAAACGAATAAATAATTTTTTATTGACAACTGAATATTATCATAAAAGACTTCTTCCTGTAAAATAGACAGCCTGCGCATAAAACTGACCTATTTTAGAACTTGCTTTCAAAAGATTAGAAATTAAATTTATAAGTTAATCTTTGATTTCACCCCTATTCAAAGCTAGTGACTGTCAATTTTTCATTCGATACTCTCTATAGAAGATTCTTCATAATAAGCACAGTTACGGTCCTGGTACAAAACGAAGAGGGTAACCAGGGACAGTTTAATTTATTTGATATTAATGGGCGCCGGCGTCTGTCACGGAGTTCCGTCCCAGGGACGACTTCATAACTCTAAAGTCCAAGTCATGGCTGTACTACTATCAAATACACATTTATCTTGAGGTTGAGGTAGGTCGCGTGCTTGGGCACCCACAAGAACAATCATTAATCTACTACCGGTGGCAGTTAAGACTCTTCCACGGCTGAAGAATGGAAACTGCATGGCTGGATGTTGTGTACTCCCCCGGGCTCGACGTGGGGCTGCCTCCTCATCTGCAAGTAGCCGTTGTCCGCCACTCACCGCCTGCTGGCCCTTTCTGTGCAGCTCCCGACTTGAGAAATTGATGATGTCATCCTAGGATGTCTAATTTTACTCTGCCTCCATTATTTTGCCATAATCATTTGTCACTCATAGGGGCACTCCTTAGCTTGAAATTCGCTTATTTATTAAGCTGTTAAACTAAAGGGTTAGTGTTAAGTTTGATATAACTTATAAAATAGGTGAATCACTTCATTAAATGTTTATACTGAAATTGTATAGTTTTATAGTTTCATTAAGGATGATATCTTAAAAAACTAAAAATATTAAAAAAACTGCTAATAATTTTGCATCAGGTATACATATTGATATTTATATACAATTCTTACGTTTCAACAAGAAAACTCAGAATAAATAAATAGTCGAAGAACGGGAGACCTGAATTCGACTCATGCTATGCAACTCTTGAACATACAAAAACAGACAGTTGATTCTTATGTAAAAATAGCCCACAAAACATATTTTTGTGGTCGCGATTTGATTCGGAATTGAAAAATCGCAAAAAATTGCATTTTTATTTTGTTTTTTTGAGAAAAATACTATTTTCGCATTTTTTATGTTCTCACTCTTCTATATCTGTCATTCGTTGTTTTAAAAACTTGATATTCTAGTATTATATTATTCAAACCTTTAGCTTTAAAACAGTGTATGCAAAAATCAGATTTGTTTTGATATGACTAAAAAATAAATAAATATTAATAGAGAAAATCTGACACATTATTGCCTCATATTTATGCATTTCTAAAAAAAAATAATAAAATAATTATTGGGAATTACAAAGGCTTTCTTTCAAACCTAACATAATAATAATACTAAATACCTACATATTTTTATATTTTATACTAACATTCGTATCTGTGCTACTATAGCATTTTTAGACATATAATGAATCAAGAACAACACTTCCAATACATTTTATCATAGAAACTATTAAAACAACTACCCAGTCTAGGAGCAAGAACTGCATTGAATTAAATAACAGTCCCTCAGTATTAGAAGCAAAAAAATATTGAGATTGAAAAAATATTAACTCACCAAAAAAAAGGAAAATTTTCACATTCAAGAAATGATTTCCTCCAGTTACAATACAAAAAACGAAAATCGTTAGTCCGATATATATCTACTTTTATTCTTCTGAACTCATCAAGGGGGCTAGACTGCGAAAAATTATTTATAAATATATTTAAATTAGATAATTCAAAATATGAACATTCGTCATATTTATTTTGGCATTTTAAATTGAAAGACAATATCTAGATTAATTAGTGTAACTTCGGAAATCATAATGACATTCATGACATCCAACTTAATCTAAATAAGCCCGTTCTATTCGTACATTTCAAAAAATCTCATATTATTGCTTCGTATTTATGCATTCTAGAAAGAATAATAAAAAATTAATAGAGGAGTTGCCACTTTTGTTTATTTTACAGCGTAAAAGTGTGGATCGAGGTAAATTTTTTATTTTTCAAAATAACTGCATACTGTACCCAGTAAACACATATACGGTTTTAAAACGTATTTTCAACGTGTCATTGGTTGATAATTCGTGTTACATTAGAAAATCAACCGTTCATTTATTGTTGGAAAAATAACGGTCCATCGTACCGTTAAAAATACGTGAATTTTTTCACGAAAAATGTTGGCCGTCCTTTTTACAGTTTTGACAACATTAAATTAACGTTATTTAAAGCAAACTGTTTTCATAAACGTTCATAAAACGTCCATATCGACTGAACAGTCCATTGAGGTCGAACAGAAACGTTTTTAAAACGTTTTGGAGTTACGACTAGTCTAGTAATACATTTTAAAATATCTGACATTCGTTTCACATATACTAATATTAAACGTTTATAATTTCGTTATCTGAAACATGTAAAACCGCGAAATTTTTAAGTTGTTTGTACGTAAAAAGAAACGTTTTCAAATGGTATTTGGACATTATAAACGTCTTTCTAACGTATGTGTGTTTACTGCTCTTAGTTTTTCTAGGATTGTTACGTTGTAAAATTGGCTTGTCGTAGTTTATTGTAGTATGGGTCACATATCGTTCAAGCCTACAAAATACCATACGAATAGGTGTCGCATACCTACAGTGAGTGATGGTTCAGGAAAAATGGCGATTTCTTAGCCTTCGATACATTCTGGTAGAGTTTTAGTAAATTATTACAAATTTTCCTTGCGGGTTATGGTGAATTTTACCACAGTAAACTTTATTAGTCCTCGTTGTTTTTGATGTACCATTTTTGGGTTTGTGGAGCATTAATATAGCTTCGTTCTAGAAGGTTTTCAAGTAGCTTGCTGCTTTAGCATCTCGTTGAAAGAAAACTTGCCGTCAATATCTAAAATACCTACTATTCTAACCACTGGGCGACAGTGCAGTTTTTGACGAGTCATCAAAATTGAAACAGGACTCTTTATTGGAGGGTTCTACTCCGATTCTACCGTATTCAACCCGGATTCTACCCGGGCACAGGTTTCTTTTGTATCCTTGGTTTCTTCCAGAATACGTAGTCTTCCCTTGGGTTATAATTTATCAACCAGCCTTTGCAAAGATTGTACGAATATAGTGTTTTCAAGTACAGGGTGTACGTCGTGGTAAAGACGGGGTGATTCCTGGACTTCTGACGAGTCGTGAATCACAGGTAAGCCACCTTTTTAATATACAGGGTCATGTTACTTATTATTACCACTTTCCAAAATTACATATTTATAGTTATAAGTGTTATACATTCATATACAATTTCTTGTGTAACTCGCTTAATTAAGACGGACGAGCGTCATTTTTGTTAATGACATTTTATTACCATGCCCCTTTTGTGCACAAATGGCGGCCCCATTTTATAGTCTTACGTTGCCGGTTGCTACATACGAAGCGAAGAAGTAGGTAGGCAACGCATGTAACTAGTGTTTATTAATAAATCTCAGATATTGGATATATTTTATACAAAGATACACAATTTATAGATCTGCTATTAAATATTTCATTAATCTTAAACTACGAGTCTTCCTTCCACATAATAACCACCCGAACTCACACCCAATTTTCCCGGCTAAAATATAGAGAGCTAGCTGAGTGTGTCAGTTGCTACCAACTGCCAATGAGTGGCACACTATAATAAATCTTCTTTTGCTACTACGCTTTTAGGCGTGAACAACCCTAACCCCTATGTTAAACATCCCTCTTTTTCTTAGGTATAACAATTCCAGGTAACAGGATATTTTATTGTGAATATTGTTATAATTTAAAAAATACGGTTTAATTAGTCTTAGACCTAAAATTTGTCCAATCGAGTTTGTAAAATCCCTTACCAGTTTATTGTTTATCTGGTTGTGATACAGTTTTAAATTTAGGAAAACGTAAAGTACTGAATCCACTAATTAAAAAAAAATAAATTCTGTAAATTTTCAATCAGTTAGTGAAATTATGGAAAATTGCTCATATGTTATTGAAGAATGAAGATTGCTTAATAAATGTATGCTGAGTTTCTTTTCGAGTCATTATATGGGCGTTCAAAATTTACAGGAAGTCATTTACAGGCCCATTTATTTCCAACTTGTAAAATGGACATAAGGTATATAAAGAAATATCAGTTGTACATAGATGCCCATACGTATATTAATTTAATACCTCGCTTTTTAAATATATATTACTTTTAGGGACGTACCACCTAGGGAAAGCGCATTTTTTTATCATTTTTATGATATTCTGAGAGCGTATTTACAGTGCGTCATTTTCAAATTTCACCAAATGACTGGAGATGGAGATTTCCAGAATTTACATTTTTTAAATTAATTGATTCAATACTTTATCTATGTCGGTGTGTTATAGGCTATTAAACAAATTAATTTGAATTCATTAAGATCTTTATTACCGCACTAGTGCTATTATCAATCCTTAACCGCACTGTATTTTTCTAAACCGAAGAATGACATAAATTGAAGCAGAATTTATTATTTGAGCAATAATAATAGCAATAACATTTATTTTTTATATAAATTACTATAGCGACACGTACATCGATCAGTTTGTTAAAGCTGAAAATAATTTTTGAATTTCACTTAAAATTTTCTGACATTTGTAATATTAATTTATCTTGCACATTGAGATTAAATTTATACTGAACCTACAAAAACAATAAATGTTAAATGCTAATTTAAACAGTACGTTTCTTATAATATTCGCATAAATTGCTAAAATATGTAAGTCAACTTTAATACCACATTCACATCCTTAAAACAATGTCGAGCAAGCGTAGGTGACATAAATATTTGTATTTTTTTTTATCTGTTAATTATGATTGTAAATATGTCATTTTCTCTCAATTGTATTTCAATTTATTAATTTCGGCCTAAAAGGAGGAGAGAAAAATGGTGACCACCCGCATTTTCTTACATAAGTACTAATGTATCCACATAGAGGATTTGAACTCTCCAAACATAATGATACCAAAAACCTAAAGGCACATTCAAATCAAGCACGACGCGCATTTGCAAATATTTCAGCAACATGTAGTTTGGACGGACAGATGCGCACAAACACGCACAACTGCGCAGCTCAGCGCGTGTTCGTAATTGTTCCATCTCTAGTCGGTACATCAAGAGAAGTTAGAGATTGACCTGAGTTCAGTTTGACGTTGCAGGCAGAGCACATGCAACAATGTCTAATGTGAATAGAACAAAGACAAAATTTTGCAGCGCTAATTAGAAACTGGAACACTTGTAAACAAGTGAACGTTGATGCTATTTTGTTACGCACTCCTATCCAAATATGCAAACAAGTCGTGCAACGTGAGTGCATATTATTTCTATGATATGACGTCCAAAGACCGACAACTGATGGGACGCTGCGATGTTTCGATGTTATGGCGATAAGCGCGGTCTTCATTCAATGTTTTGTCCTACGTCTTGCCTGTTCAGTTAAGCTGGTCAGGTAGAACTGTTTGAAAACCTGCGTACACACTGTATTAGTTTAACGTCCGTCTTTTAGGTCAGTTTTAATAGTAACTCTTTACAAGAAACTGAAGGCAGAGTTAATTTTCTTAGTAACCGTATCTTTTGTAGCTACACGACCTAGTTCCTTTCATTTATTGACCAAAACGGCATATACTTGATTTTTTTATCTCGGTCACTATAAACCTTTGATTTGACTTGCCATAGACAAGGATAGCAACGATATAACTCAATAAATTCAGTAAAAAACGCCCTAACCATTGCCGTAAGTCCGACATCTTAAAAGAATACAAACTTGATACTGCACTAATTCAGAGCTGATTCAAGACTAAGATGAAAGACGTCAGTTAAGCGTCGTATGCAACGACGTGTATGACATAACGGGCGTATTACCGGAAAACAGTGCTCTAGCCCATCAGTTTTCTACGTGATCTTCCGTCTCCATTTAGTACTCCACAATAAGGTGTAGGGCCTCATCTCTCTTTACCCAACACAAAATTCTACGATTTTCCGGAGATTACTTCGGTAACTTGAAAGGTGATTAAGGAAACATACACGTTCAAGTAAAACGTCCGTTTTTCTGACCACACATAATGTTTTCTTTGCTACGTCCTATAACTGAACGCATAAGACATAGGACAAAGCATCGCTTGAAGACCGCGCTATACGTTGTACGGAGTGTCGTGCAGACTTGATACGTGACGGAATTACGTTACTATGTTCTGCATGTCTATACGCACCTTTAGATGTTTATGGATAATACATGTCGATTAAAATTAATTTTATTCATAAATATAACACAATAAAATAAATGATCTTTCTGTGGTCCTGATCGTTATTTATTCTAGAATTTGTTTTAACTGTGTGAATAAAAATTACAGAGACAAAGAGTTTTATAATTTATATATTAGAGATTTATTGCCTTATTTTAACAAAATAATTATATTAAAATTATTATAATACAGTCACCGGCAAAAAAAGTCGACCACCTAAAATATTGTAAATATTTGATGTGCAAGAACATTTTGATTAATTTTTCGGTATATTCTAAAGAAATTCATCAAAATTTTCACATGTACTTCCAATTTTGGAAAAAAAATTGTTACAGCTCATTATATCGGGAGATGCAAAATGAGGTTTTGGTGATCTAAGTTCGAAACACCGTGTGGAATAATCAGGGAACTTGGTCAGGTTCTCTTATACTCTGTTATAAAGCTCTATCTATTTATTCTCAACATTGCTTTTTTTATTCATTCCAGTATCTGAATTTTTGTAGATCATACACAGTTTGAAGTGAAATTTTGCAAATCATTATTCCAAATACACGATTTATCGGTATGCCGACCTTGCTTATCGAAAAATATCGAAGTTGGCATGTGTCTGATTTTTTGTCGAAAATCATTTCACAATAATTGTCAAACAATTTTCAATCTGTCAACATGGCACTAAGTATTGAGGACGTGTATAAAGTTGGCGCCTTAATTGAGGATGGTCGGAGTCAGCGTTACGTGTTTAATGCATTAGGAATACCTCGATCGACCATCTAAGATGCTTGGGATCGTTATGTGCAGACAGGTAATTATACCAGACGACCAGTATCAGGTAGAAGGACAGCAATAACAGCAGTTGATGACCGTTTTACTGTCAAACAAATCCAAGATCTATTGCTCCTTCGCTTCCACATCGCTTAGAAATGGTGCTGACAGTTATTATAAGCGAAAGACCGATTAGAAGAAGACTTGCAGAACGTGGAGTTTATTCACGTATACTGGCGATAGGACCGCAGCTACTGCCACGACATCGACAAGACCGGCTTAGATTTGCAAGAGCACATGTCAACTGGAATCTGCACCAGTGGGGTAATGCTCTATTCACTGATGAGTCCAGGATGTACCTGCGGTCATCTGATGGTCGTGAAAAGATGTACAGATGACGAAATGAAAGGTTTGCAGACTGCACTATTTCCGAACGAATCTCATACCAAGGTGGTTCTGTTATGGTGTGGGCCGGTATTTCAGTAGAAGCACGAACTTAACTTTTTTTGTTGAAAATGGATATCTAAACATTCACCGTTACGTGCAAGATATCCTTCAAGAAGCTGTAGTTTCATATGCTCCTTTTATTAGAGATGCATTCATTTTAATGCACGACAATGGAAGGCCGCATGTTGCAAACGTTATGAATTATTCGAACGATTAGAATTGCCTGTATGTGGCCCTGATCTCAACCCCATCGAACAACTTTGGGATCAACCTAAAAGAAGTATTCGTCGCCTTCCTGTACTACCAGAAATTCTGAGCTGCATTGTGCGTTGCAGGCTGAATATTCCGCACTCCCTCAGGATTCAATTATAAATCTGATACATTCGATACCATGTCAACTGCGTGCTGTTACTTCAGCAAGAAATGTAAATACACGTTATTCAGTTAATTATTATTTGAAGATTAGCATATGTGCAGTAATGTGCACTATTGTTCAAGTTCATTGTTAAGTATCAGTTATTAAAATTTAATTTTCTACCCATCGATTTATTTATTTCATTGAAATTGCAAAGTTTCACTTGAAACTGTGTATTTTCCACAAAAATTCAGATTTTGAGATGAATCAATAAAGAATGTTGAGAATAGATGGGGTAACAGAGTGTAAGAGAACCTGACCAAGCTCCCCTAATTATTCCACCGAGTGTTTCGAACTTAGATCACCCAAACATCATTTTAGTTCTCCCGGTTTAATAAGCTGTAACAATTCTTTTTTCAAAATTGGAAGAACATGTGCCAATTTGGATGGATTTCTTTACAATATGACGAAAAAATAATCAAATCGGTGAAAAATTACAAAAGTTCTTGAACACCAAATGTTAACAACCGACTTTTTTTGCTGGTGAGTGTATTATAATAAAATATATTATTTTGTATATTACTTTAATATATTTATATTATAGATATAATCTGCCTGATGTATTACATAGGTACACTGATAAAATTGTTTTTAACAGTTTTGTTACGAAGTTACATAAATAAATAAAATTTGGCGCAAATCACTGAGGCACCTAGAATATTGTGGGCTGCTTCCCCTTCCAAGATGAACATAAATAATGGAAAAACGTAACCAGTTAAAATCTTCTGGTATAGTGTAAACTACCTTTGACTAGATAGTAGTTTATAAACTTTGTAAATGGATAAACTATTTTTCTGGGGCATATAAAGTGCACATTTTCCTTTGCTTATTCCGTAAGGTCAAAAATTGATTAGTTTAGTCTTTTTAGGTGACATTAAATTTGAACGCGAGTGTACTACATTCTACTATTAGATGATATGTTTTTTGTTCTTGTTTTAGTTACTTTGATTTTTTATCTGAATTTGTTTTAATTTATATGATGTTAAAATGTATTTTTACTTTTTTTATTTATTTTCACTGAATTATAGAATATGTCTATGTATTTATTTTCACTAACATGTTTTTTAATGGTTGTGCCTTTATGCCATATTTTTGCTTATATTTAAGATTCTTTGTTATTTCCTTTTTTATGTAAGGCCAGTGGCAGATTTAGGGAAGGCCTTCTCCCCACCCCTAAGATTTTATTTTGTTCAATCTTAATAAATTTGTAAATATATACTACATGGTTGCTTTTATTCACTACAAATGAAAATTTAGTTTTAATATCTACCAAAATCCAAATTTGCGGCCCAATGATAACAAGGAAGTTGAGAAAGAAGGAAAAAATCGACGTTTTCTCAAGTAGCATTGTAACTTTGTATCAACATCGCCCGATGCCCGATGCGTCCTGAGGTTGCTGGATAACGTCCTATAAACGATTATCGGAGTCGCTTTTGCATAAATTGAGTGGATAAAATCAGGGTCGCTACAACGTCGGCATGCGAATAACAAAACTAAATTTAATTATTCATGTCCTTCGTAAAATTATATGTATCCTATGTAGGTACCTACTTTTATAAGTGTAAGTAGGTCTAAGTCTATTTGAAGTAGTTCCTACAAGAAAATGTAGGCAATTAATATCAAAGAAACTAATTCATTCCATTACCTTAAATTAATTTGAAAACAAATAATTGGTTTAAGTCACAAAAAACTTAATTTGAACATTTTCGATTTGGTATTAACATCTATAATACTATTTTATTATTATACTAGTATCTGCAAACAGTTCTCCCAAGCTGCGATGTCCGAGTGGTTAAGGAGTTTGACTCGAAATCAAATGGGCTCTGCCCGCACAGGTTCGAATCCTGTTCGCAGCGAACTTTTTTATTTCATGCATTACATTTTTGCGTATTCAGTAAAAAGTAGATAACACATATTTATTTATAAATTTATTGAAAATATTAAGTTAGTTACCTACAAAAATAAAGTGGCCTATATTAACACATCTATAATAATAATGTAATATTTACAAGAATATTTGTTGAATGCTTTACGACTAGTACATGTTTAATTTACTGGTATTTCATATCTAGTTAGCAAACACAAAAAATTATCTTTAGTACAATTTCATTTATTTATTTTTTTATTTCGCACGTATAAGAAATATTGCATATTAAAATTAAAATAAATGTTAATGCATTATTATAGTTAGATACGGGTAGTGATGGCTGAAATTCTATTTTAATTTAATCAAATTCAGTTTCAAAATTATTATTATATTAAGTACACAATATTGAGGGAGTCAGATTGGTTTGTGTTGGTATCTGTTTTCATTTTGATAATAATTTACCATTTTATCGAACTTTCTGGTCATTTGATATATTTCGCTATATATTTTTAAAGAATTTTTTCCTATTTTGTCGTTTATTTGAGATACTGATTTCACAGAAAATTCTGTTGCCACATGTCGGTCGCCTAAGCAAGCTAGTAAAGAATAAAGTCGTAACAGAAAAATGCCAGTGAAAGAAAATTTCCCAAAAAGTAAAAATATGTTATGTCTCCATTGGGAATATGTGCTCGCTCTTCCCTTATTACTAGACACCGAACAATTTCCGTGAGGTTCAGCCTGTTTGAGCTCCCGTGTGAAAGAATAATAGCTGTTCGGTCATTGGGAACTAAAAATACAAAAAAATGTAGTTGCTTGTATAAATATCTTTCTTTTATAATATGTATTTTAAAATAAATTGCCTGTTTTCAGTTTATAACACAACTTGTTTTTTTTTTAGGCAGAGAATGAACTACCTCAGGAAGGAAGAGAAGAACATTCGTTGCCAGAAATATCACTCCCTCCTACTCCTACAACGCCAGGGAGCTTTCAACGTTTTCAAGACCCGCCTCATCTTCCTCTACTTCGCGACCAAACTAGTGAGGTCTTGCAATTAACTAGAGAGGAATTAAAAAATCTTAGACAAGACGATTCTTTCGATGTTTATGGAAAGCACATTGAAAATAAATTAAGAGATGTTACACAAAACCAGAATATATTTGCTCAGAAATTAATGAATGATGTAATATTTGAGGTAGAAATGGAGGCTTTGACCAAAGATTTCAAAGTGATAAATTGTGGACCGAGCAATACCTCTTCTAGATAACAACCATATCAACAAATTTTTCTCAGCCGTTTTTGGCAGAATCCAATGTTTCAAATTTTTTCGATTAAAAGATGACTGGAACATCTAACACAAGATCCGACACTGAATATCCGAATTGTTCTTCATTTAAAACTATTGGTCACTATCTTACTACTTTCGATGGCAATGTCTCTTAACTTTAATGAAGTTAAATATAGAATAATTTTTATTTTCCACTGCCACCAATTATATTATATCTTAGTTTGTAAAAGTTTTGTTATTTATTTACCTTCAAAAATTCCTTTTTTAAAACTTTATAAATAGTTTTATAAGTTTCCGGTATAATACGACTTAGTGCTTGTTTCGATATAATGGTGCTGAATTCAAGATCTTTGTAACTTCTCCCTGTTGCCAAAAATCTTAACGTAGCTGTTAATCGCTCATTGGGTGTAATTGCCTTACTCATGTGAGTGCTTTGTTTTTTTATTTTTAGGCCTACTAACTGCAGCAAGTACATATATGTTTCCATATCCATTTTTAAGTAATTACGTCAGTCCTCAGATTCATGACGTAATTTTTGAAGTAAATTTACGTGGGAGAAATTCCCTCTTTTTAATAACCATTTTCCAGACCATCTTGAGCGGTGAATCCTCCTTTTCTTTTCATTTTAAATTCACTAAACACAATAACAGTTTTGACAAAAGCAACGCTTCTTCCGTGGTCAACCATTAAAACTGATCTAAAAACACTGTTCAACCTCTCTAAGTGTGTACGCTACTTTTCAGAGTCTTAGCTGACTCTTTTAACTGACAGGCAAGACGTACGATAAAATGGTAATTTTCGTTATTTTTATTATTGCAAAAAATGGTAAATATAAAAGTTATAGGATTATTTATATAAATTTTGAAAATAATATCAGAAAACCAATGGAAGCTCGTACAAGATGGCTACAATTATTAATTTTATTTTTAAATTGAACACCCTGTATATTTTTACATATTTGAATAGAACACAATGATATAGGGGTTGATAGGTCTATCTCTAATACTAAGGAATATATGAGGGAAACTTTAAGTGAGTCTCACCCCCGTTAACTTTATTATTTCTAGCTATTCAAAAGTAATTTCTAAAAAAGTTTCAAAATTTTTTTAAGAATATTTTGAAAATCGTATTACCAAGACAGCTAAAGCTATTTTCAACGAGACATATTTTCCATTTTTCATATATACAGTGTATCCCACGGAAGGTAGGATTACATGGGTATCTTGGTTATTAGTGGAGAGAAAGAACAGATTAAATGAGCAAAGTAGGGCAAAATTGTATACCCATTAACATGGCGGCCAGAAAACAATTGAACTCTGATTAATTTAGATTTTTTTTCTGATATCATTTTCAAAATCCACATAAAATGTCCTATAACTTCTGTATTTAATGGTGCACATTCTACATAGTTCTTATGGACAGGTATTGACAAAACGCACAGATAGTTTTCATGTGTAAAACATTTTCTAGTTTATAGCCCGACTTTCGCTGTCTGATAGGGACAAAGGCTTTTGAACACTCTAAATTCTTAGTATAAGATTAACAGCCTTATTACACCGAAAGTCAGTTGTTTCATCCACTGTTAACCACAAGAATTTATTTCATACGTCCTCTACAATCAAAAACATTTTTATATATACTTGGTAAATATGTTTTACGCAATGTATGATTTTTAGGTAAAGGAACACTACATGCACAGAACATGACACAAATCATAAAAAAAATTCCTCTTTTGTAACTGTACGGGAAATATTTTGTTAATGGATAGGATTACACAATCATGGCGTGTATCAAATACGTAACGTCGATTGCATGGAGTACACAGAATATGTGAATCCTCTGTGTTGTTTTAAAAAATATGACATTTTAAGTGCTTCATATTTATACATTTCTAAAAAAAAAATAATAAAATAATTATTGGGTAGGTATTACAAAGGCATTCTTGAAACCTATTAAAATTATAAATACCTATAGTTTTTTATACTCTATACTACCATTCTTATCTGAATGCGCTAGTATAAAAGTTTTAGGAGATAATGAATCAAGCACTTCCAATACATGTTAGGTTTGAAAGGATGCTTATGTAATACCCAATAATTAATTATTTTACTATTTTTTTCTAGAAATCTCTGTTGTTGTCATCGTAGTTTTCGACCATTTTTTGTAGTTTATGCATAAACGGTAATGACGGCTAAGAGCGTTGTAAGCGTCAAAGATCACCAGCACGCACCAGTACACTTTAGGTTTGCTACGATTACTAAACTGAGAACAGCACCGTCACCAGCGGACAAAGTGCTGTACACGGGAAAGTCCTGTTTATTTGAAGTAATAAATAGGGCGTATTATGGAAAATGTTTAGTATTTTTTTAAGTTTCTTAAACTACGTAAACACATAGGTCGCGGCTAGTGCATACGACAATACTTTCCTTCTATCATATTCAATTTGAAATGGAGGTAGTAAATAAATTTCATTAAAAATATACCCACTATGTAATAGAAAATGCAACACAATAATTAAAATTATAAATATTTTAAGTCCTGTATTCCCGCATAGTATGGCAACTCTCTGTCTTGATCCTGGTTCCACTGGTTCCATATATTACAGGTACCTATATAAATAAGCACACCAGATGAATTTTTATGTGGCGTGTTTATTAATATCTATATTTGTTTTATAAGTACCGGTTCGGAAAAATAAAATACAATCTTCATTTTATTACCTGTACGAGAGTTTTACATAAGCCCATAACTGGAATGACTACCAGAGATATGGTTTCTAAACTTATGACAACCGTTTAATACTTATTAATTTAGTTTTTTCTTTAAATTTTCATTATATCGTTACTGGCATGAAAATAGATAAAATCGTGAAGTGACGTTTGCGAAAACTCATTATTTCCTTATTTGTGTGCTTACAGAACTCAGTTTCGCCTCGATTTGCAATATTCACACCCGTAAGAAAATGATGTATTTTCCCAATTGCTACATACATAAATAGTTACTGCACATATTGCACATTATTTACAAGAATGATCAAACCCTGTCTGATATCAATTAATACTAAGAGTTTTTAGATTTTTTGCAATCTATATTATATGTTCATATTTATTTATTACACGTCAAAGCACTTCGGTAAGTACGTATAGGTATTATTAGCTTCAAACTTTGGTTATAGAAGATAATACTTTTTTATTTGAAAGTGATCTTTTTTTGGTTCGATTATCTGGACGAAAAGATCACCTTTTTATAATAGGTTTTATCTTTTGTTGTTGCTGATAGGCGACTACTATTCCCGACCAAAAGTACTTTTCGACCTAGGATGAAAATTACTTTTCGAACTGTAAACAACTATGAACAAAATAATGGATACCATAAACAAACCAATCAAACTATCATGATATTAATAAATAATACAAGATAGATTTATTGGGGTTCAAAATAAGACAAAGAAGGTTTAGTGCCATATTCCCCAAAAAGAAACAATTATGCAGCTACGGACACGTGTTTCGGAGTTATTGCCCCTCATCAGCGTAGCGTAGCTAAGGAATTAGATCTACGATGGGATAGATCAGGAATAAGAACTAAAATAAGGCTGGAAAGTACAGTACACAGTACTCAATTAGTGTCTTCATGTTCCCATTGTGCCAGGTAGAAATGAGCAGTACACATAGAGCTCTGTGTGTTGACTGTGCTCATCGAGGCCCCAAATGTGGCACATGGGAAAATGAAGACACTAATTGAGTATTGTGTACTGTACTTGCCACCCTTATTTTATTTCTTGTTCCTGATCTATCCCATCGTAGATCTAATTCCTTAGCTACGCTACGCTGATGAAGGGCAATAACTCCGAAACACGTGTCCGTAGCTGCATAATTGTTTCTTTTTGGGGAATATGGCACTAAACCTTCTTTGTTTTAATAAATAATATAATAAAAATTTATATTTTCTTCTTACAATCAAGTAAAAAATAATGTATGGATACACGGACGAAAATATTTTTTTCGTACTCATATGGTTTCCCGTAATCGTACGAAAGACTGAATTTTTCGTCCTTGTGTCATAAATAACTATTTTCTCCCAATATAAATAGGGCAAATCGCTGAGTTCATGTAAAACTAGCCTATGTCCATTTTTTTCAAAATGAAGTTATTTCAGTTATGTCCACTTGGGGTGTTAAGAAATCGCTGCAGAAATATTCTTAATAATCCATGGTACAATAGATAATTGGAATTAAAGTAGCCTATAAGCATGTAAAATATTTCAATGC
This sequence comes from Rhamnusium bicolor, assembly GCA_029963845.1. Classification (NCBI taxonomy): domain Eukaryota; kingdom Metazoa; phylum Arthropoda; class Insecta; order Coleoptera; family Cerambycidae; genus Rhamnusium; species Rhamnusium bicolor. The sequence goes on from JANEYF010004141.1 coordinate 51,731, forward strand.
AAAAAAATCTTAGCTGAACATAGATTACATTGACTTTTAGATTTAGATCTATAAAAAACAATTATATTGATATCAGATTGTTCAAATTTTCAGCTATTAGTCCTCCTCTTTTTTCACTAAATCTGTTAGGAGTAATTTGTTCCTTCTGACCTTCCCATTTTCATTTCTTTAATAAGTTCACCCTTAGAAATGATACTCATTCTTTGTATAAATACTGTCTGTACTACTCAGCCCTAATTCATTTAATATAATCTCTGAAATTTACTTTTTCGTCCAGACTTTTTTTTTATTGAACAAGTTTAATCTTACTGAAAGCGCAAATTATAAAAGTTATTGTTCATATCAACACACATAGAGTTGTTTTTTGGGCTTGCAAATTTTATTAGGTCGTGGTATTGCTAAGACTCGTAAACATTTTCCATTTTTCTGATTATATTTTCAATTCTACCAAAATCTGTTATAATCTAGTTAACTATGACCAACCTCGGGGAATTTGTGATCAATAACCTTAAACAATCCATTCAAAATTAGAAGTTAGTAGAGACAAAGAATGTTAACATTTTTATTTTCGCTGGCACATGACTTCGACCAAATTACAAGATGGTTATTATCTTTGAGCAAGGGCAAAACCTATACAGACAACTTGCTATTTTACAGCTTCCTCTATTTGCCACATTATTTAACCAATCAAGTGACAATGTTTGCTGATAAATCCAAAGTTATGTAACACTTATTTTTATCAAGAAAAGGCTTTTCTTTATTTAATCGTTGAACCTCAAAACCTGCTTTGTAATTTTCTGTATTCGTAATTGTGCGAAATACTGCATTTTTCGTCCATAAATAACTACACAAAAATTAAGGGATATTAAAAAAGTTCCAAATTTTAGGGTGACTTTCAACAAGAGATAACTCGGCGAAAAATCGTCGTACAGAAAATAAAAAAAGAAAATTGTAGCTTTAAGTGTCTAGTTTTCAGACCTGGACTGTAAAATTTTTTTGCGTGGGCGGTTTTCACATAATTATCCGAAAATCAACAAAAAAAAATTTTTACAAATTTTTTCTCGTCTTTAAAATGGTCTGTGGACTTCAAAAAATTTTTTTTCATCATGCGACCATAAAGCTCTTCTAGACAATTTAATTAGCTTTAATTTGATCTCTGAAAGAGCTCTGTACGATGATTTGCTGCGGAGTCCACAGACCATTTTAAAGACGAGAAAAAATTTGGAAAAATTTTTTTTTTGTTGATTTTCGGATAATTATGTGAAAACCGCCCACGCAAAAAAATTTTACAGTCCAGGTCTGAAAACTAGACACTTAAAGCTACAATTTCTTTTTTTTATTTTCTGTACGACCATTTTTCGCCGAGTTATCTCTTGTTGAAAATCACCCTAAAATTTGGAACTCTTTTAATATCCCTTAATTTTTGTGACTAGTGTATTTTCTCCCAATATAATTAGGGCAAATCGCTGAGTTAATGTAAAACTAGCCTATGTCCTTTTTTTCAAAATGAGGTTTTTTCAGCTATGTAAACTTCGGGTGTAAGGAATTCGCTGCAGAAATATTCTTAATAATCCATGCTACTATAGATAATTGGAACTAAAGTAGCCTATAAGCATGCAAATTAAAATATTTCAATGCAAAAAAAATCTTAGCTCAACATAAATTACTTTTAGATTTAGATCTATAAAAAACAATAACTATATTGACATCAGTACATTATCAAGTACTGCAAATAAATGGCAAATATAAATTTGAAAGTAAAATTCATTTGTCTTCGGGGGTAGGTATATTAAGTTTTTATCTTCTCCTGTAAAAAGTACATTATGTGACATACATATAATACTTCTGCCTTAAGCCAGCGAAATACTCATATATTATAACAACCATATGCAAATCAGCTGCAACATTAATATAAAAAAAGTCTTGTTGATGCTATAGCATTTAAGAGCAAGATAAAACTACAAATTTATTTTCCAATAGACACTAAGTAAAGTTAGAAAAAGTCTGCCTTTCAATGAACAATTTAAAAACAGTGACTAAAAAAACAGAAAGACTAATTTGGTATTTAAACCGTGCACGGATAATTATTAATGTTCTTATGTGCCATGCATATAAATGACTAAATGAGAGTAAATAACAAAATGTTGGAAGACCAAATTCCCAAGATTGATATAATTAACGCACTGTCCCTTCGAATATCTCAAACCTAACAAAAAAAACATTTAGTTTTTTTTGTTAACATGCATTTATTTTATACTGGTTAGAATATCTTACGATCAAACAAGCTTAATCCGTAGAATACGTTTGATTGTTTCGTTTTCTCACAGGTCCTCTCAGCATGGAATGTCATATGTAGATGTGCCCAGCAGGGTACCATCCGTGTGTCCATTATCCCATGGAGATGCCGCATAGTCACCGTGGTCATCCCGGTCCCCCGCCCCGCGCACTCTTGTTCCTTAGCGAGATGAACACATGTTCAAAGATCAGTGTTAGTTATGAGGCTTTAGACTTTAATCAGGCCGATGGAATTTTTCATTTATAGATTGTTTTCTATTGTATTTGAATGGCCCATTAGTCTATTCATATAATTTAAGATACAGAATACATAAAATGGTGTAAAGGTAATAAGATCAATATAATTTTTAAAGGTAATGTATGTAGTGGTTTGGTAGTTACTAAAGCTCTCTGCACAATAATTATTGCCCTGTAAATGTAACCAGTCAGAAATGAAGTGATTGAAATGTTGAATTTCTCGTTTTCATATGGAGTAATGCACCATATACTCAAGTCCAGAACTACATAATTCATACTTAAACCAGTGCTGAAAAGTTGGTCAACTTGACAGCTTAAAGATCGATAAATGGAAAGAATATATTATTCGACGTAATAAATAGGGCTTATTATAGAAAATGTTCGGTATTTTTTTAAATTTCTTAAACTACGTAAACAAACACATAGGTCGCGGTTAAGTGCATATGACAGTACTTTCCTTCATATTCAATTTGAAATGGAGAAAATAAACAAATTTCATTAAAAATATATCCACTATGTAATAGAAAATGCCACACTTAATAATTAAAATTTAAAATATTTTAAGATTTTTTTGCTAAACAACTGAATATAGAAAAAGTATCAAACGATTAAACATTTTATTGATTAGACAGCAATATTTACCTGAAAATCAGTCAATAGCAAAATGCTGCTCCATGCACTGGATGGTTCTCCTTCTCGTTATTAGATGATTTGGAAAATTATTGTTCAAGTATTCTTGAACTAAATCATAATTATGGGCCGGAGCCCAGATAACTATGCCAGCCTTCTATGAAGAATGGACCAATATTCTTCAATAAAATTCCCCCATAAATATTCTATTTTTGAGGATAGTACTGGGTTCCAATTGTAAAATACCGATGTAAATTTTCCAGGGAGTATTAGTCTCCACCACCATACAGACAGAATTCCTGCTGTATAAGCCGTCTTAATCTACGTATATACCAGTGGTCCCTTCGAGCTCTAAGAAGTCATTGGTCACGAGCGTACATTATTCCTTCGATCCGGATCGTACATTGGTCCTTCGTGCCGGATCATATACTCTGAATGGATTATGTTGACCCAGTAATGGAAATGTAAATTCATCTGTTCTAGTAACATTTTCGTCGACGTTTATTGTTTCCATTACTGTTTCGCAAAATTCTATTTACTAGTCTGTGGGAAGAATTTCATGTTTTTTCTTTTAATTTGTAGGAATGGTATCAATTTTTCTTTAGAATTCATCTAACCGTCGTGGCACTTGAATTGATTGCCACAGCAATATGTCTACTGAAAAATGTCGCATTCTCATCGGCAGTAGCACTAGCTATGATTTCTAGCATTTCACTGTTATCGTCGAGTCGAAAACAGGAAGCCTCTTGTGTTGGGAGGTAAATGCGCAGCCATGTTGCTTAAAATTTTTGAATTATTTTATGCAGCGTAAATAGGGAAAGGTGTAGGTTTATATTCAAAAATGTCGCTGCAAATAATTCTTGTATTTGTCTCACGGTACGATTTTGATGAGGCAATTTAATAATTTATTTTCTCTCTTGTAACTGATGCAAATTTAATGTCTGCAGAACTCACCTTTATTTCTGTCGCTCGTATTGGACCGAGAGGTAAACTTTCTAGGAAGTTTGGTGTACAAGCATATGGAATTCCGTGGAATTTCTTGGAATTCCCTTGGAATTCTTTAGAAGTTTTATTATTATTGTAGTCAAAAAATAGTTATTTGTAACTAACAGTTATTATTGCATTTCGCCCTGCAGTGCTATTAGCGACAATTAAATATAACGCCCAATCGGATCGGGTTTTCCACAAAATGTATGCGCAACTACAAAATAAATATTTTCACGACAGAACTATTTAAAACACTGCAAGAAAAACAATTACACTTTAAAATTTATCCTCAAAACGATAATTCACAATAACGCCCATTTAGCCTGTTTGAACAAAATTCCTAAATCTGAGTACATTGGGTTATTTTTCTAATTTTGACGCTGACAGTAGTGTAAGGAACAATACATAATAGTCGAAGTTCTGCCTATACAGTTGGATGCTGGCGTGAGAGCGATAAGTTTTCTCGTGCGGTTATATAGTATTTCCTTTATATTTATTCCTTTCCTTTATTATTTCAATATCGTACGTACCTCTTGTTCTTTTATGTTCAGTTGCCATGTGGGTAGTTTCAAGAATGTCGAAAAGGTCTTCCGTTTTGCAGTAATATCGAAAATTTTCACCCGGTGTTTCTTTGGTTTTTTCAGTTAATTTTTCCAATGCCCTAATTATTATTATGTCATACCTCTTTAGTTCGTTCATCCGTTCTAACAACGCTGCTAGCAAGACCTGTGTTTGTTTCTCCACTTCTTGTTACTGGCATTAACTCACGACACGTAAATCAGTCCGTAAAATGTTAATATCACGTCTATTTTAATAATGGAATGTTCTAGAAAAATATCGAAACAGCACTAGAAAGTCTTATTTAGAGTATATACTTCTTTTGTGTTGACAAAATTCACTTATCTCCACTAATTGTGCAATGGAATGTTCGAGAATTTTCACGAAATATCACTAATAAGTCTTGTTTTGAGTCTGTAGATACGTTTCCTTTAACATAGTTTTCATTTATTCTGTGATTTCCAAATCAAATGTTCTAGAATTGTCACTTATAGTCTTGTTTTTAAGTCTACAACACGTTCCCGTTGACACAATTCACGTATCTCCTGTAGTTTCCAAATAGAATGTTCTAAAATTTTCCCGAAATTGCACTAGTAGTCCTTTTTTCTCAGTCTACAACACGTTATTACTAGCGGCACTCGCGTATTTGCAGCTATTTCCAAATCGAATGTTCTAGAAACTTCTCGAAAATCCAAAAGTCACTATTCAGTCCAGAAACAGTCCTCCAAACATTGTCCAATAATTTAATTCTCCATTTACCACTAATTTCTGGGAAGAACACTGTAGAACCTTTTCGAATATTCCAGAAATTTCTCTTCCAATCCACTTCCTACACCAAATTGTTACGTGTTTGCTATCCACACAAACACCTATACTCGTAGATTCGTTCATTGAAATTCCAGGTAACACTTACTCACTACTTTATGTACTAATTAACAATTAACAATAGTAGATTCATTCGTGATTATAGTTAAGACAGTTTTTAAATATAATCACGCTAGAACACTTATAAGTCTCTTTCTTATTTCTTCTTTACTCGTTTACGTTCAACTTAAGACTGAGTCTCGACCCACCGTGCGTCTTATTTATACATCCATTCACACGGTCTAGAGCATTCAAGAATATTCCCGGCCGCTCTCGTACAGTTCCAGTCTCATCTAACTAGTCTACACAGTCCAGTGGCGTAACAATATATTTGGAATAATTTCGTAAGCTAGGGAGACGAGAAAAACATCAATGTAAAAAATAATCAGAAATACTTAATTAAAACAATAAAACATATTTATACTTATATTGAAATGTTTCAGTGTATTTAATATTTTTATGGAACTACAAAAATATAACAAAATATTAAATAAACTGAAAAATGTAGGAGTATACATCAATTTTAAAATGTTAATATGTAACTAGTTTTATCTAAATACAATGCGCTGAAACTGTGCTTTCATCATATCTAGGTCAACAAATATACCCAACGTTTTGTGTTTTGTATTTTGTTTGAGCAGTATTTGGTGCATTAGATACGGGGTTGAAACCGGTACTGCTAAGTAGCCCTTAACAAGGAACTACAGAATTTAGATAACTGCAGCAGCACGAGTTATAAGGAAAAATATAGTGTGACGTCACCCCCAAATTTGTCATACGTTTTCCCATAAAACTAGTTTACGTATCAACGTTAAAATTAAATAAAATTCACTTTATCATGTTGTATATATTTTTGTTTGGAAATGTTTCAATACGTGTTTACAATAAAATATTATATCTGCATAACAGCCGTCACTGGGAAACGACAACTCCGTCCGAGCGCTAAGCATAATAGAATGAGTGTGGATTCTTATGTCAAACATTTGCCTAGCCACAAATATAATGTCATTGATTCTGTGGCCTAACTCATGAAGTAAACTTTTACTACAATAGGCTTGTGTCCGAGGCGATTTCAAGTCAAAATGTTAACGTTTTTAATTAAATAAATAATTAACTTCTACATATTAACTCTAGTAAGTATCTAAAACCGGTTATTTTTAATTTAAAAACCGGTTTTCGAATTTTTTGCACAATTATCCTAAAAACCGATATTTGAAACCCGGTTTTTAAAAACCGATAAACCCTAGACTCTTGTTGTTTATAAAATCGCTCAGAACGTGATTTTTTTTGTCAAAAAAGTCAGTATTTTGTAATTTTAAATAGTCTAATTTAGACGCATATTTTGTATAAACAAAATACACAAATTATTTGCGTAAAACAGAGTAAATAGATGCACTTTAGATTGTTAATAATATAAGGTGCACCTTCGTACAATTAATAAAACAGGTGTTGCATCGATTATTCACTGATAGGCGTATTTCATTCAGCCGACAACAAGTATGCTACACATTCAAAACAGATAATTTTTTCAATCAAATAAATGACAAACAATTTGAATTTTCATACAGTTCAAATATGTTGGCCTGATAACTCTCAATGGTTTCTAATGGGGCTGTGATATGAAGCTTGTGCTGGTCTTCGTTCTTATCTTTACACAACAAAAACTACAAATTCCTAAGTCATTCTTAACGGTGCAATCGATTTCTATAATGGTATGGTCTGATAAGGGCACTAATTAAGTTGGAAATCAAACAAGCCACAACTTTTAAGGGAATATGTTAAAAAATTTTTCAAGATTTAATGTTATAATGTGAAAAAAGGTTCAGATATTTAGTGCAAAATAATATATCGTGCAAAAGGTCAGTTTTTAAGGTTAGATTTCCTCCTTTACTCGATGTGACTAGGCTTTTATGAAGTGCCGTATTTCATAAAATTTTTACACGAGAAATTTCAATAAATTTTCTATACATTTTTAAACACATTATTTCCAAAAAAATGGTTTTGATTCTACTATAAATATAAACATAACCGAGTGTACTGGTAAAACAATTAGGTGGGTGATGCTGGAGACGTTAGAAAAATTTGACCTGTCAACAAGTCAGTGTTGATGTTTGTGACCGATGGTGCCGCGACAATGCGTTTGGTAAGCCGTTCTCTTCAGGAACACGGTTGTAGGTTGGTACACGTTACGTGTCAAGTTCATGCTTTACACCTTGTGGCAGAAACTATTCGACAAGGTTTTCTAGAGATAAATGCATTAATACTAAGTACAAAAAAAGTGTTCCTTAAATCTCCTAAACGTCTTCGCGCATTTCACAGCAAGTGTCCCGGTATTCCCGAACTACCACAGCCGATTCTTACACGTTGGGGAACATAGTTAAAAGCAGTTTTTATTATGCTGAATATTTACAACAAATTCAATTCAATCCTGACGAGGCTGCAGCTATTAAGGAAATTCTAAATATTTCCGTTGAACCAACTTTAAAAACTATTCACACAAGAACTATAAAAGACTACATGACGTCATATAAAACTTACAAAACAGTGCGTTGTCGTTAGCGGAGTCACTACAAATAGTGGACGAAGTAAATTGATTGCTACACTCTATAGATGACGCAAAAAATGAGTCCGCATTGTCGCGGCACCATCGGTCACAAACATCAACACTGACTTGTTGACAGGTCAAATTATTCTAACGTCTCCAGCATCACCCACGTAATTGTTTTACCAGTACACTCAGTTACTCTTTTGCCAGCTAGTAATAGGGAAAATGTCGGTTTTAGAGGGTTCAGTACACGTACTATAACATTTACAATATTTTTTTTTACGATCTGTCGTCAATTCAATAAATAACCACAGCCGTATATTTTTTAATACACATTCTTGATCTTATTTACAATGTCTTTGCGTATAGTTGGTACATAGTTACGCAACGTTGCGCAACTTAGTAACGTCATCTGCGGATTGTATTAAGAACTCCCGAAATGGTTCTTTATCGAGTATATTTTCGTTGCAGAAACATCACAGGCAAACAGCATTAACAGTAAATCTAACATAAACTGTGTTTTCGAAGCACGCACATCAGGTCTGTCTCGCACACCTTACAAATTATTGTAGCACCATTATAGAATAAATCCGGGAATTCACTGATAAATTTATTCACTTTGTCAGCCGTTTTTTACCGTTCGCACGTCTGACATATTTTATTATTAAATCAATATCAACAATAAAATACAACAAATAAAATTATCGACAATACAAAAACATAAAATACAACGAAGAGGAATAAATTAGCGTGTAAACATTATGACATACAACAATGACCTAGTCTTGCTTCGATTTGTCCGCTAGCCGGTCATTGCCTCATCAGATATCTAACTACCTGCTGTTGCACCACTGAATAGCCGCACGACTTGCCAGCTCTACATGTCGAGTATTGATATCAGTTCTTACTACAGATGAAGTGGGCATATTCCATACACGTTGCTTTCCTCTTAATGCTTGTTCGACTTGAAACAACCCTCGCTATTTAATGGATATAAGGGTTAGACAATTAATTGGTCATTCTACTATTATGTATTTTATAGACAAAAGGAACTGAAACAATTTTTTATAAATGTTTAACTGTTATTTAGAAATTCATATTATTGAAGGTCATGAAACAGAATCCTATAAAGAAAAGGTTTGGATAAGTTGGTCACGGAATAACTCTAAAACATTATGCAAAATAAATAATATAATAAAAATATCTTCAAATATCGTATTTTACCTGATATTTTTGCAACATCTCTGTGAAAAGTGCTATTTAAAATGCGATTTTTAAATGGCAAACTTTCTTAATTCGGATAGTAGTAGGTCAGATAACTTCAAGACTAGGGTTTCCAATCCCGATAATTCGGGATCCCGAAACTTCGGGATCCCGACTAATATTTATGTTCGGGATAATCTCAAAATCCCGAAATTCCCGAAACGTATCAAAATAACAGATAAATCTATTTACATATCGTGTAACCAAAAAATAGCTGAGAATGGCAGTAACAGCACTGACTGAGGGGAAAATGAAGTAATTCGTCGTTGTTTGGCGGGTCGATCGGATCGGAGACTCGGGGAATAACTAACCAACGAACAATCGATATTATTAGTATTGCCAGGTCTACTGTTTTAGCAGTAAATCTGCAAATATAGAAATAATCTTTTCTCAGATAAACCTACTGAAAACTCAACAGAGGAATAAGCTGGGGGGTTGCGAGGATTACACTTGCAGAAATGTTTTGACAAATTATTAACTGTTCCGCCAACAAGTATAGAATCGGAGAGGGCTTTCTCGTCAGCGGTTGCATTTGCTACTAAAATTCGTTCCCGCCTACGATACTCGACGTTAAATGCACTGGTGCTTTTAAGGGCACACTTTAATTTTAATAAAGTTTAAACTATTTTAAAATATTTACTCATTAGTTATTAGATATTTGTTTTTATTATTGAAATCAGAAGTAAACTTTACTTTTTTTAATGCTTTTTACTACAAAATAATTAATGTTTATGTAGTTATTGTTCCTTTTTATTTATTAATTGATGATTAAACTGTGGAGCGTGGACTGGAGGGTGTTTTACTTAAATTTCGGGATTTCGGGATTAGTCCTGAAATCCCTAAATTTTTTCCATAAGTCCCGAAATCCCGAAATCGGGATCCTGATCCCGAAAATTGGAAACCCTATTCAAGACAGTGTATTAATGTTTTAAAAGAACTTATCAGCTAGGTAGGATTATGTCGAATTTAAACGGAGAAAATATCGAGCATCTATTAATCAATTTGCTAGTTTTAGTTACTTAAAATGTTTTAACTGCTATATAACAGAGTGCATCAATTTACGTATTGTGACTTCTGTGGGGGGTTTCCTTGTTACAAGCTAAATTTCATATAAAATAAATGCTTATGTACTGATGTTTCAAAATCCTGAGGCCATCAAAAATTCTCATGTGCAAAAGGGCACTAAAAGTAAAAAAATGAGTGAAGCATATACTGGCAAAGAGAAAAACTCCGATTTTTTTTACATTTTTTTCAGAAAAGGTCTTGCACACGATTTTTTTTAATTTTCAAATCTATTATACATTGGAAGTTACGAGAGAACAAAACTTAAAACGTTAATATCTCAGTTTGAAATGCTTCAAATTCTAAATAAATTTAGACAATTTTTGTGTTTTCGTATTATCTCCGAAACACAACAATGACCAGCGAAACACAGCCCACATAACACAGGATGTATTTAGTACCTACGATTTATAAATATACGTACTATTTGGGTATGATCTTTTGTCATAATAGTATATACTTATAAGTAAAGTTGGCATATCAGTCCGCAAGTCATGGATGGTGCCAGGTTGAGAAATATCCAAATACGTAAGCGAGACTTGTTTACTATTTTATCAAAGACTAACATTTGATTTTAGTCTATTGTTATGCCACGTGGTGTATACAACGTAATTTATTCCTCTCCGTTGTATTGTTGATAATTTTATTTGTTGTATTTTATTTTTGATATTAATTTAATAATAAAGTATGTCAGACGTGCCCAAGGGTAAAAAACGCCATACGCTGACAAAGTGAATAAATTTATCAGTGAATTCCCAATTCAAATTCCAATTTAATCAGCTTTGTTTTCTATTTTATATACATTTGTAATTAAGGCCACTTTTTATTTTATTTATTTCATATATAAATATATAAAAACAAACAACAATATAACATGAGGGACAAAGTTGACAAAAAATGGTATCCAGCCAGGACGACAATACCGTCCAGGTACGGCTGGCCGTTCTGGTTGCCGTGTTGTAGCAGCTCTTGTCATTTTTCATCTTTTATCATTTTGCATGAAGGCAATTTCCTACACAGAAACAAACAATGCATTATAATTCATAAAACAAAAAAAAATAATAATTAAAAAGTCAGTTTACAGAGAACCTCAAAATAATGATTTTTTTCATTTTAAAAATAAAAATTGCCTTTACGTCTGCGGTAGGGTTTGGAGTAGGGAAGGTGTGTCTACGCATTGTAAAGCGTGAATTCCCGGATTTATTCTACAATGGTGCTATAATAATTTGTAAGGTGTGCCAGACAGACCTGATGTGCTGGGACAAACATGACTGTAAACGTCACGTAAATTCTGTGCAACGTAAAACTAAAAAATATGGCGTGCCTTCGACAACACAGTTTATTTTCGATTTACTCTTAATGCTGATTGCCTGTAATGTTCCGCTGCACATATTCGATAAACAGCCATTTCAGGAGTTCTGGAATAAACACAAACCCAAGATTAAATGTGTACTAAAAAATACACGGCTGTGGTTATGTGTTGACGAGACGACAGATTGTAAAAAAAATCTATTTTAAATGTTATGGTATATATTAGCTAGCAAAAAACTGAGTATACTGACCAAACAATTACGCGGGTGGTGCTGCAGACGTTAGAAACATTTGACCTGTCAAAAAAGTCAAGTGTTGATGTTTGTGACCGACGTTCTCTTCAATAACACGGTTGTAGGTTGATACATGTTATGTGTAAAGTGCATACTTTACACCTTGTGGCAGAAACTATTCGACAAGGTTTTCCAGAGGTAAATGCATTAATAACAAGTACAAAAAAAGTGTTTCTTAAATATCCTAAACATCTTCGCGCATTTCATAGCATACATGATGCTGCAAAGTTTTTACAGATCTTTTCCATTTAGTGATAACCAAGCTAATTAAGCGGGTAAGTTGTACATACATTGTTATAAATTGTAACAATTTATTGCTTTTTTACTACTTAATTTCTTTTATTACACTTATTATTATACGTACGCCTATGTCCTATGTCCTATTTTTGCCAACTCTACTTATAAGTTACTTGGCGTCAGACTTAACTGAAGCATGTTGCAAAATTGTATATACTTTTATGTCCGTAAAAAGTATATGAAATGGAATATATACTATTTACGAGCAAATTTCGTATTAGCAAATTTTCGTCATACAATTACGTACTACGAATATGAAATAACTAGCAAAAAGAATGAATTCCAAAGTAAGTACTATGTTCACGTTTTGTGTTTATTTGAAGTACATACAAAATGTATAAGTTTTTATGACAAATAAATAATTTCGGCAAATGTTCGTGAAAACTCGTGATTCGTGAGACTTGCATTGCTTGTATCCACTCCACTGTATTTTCTATCATGTGTTATGTGAAATGAGAAGTTGTGAGTAGGTCTGCACGTTTTTGTTGATTATCGCTGTAGTGTAACATTCTGTAGTGTAACTAATAATCTGTATTTAATACAGATACCGTTACCACAGTAGAATATAAACTGTGCCGTTACCGCAAGTAAGTTAAGTGGAAGTGAGACCAAATTGTACTAGTGTGTATTTTATTTATACCACTCAACGAATAGATCGACTTCACAGATGATAGCTCTGTATATTATTCTATGAATGATAGTACTGGTAGGTGATTTAATTTTTGATTTGATATTTGACAGATTGTAACTCTCGGTTTCCAGATTTTTCACTTTCACTTCCACACTTTTTAACAAATAAAAGGTGATTAGTTTGCAAATGTTTTCCTAAGGTTCAAAGGTCTAGCAAGAGTAAATCTGAAAGCACGACATTTTTCACTAAACATGTAGAGCAAATGGTTACTTATATTTTCTTGTAAAAGCCTCTAGGCATGTAAAGAAAAAGGAATTGATATTTTTTTCTGTATTCTATTTGATATGTATTCTTGTATTCTGTGTGTATTTTTTACAGTTTTATTAGTACAGATAGGCTGCACTGTTTAAAGTTTTTATTTTTTTTGTAAATTCTATATGGCTACAAATATTACTGTCCCATAGCCTCCTACCGTCCCCTCCACAATATCCAAAAAATCACAAAAATATTCGTAGAAAACATGTAATTAGTACAACTAGTGTTATGTTTTTCATATGCAATGTATAAATCAAATTATATACTGTACTCGTGAATATTTGATATACTCAAACGTATGTACTAATTATATATTAAACATAACCTATAATATATTACGATTCTTATGCAAATTCTATACATTTATATTACGTTTTACATGCACTATATATTTAATAAATATAGTTTAAAAAAACTAAAACACACGCTTTTAAAGCACATCAAACTAAAAAGTGAAAAATAATTATTAATATAAACTGAAAACAATAATGAACGAAAAATACTTGTATTATTGTGAAAAAAAGCGTGGGTTGCTCAATATACGAAAAATATGGCACAAAGCGCCCCACGCTTTTTTTCACAATAATACTAGTATTTTTCGTTCATTATTGTTTTCAGTTTATATTAATAATTATTTTTCACTTTTTAGTTTGATGTGCTTTAAAAGCGTGTCTTTTTAGTTTTTTTAAACTATATTTATTTTTCACTTTTTAGTTTGATGTGCTATGAAAGTGTGTTTTTTAGTTTTTTTAAACTATATTTATTATTTATATTGCTTATTGATGCTGATATTATAACATATTACGATCCAAAAGATACTTCTGAAAAAAAAAAATATTTTTTTTCAGCCATGGCATTTGAACTCACGCCCGAGTAGTCCGTCGTTTCGCGTCGACTAACACTTGTGGCTTAGCCCGCTCGGCCAACGACCGAACTGAGAATCACGGAATGTACTTACAGTATTAAACCTCTTGCTCTCACGCAGAGGATACGTGAGGAAAGGAAATTATTTAATTCTGGCGATCCTGATCAGGATAATGATATAAACTTATCAAATTATTGTATTGTTACCGGTTCTTCGTAAGTGTACAAAGTTTCAATTAAATCTGTCCGTTTAAAGTGGGTCAAAATCGAGTCCAAAGAGTCGGTTACTAACAAACATACAGGTGAAGCTAATAAAAGCGTGTTAAAAAGATCATACTGTGTACCAAAGAATTGGAAACATTTGCAACTAAATTGCATCTAATAAGTTGTACATTCTTTGGAGAAAGTATATGAATTCACATATACTTTGCGTAAGTGTATACTTTTAGATTTGTACTTTAATCATATTTTGTATATAATTGTGTTATTTGAGAGACACACATACTGCACGCCAATTCAAATACATTTTCTATTTTCGGGTCTAAGAACGTCCATTTTCATCATAATCTGGATTTTGACATTTCTCACGACGCCAATAATACTTTATCTATAGATAGATAAGAAAGTAAAAAATATTTAATTAAATATTTTCACAAGTAACCAAAAATGTATGAGATTTTTTATCGCTCGTTTCATGTTTCATACCTCATGTAAATATTATTATCATTATTTTAATTAAAGTACTGTGAATATTTTATCAAAACACCATTACATAAATTTTGATGTAAGTACACAGTTAGTACACACCACGACCCTTGTATGTTTATCATGCTTTTTACAAACACTTGAATCTGTTTGCATTATACATGTTTTGGCAAATGAAAAAGATGATGTAAAATTTGTAGAGTAGGTAACATTTATTTTAGGGTACAATAAAAAGCTTATAAAACTTTCTATATGATGTTTGCTGAAAGATATGATTAATAAATATTTGACAGGTGTGTGTGACATTTGATACTTCATTAACTAGAGATTTACAAGGGCCAATAAACGATATCTGTTCGATATTGCTCGAGTGGTCTATAAAGACAGCCCATAAACTTTTATAGCACCATACCAGAGATTGCCAAGCTGCTAGCATGCTGGAGATGCACCACGCACGTTTCCACTCTCAGCAATGAGCACTGCAATAAGGTTTTCATAATTTTTAAAGTAACTACGGGCTATAAACTCCCACACGTTTATGGGCCATCCGATATCAAGCTATCTACGTAATACGAACTATAAAAATACCACCACGGATACATCTGCATTATGCAGTTCTCCAGTGCCTCCCTGTGTGGCGGCTTTGTGGCTGGTGCCTTGAAACTTTTTCGACTAAATCTCTTGTCACCGTTGGCTGAATTTGTCCTTTTAATTACGACAATAACTTCTGATATTTTTTTAAAAGTATTCTTATTGAATTTATTAATTTTAAATTAAAATCAATTTCATAAACACATTCTAAGAATTGGCTGAATTGGCAACCCTTGACTTCCAGCTGAGACTTTGTTGGTTTAATTAAATAGTCGCTGTGACTAGGGACGATCATTTTTACAGAGATAAAAAAATTATGCGCAAGTGAAACGGCATATTGTTATGTATAACGAAGGGTAAGTAGAGACTGGGAGGTAACGATAAATTCCAGAGATGACTTTTACGTAGATAATATTAAACAACAAATTTATTATGAACTGAATGACAAATACGTCTGGATAAGCGTGGATAAAACCATCAATGCTTGAGGCTGGAAGGTGACAAATGTTTTAGTGGGTGTATTAATATTAGTAATATACTTTTACTTTACTCTTGTGATCGTTAGTTAAAAATACATTTCTGTGTTAGTGTCACATTCTCCAATACTTTCAGTCCTCTTCTTGTTAACTTTAGATGTTACCGAATTCCCCAAAATAACCACAAGGTAAGATATTGCGTCATATATAATAATAATAATAATAATAATATAGTTTATTTACTAAAATAAAGTATATACAAATTCAAACAAAAAACAAATATGATATATGTAAATAAACAAGAAAAAAAGGAAGTGTTCAACAATCTGTCAGATGGTAACTTGGAAATACAAATACAAGTATATATTGAAATGACATAATTAAAAGTAAAACAAAAAGAAATCCCGCGCGTGGACTAGAGCTACTTATTATTACATTATTAACATCTTTAACACTAATTCTACCAATAATAACAACACCGATAAAAAAGAAAATAAATTACCAACTATAAATAAATACATGTTTTTTTTTCTGACTATATTGTGGGAATAAATTGTATGTAAATGCAAATGTAGATATGAATGCATTTTTTTTCTTTTTTACCGCGGCAACGGACTGAGCATCTCTTATGTATTGTGATATCTCGGCATATGCAATACGATAAAGGGTAGGTAAAAGATTTTTGGCCAATATTTTTCTTTACTTTAGGTAATAATTTAGTTTCTTGAGAGAATCAGGTGTTATGTTGGTGCATTATCGGTATTAAATTATTTTGGGATTTAAAATGTCCAATTATTAAGCACTGGAAAAACAGTTGCCTTATATATCAAGTATCTTGGATTCTGTGAATAAGACTCAGATGGGTACCGCCCAAACCCCCCAAACTAATATACCGTATATAAGATGCGATTGGACTAAGGAATAATACAAGGTTTTCAACTGATTTTCACTAAATACTTGATTGTATGTTTTAAATTTGCCTAGCAGTCCCCTAATCTTTTATCCCACATAGTCAATATGGTAGTTCCAGTGCAAATGACTATCAATAACTATCCGTGGATATTCTATTTTATTCTTAGACGATATTATTATTTGTTCTTGGTTATTACTGATTTCTAGAGTATTGAATTCTGGTAGAGTATCTTGGTGGCAACTACATGGTACAAAGAATGTTTTTTTAAAATTTATGGTAAGCCGTTTCCTATTGAACCAATCCACTATTTTTATAGACATGTTCATTGTTCAGTTACCCGTTTGAATTGTACCCAAGTTGAGTCTTTATACAATATAGCAGTGTCATCCGCAAAACCAATTATTTCATCATGGGTATCAAGGTTAAACAGGTCATTTACTTATATATTCAAAAATAGTGGACCAGTACTGTACCTTGAGGTACTCAATATTCTACGGTTTTGCTTGAACTTACAACATTACTAATACCTACACATTGCACAGTTATTTAAGTAATAGAGCATGAGATTAAACTATTTTCTCTAAATCCATTTAGGGAAAATAGCCTTAACCTCATGCGCAGTTATTTAAGCAATAGACAGCAATGTGTAGGTATTGGTAATGTTTTCTAAGGTTTCTAGTAACTTTGTATGAGATATTGTATGAGACGTTTTAGCTAAATCGGCAAAGATGCAGATGGCGGGTTTACTTTGATCCAGAATGTTATATATGTTGGTTAGAACACTCCCCATAACATCTGCAGTCGATTTAGCCTCCTTTAAACTTAATTGTTTATTTAATATAATATTGTATTTATTGAGAAAGGTGGTGATACGTTTTTTGATGATCTTTTCAAATACTTTAGCAAGATTACTTATTAAGGAAATCGGCCTATAGTTAACTATTTCTACTTTATCAAGACTTTTAATATGCATGAACATATTTATGCGATAATACATCACTTAGCCCAACCCTGGAATTGATGTCATTTATCGCTACCTCCCGATCTCTAATAATAAGTTACAGTGGGTAAGCAAGTGTGAAAATGAACACTCTAGTTAAAAAAAAATTACTGACAGTTGGGTGTGCCCTGCGACTGCAATAATGGTAGACTATGTATAATATAACTTCAATGCTCTAGAGAAACTCGTATTAGATGGCTCACATTAGTGGGAATTGGAGATTTTCACCTACTTGCATAGTAAATAGAGAAATGTTGATTGCACATTTTCGAGATCAATTTAAGAAATCAGTACAAAATAGTTTCGATATCTCTTACAGCCTTGGAAACAAGGTTATTTTGCAATTTTCGAAAAAGTTTTCTTTCCATTTTTTACAATTAGCAATTTGCCTGCCATATTGTTAATGCCCAAAAATACGACAAAAAAATATCTGTCTGCATACTAATATCTTATCTATCTGCAGATAAAGTATTGGTGTCGTAAAGAAACATCTTTCAGATTATTATGAAATGAAGTCCAACAAATAATATTTAGAATATTTAAGATGAATCTCTAGTGAATATTATTGAGATCGGTGCACCAGGAAGAACGCTCTTCATGATGGCCTAGAAAAATGTTTTCATCAAATCAAAACATGGTTTAATTATAGGTTGTTTAGAAAGAGGATTTCTGCCAAAAAAAATATCTTAACAATTTTCTCTTAAATTATCCGTTATCGGAAAAACGTTAATTAATTTTGCGTTAAATGAAAAAATTCAATACAAATATGTATATACGAATTTATGTATTTTTTTATAACAATTATTTATTTCCTTAATTTTAAATTGGACATCATGAAGAGAAAATAACTGTGGAGTCCAATTTATTTTGTGTATTTGCAAACAGATGAGTGACAGAGGTTTTTGAAGATGCAAAAAACTAAATTTAGCTTTACATATTTCCCAAAAACCTCTGTAACTTATTTGCCTAAAAGTATAGAAAAAAAATATACAGATCTATTTGTCATACTTTTGCAACAATAAAATGGTATATAGCTGGTTGAAAAAAATGAGATTTTCATAAATTTCCAAAATAAAATGTTGACATAGCTCAACAACTACAAGAATTATAGAAACGAACTTTTGTCCTTTCGATTTTTCTCGAATTACAAAATATTGTATATATGTATTTATTTGTGGCATCCTACAATGTTCCCCACACTTCCTTTGTGTAAGAATTAAGCGACTGTCCTAGAAATTATTCAAAAAAATTAGTTAAATAAACCTCTGCACAAAAAGGACTAGTCACATCCTGATTTTTTGGAATTTTTTTTTATTTCGATCCAAAAAATATCTCACTTAAAAAAATATTAACCTGAAAATGAAATTGTTAAATGTTAAATATTTTACAATTGATTAGAGAAATTTAACTTTCTGATTCTGTTCTCAAAACTAAAGGTAAATTTCTTTGATAATAAATTCACCTTTGTAGTAGTGTCAAACATGACAGTTTTCAGTTTATATGTTTCCATAGACACGTGAGACAGAGACATTATGTTATATTGATGAATGTACTACAATGAGCTATCTACTGAACAAGTGAGCAAAACTCCTCAATCCATACCATTTCGAGACACTCTGCATATACATAATATGTAATTAGAATTATTTACTTCATGGTAAATTTGAGTAGGTGTTTGTAAAATATACCCAGGACTCTGGCGTAACACTAGTTAGATCGACAATGAGAAACATGTATTGGTTTCACACTAAAAGCGAAACAAATTTAAAAAAAGTAACTGTTTTATTGAATATTTTTCCCACGCCTGGTGCTTTGGCACCATAACCAAATTATAAACTTTTATCCTTTCCAGCTTGTCCTGTCTTATACTTTACGACTTTCTGCATGCAAACATTAAATTATTTCTCTTTTACACACTTAATTCGCTTTTTATTTCTCTTTTATGTTTATTACGAGTCATTTTATTGCAATAGAATGATAACGGAAATTCGATATTTTGTTAATTAATTATTATAACTGAATATAAATCCGTTTAATTACCTCAGACTGTGATTTCTTTAATAAGTAACATACTACAGGATATATATACACTTTGAATAGTTTTTTCACTATAGTTTTACTAAATTCCACTCTACTTCTTTGGACAGGCAAAAACATGTTTCCAAATAACTACATCTTCTGACATCCTTTTGGCGCAGACGTTAACAAAAATTTTCTAGAATAATTATAGGACAATGGCTTAATACACAAATAAAGTGTGAGAAAACATGATAAAAAGCCACAAATAAATAATTATGGACAATATCCTCTCTATTTCCTCCCATTCTTCGCCTTCCCTTCTGACACCCAACCAAACTCAAGTGTGAACTACATCAGGGGACACAGAATTTACTGACAAAAATGAGCACACGGATGTTATTGTATTCTCAAGTAGAATAAAGTACCTCGTTTAATCATCTCCCCACCCCCATTTTTAATGAAATTTTGCGCAGATACTTCATTAACACATATAAGAGTAATAAGAGATCTAACAAATTTACAAAGTCTGAATTTTATCTTTTAATCATAAATAATCTATGCAAAATTTATATAATAATGTTTAAATTAAATAAAAGTTCTTTAAATTCTTCAATCAACCCAATGTTCACTACAATAAAAAAAATTAGTAAATTCATCGCCTTTCTTTTTGCCATCCCCATTTGTATTAGGTAGTAGTAGTAGTAGTAGCTACTTATTTTACTAGGCAAGGAGGCCCCAACGGGGCCCTTTTCCCTCGGGCCCCCCCCCTTTTCGGGGCCCCCCCCCACCCCCCCCCCCCCCCCCCCCCCCCCCCCCCCCCCCCCCCCCCCCCCCCCCCCCCCCCGGGGGGGGAACCCCCCCCCCGGGGTTTTTCCCCCCCCCCCCCCCCCCCGCCCCCCCCCCCCCCCCGGGCCCGCCCCCCCCCCCCCTTTTTTTTCTTTCTTCCCCCCCCCCCCCCCCGCCACCCTCCCCCCCCCCCCCCCCCCCCCCCCCCCCCCCCCCCCCCCTCTTCCCCCCCCCCCCCCCCCCCAAAACCCACCCCCCCCCCCCCCCCCCCCCCCTTTCTTTGTAAGTTGAGTTAAATCAAGATCAAAATTGTTTATTTATCAGGATTTATATGGATTATACAGATTATATGGCACGTCAAGAGCAGTTTATTTTTAATTAACTGGTACATAATATTTACAATAAAATATAAGAGACATCATCAATACATTAAATAAATTAATGCTAATAAAAACATTAATATACAGTGTGTCTCACATCTTGCGTACACACCCTTGTCTCCTGCTCATTTATTTTTTAATTCAACTTTAGGTTTTTGTTAGTTATACAAGCAACAAAATTGAATATTTTTTTGCATACAAAAAATGTACTTCGTTGATCGACAGAATGATTGAAAAATATGAAATTTTAAAAAACATGGTAGGCTTTGTTTAATCGAAAAATTTCATTAATAAAAAATGTTCGAAATATCAAACTTACCCTATATACAAATTTTTGAAAAAAAAAATTCATTTTTAGTATTTGAGTTTTTCAAGTACATAGTTAAAATATCAACTTAATTACGCTAATGAAGTTCATTATGCTAAATTTTGTTCATTTCTTGATACTAACAATATTAGTGTATTTGTAAAAATGACTAATTAATATTTTCCCTAGGTACTTGAATAAATTAAATAATGAAAATTAATATATTTTTTTTGTATACAAACTACATTTTTTTCTTAATGGTATTTTTCAATTTAACTATGTTTTTAAATTTTCATATTTTTTTAACTGTTCTTAGTAGGCCATGATCGATGAAGAAAATCTTTTGTAGCCAAAAAATATTTAATTTTGTTGATTGCATAACTGACCAAAATTTTAAGTTAATCTGAAAAAAAACTGATGAAGATACGAGGATGTGTAGGCGAGATGTGAAACACACTGTAGTTATAGATACATAAAGCAGTTAAAAACAAAACAAAATGACCTTGGCCAGTTAT
Source organism: Rhamnusium bicolor (assembly GCA_029963845.1). Taxonomy (NCBI): domain Eukaryota; kingdom Metazoa; phylum Arthropoda; class Insecta; order Coleoptera; family Cerambycidae; genus Rhamnusium; species Rhamnusium bicolor. The sequence continues at coordinate 73,575 of JANEYF010004141.1, forward strand.
TAACAAATGAAAATCAATAAAATATTATCTGCAGGTGTTTGACAAATCTGCTCTATCTCAGCTCTTACTCGAGCTTTGAAATCTACAAAATTTTCTGACTTGTTGTTCCTGTACACCTTAATTTTGATATGTCCAAAAAAAAATGGAGGCACGTCAGATCGAAAGATCTATTATGACGGTTTATTGTTAAGGCAATAGGAGAATAGAACTTGACAATCTAAATTTTCATCATTATTACTACGTTCCGATATTAAATCACAAAATTCTAACTTCTATCGAAATCATAAACTAAATTATCCTATTCAGAAATTTATGATAGATTTGAGGTCTATATCCACAGCCAGTTGTCGCGTTGATACTTGAGGCGCTTCTTCTAATGTTCACAAAATATCAAGCCTTTTCTCCACCTGTTGTTTATTTTGGTCTGAGCATTTTTAACACTTCTTATTTCTCTAAATCTCTGTTTCCACTACTCCAGTTACAGAGTGATCTGTAATAGACATTTGTTTCATTTATCAAATAATTTTGTCAAAAAAAGTTGTTGAGAATCATCCCAAAAAGGCCAAATCCAAAAATTTTAGTTCCCCATGCAGTTCAGTGTTATTCTGTACACCCTGTATTGTAAGATTTTGTTAAATCTTCCTCTTATGCGCATACATGAAACGTACTTAACATTTTCGTTGCTTGATTAGTCTGTGTATGTTTTTAATAGGCGCTCCCTAATCTCCACAGGATAGTTAATTACCTAGTGTGCCCATAGACATGACAAAGCTTCTAGCATGACAACTCTCCCTTTTTGATTTGTTTATTAGTTATAAACCAAAAGCCTACAGACATTTCAATTAAAAATAGTAACATTTGTGTATATTGCATTATTTGTTCTACTTTGTGAAAATTATTACTTTCTCTTGGGACAAAGAAACCGAGAAGGAAAATACTGAATTGGAAAATTTTTTAATAAAGGTAAAATATTCATTTATCTTTAATGCCTCCTTGAAGTATATTTTGCGTCAGCAAAGTGCCATTAAAAAAAACAAAATTTTGTTGGGACCATTTTTTCGCTAATAACTAAAGCTATATATAAAATCATAGCAATCTATTAAAAAAAATCATTTTTTTTTGTATTTTATTTTATTTATGGTTATGGTGAGTGTACCAAGCTCGGTAGCGCAGTGGAGACAGAGTGTTAAGTGACAAACGTAGCTGGCTTACTGCCTATGGAATCGAAGGGTTTAGTTGTGTGTGTTGGCGTTTTTTTTTGAACTATGTAACCCCTGTCCATGCAGCTTCGGCTTTGGTTTGGGGGTTGTCTAATTTATGTGGTGTGTTTTATATATTTTTTTATGTTCATATGCTTCAATGAATAAGTTAAGAAATTTTACTTTCGTCTTTTTTTTTTTTTGGCCTGGCTAAGGCTTTTGACACTGCGTCACATCAAATTATACTTGAAAAGTTAGAAAATGCAGGTATAAGGAGTATTGCTTATAAATTACTAAAACATACTTGGTAGATAGAAAACAGCAAATTCGCGGTGGACAATTAATTGTAAAAAGAGTTATAGTTAATATCCAAAAATCTGACAGTTATAAAAAAAGAATCATACATCATTCGAAACAAACAAGACACTAAACAATGCACTAGACATAGTTACATTCCCTAAAACCCAAAATAACACTAGTAACACTAGCTGTTTAGCCACGAGGTCGTCCGCATGGAAATCGAGATAATATATTAAAAGTATTGTCAGCAAGTTCTCCACTATCCAAGCACCAGTTTTGGCCTACAGGATCTCGTTGTAGACTACATTCGTGGTTTTTTCTCAAGTGCTAACATCACCAGGCTACTAGGTGAGCCCACTCTGGAGCAGGCCACGTAAAATTAGGTGAGGTTTCTCAGTAACATCACTGCAGTACCGACTTTGACGGAAAGTTTGTGTGTTGGAAGCCAGATGAGTTGAGGAATTCCACGGGATAGTGGATCGCATAATTAGTGTGCCCTACTGAGTCCATATACTTGTACTCCATCTCTGTCCCCTCAAACGACAACGAAAGTGATTAATGACGATAGTATAATCACCCCATTGACTTGTTTTGGATATCGACGATATCAGGGTATATCCTGGCTATACCCTGATATAAATAAATAACAAAAAATCTAATAAACTCATTATTGAATATAGAGTTCCTCAGGGCTCAGTACTGGGGAACGCTACTATTCTAATTTATATTAATGATGTTCCGACACATATAACTGTGAATCAGTTTTCGTATGTTGATGACGCAACCCTTATTTGTACAAATGCAAATCTAAACAGTGGATTAGACATAGGAAAGGAAGCACAATCAAAGGCAGAAGACTGGTGTAGTCAACAGACTTATTCTAAATTCTACCAAAACAAATCATATGTTTCTAACATTAAGAATATATCCTGTGGTAGATGAAACTAAAAATAAGGTTAAATTCCTTTGTGCTATGATTGACCCAAAACTTAGCTGGGTTGAAGACATGGCAATATGGCCGCAGAAAAGCTTACTACTTATATATATCTTTTGAAAAACCTTTCTTAGTGAAGTATCAGCTATTGTCTTAAGAGCGGCCTACTTTGCTTTATGTGAGTCTCAACTAACTTATGCTCTTTTAGTTTGGTGACATTCGCCATGTCGACACAGAATTTTTAAACTTCGACGCCGAGCGATTTGAGTAATTTCTAATATAAGTTATAGAGATGAATGTAAATATGCATTTACAAAACTAAAACTATCCATCCATCCATCCATCCATCCATCCATCCATCCATCCATCCATCCATCCATCCATCCATCCATCCATCCATCCATCCATCCATCCATCCATCCATCCATCCATCCATCCATCCATCCATCCATCCATCCATCCATCCATCCATCCATCCATCCATCCATCCATCCATCCATCCATCCATCCATCCATCCATCCATCCATCCATCCATCCATCCATCCATCCATCCATCCATCCATCCATCCATCCATCCATCCATCCATCCATCCATCCATCCATCCATCCATCCATCCTCATCCATCCATCCATCCATCCATCCATCCATCCATCCATCCATCCATCCATCCATCCATCCATCCATCCATCCATCCATCCATCCATCCATCCATCCATCCATCCATCCATCCATCCATTCATTCATCCATCCATCCATCCATTCATCCATTCATCCATCCATCCATCCATTCATCCATCCATTCATCCATCCATCCATCCATCCATCTATTCATTCATCCATCCATCCATCCATCCATCCATCCATTCATTCATCCATCCATCCATTCATCCATCCATTCCATTCATCCATCCGTCCGTCCGTCCGTCCGTCATCGTCCTATTCATCCATCCATTCATCCATCCATCCATCCGTCCATCCATCCATCCATCCATCCATTCATTTCATTCATCCATCCATTCATTCATTCATTCATTCATTCATTCTATTCATCCATCGTCCATCCATCCGTCCGTCCGTCATTCATCCGTCCATCCATCCATCCATCTATCCATCCATCCATCCATCCATCCATCCATCCATCCATCCATCCATCCATCCATTCCGTCATTCATTCATCCATCCATCCATCCATCCATCCATCCATCCATCCATCCATCCATCCATCCATCCATCCATCCATCCATCCATCCATCCATCCATCCATCCATCCATCCATCCATCCATCCATCCATCCATCGTCATCCATCCATCCATCCATCCATCCATCCATCCATCCATCCATCCATCCATCCATCCATCCATCCATCCATCCATCCATCCATCCATCCATCCATCCATCCATCCATCCATCCATCCATCCATCCATCCATCCATCCATCCATTATTAAGCAATAATTACAAGATTCAAACATAAACTTAAAAAAAGAGGTTTCCTCAAATAACTCAGTAGAGAAAATTATAATAAATGTTCCCTATGTTGGCCATTTTGATTGACATACATCTCTATGCGCTTTTGAAATGAGGTTCCCACTGTTCCTAAAACTGCCGATGTGATAGATCTAAAGGCAGTTGTTATTCTTTCCTTCATATTTTGTACTATTGTTGGTGTCTCTATAAACAATTTCCTTCACGTATCCCAATAAAAAGAAATCCATGTTTGTAAGATCTGGGGATCTAGCAGGCCATTTAGTGGGTCCATTTCTTCCAATCCATTGATGAGGGCAGGTATTATTTAAGTGGTCTCTAACTGCATTTAAATAATGTGGTGGAGCAGCATCTTGCTGAAACCACATCCTATTTCGAATTCTTCCAGGGAGATTTATCAATAATTGTGGCAAATAGTTTTAAAAAAAATGAGGATAAATAGCTTCAATCAATGTACCATCAAAGAAATGTGGCCCTATTACATGTTCTCCAATAATTCCTCCCCAAACGTTTATAGACCATCTGCTTGGTTATCAACTTGCATAAAAAAGTGAGGATTTTCCGAAGCAGAATAATGGAAATTGTGCCTATTAACAAGTCCATTTTTATGAAAGTTGCCTCATCAGTGAATGAAACATTATTGAAGAAGTTGACATCAACATGCATTTTACCTCTGGCCCAATTACAAAATTGTAGGCGCTTTTGAAAATCGTCATCAGATAATTCCTGGTGCATTTGAATATGATATGCATGCAACTTATTTGTTTTTAAGACTCGACCCACAGACCGTCTACTTATTCCTACTAATGAGGTCACTTCTCTTTGACTAACATGGGGATTCTCAACCGTTGCCAGCACCACAGAAAACTCATTTTCTTCCTTCACAACACTTTTTATTCTTTCACTTTTTTTATATTCGACATTTCTAGTTTCCAGAAATCTATCGAGAAGGTTTTGGAAGCTGCTAACATCAGGAATCGTTCTTTCAGGATAACGTTGGTGATAAATTCTATTGGCAAGTAAACAATTTCTGCCTGACCTGCCTGAACCTCTTTTTTTAAAGTTTATTCTTGAATTTGACACTTATTTATTTATAAATCGAAAATGGTTGCAATTAGCCACAGGGAAGTACTTACAAAATATGTTCATTTTTCATTTCTACATCACATCGTCGAAAAATATACAGGGTGTTTCATTTGAAAAAAATTGAGAAAATTCAATTTAAAAGTTCTTAATTGAAAAAATAAACACTTATTTATTTATAAAACGAAAATGGTTGCAATTAGCCATAGGGAAGTACTTACAAAAAAATGTTCGTTTTTCATTTTTACATCACATCGTTGAAAAATATACAGGGTGTTCCATTTGAAAAAATTGAGAAAATTCAATTTAAAAAGTTCTTAATTGAATACTAATTTTTGGCCACCCTGTACATTTTTAGGAAAATGAAAAATGATTCAAAAAAACATTAATTAGATGGCTCGTAACTGGTATTCACATAAGTTTTTCTTAAAACCCATAATTGTGACTGTGGTGATTTTTTTTTATCCATCTGCATATGGCATTATTTCAACAAAAAAATTCATTACATCAAAGTGGTTGGGAGATAACCAATAATAATATAAGAATGAATAGAGCCTAGAAAGAGGCTTCAAAAAATGTACTGATATACATAGCATTCCATTTAAAAAAAGGCACTTGGTCCTGTAATTTTGTCTTGACTTGCCCTGTATGTTCGAAAATAATTTCCAGTTATAGACTTTTTATCTAGTTTACTTGCAATTTTTTAAAAAATTTCTAGCTATCGTAAAACTCGAGATATCGAGGTCCGACGCACTATTGCCCCACCCTGTATATACCTTGTTACAATTACACGAAATGCTGTAAATAGCGTTCTACTGGCGCTTGTGATTTAATTTTATGAAAACAAAATTATTTGCCTAATATCACAGCACAGCAACGCATAAAATCAATTATTTTAGATAGTTATTGAACACATAATCGAAATAAATTACTTTTGTTTAAATTGAAATGAGATTACAAGAAGCAATACCTCTCTCTGGTGCAGTACATCCAGTTTATATACGAAATTTCGACGTAACCTCACTGAATCACCCTACAACCCCAACTTAATAAAAAACTTTTTTCTCTTATAATAACGCTTTACGATTATGAGCTTATAAGACGAAGGCTGTTGGTAAAGATATTATTTCTAATGGATATATTTAAATGTATTCCCCAGACAGAACTGAAAGTAAGGCATTCCCCGAATTCTTACTGTAAAAACCCCTCTAGACGGTGGATGGTAAATGAGACGAAGCTGCAAGGTGTTGATTGATGGCGCTGTGTAGCTATACGGCTATGTTGGTCTGATCTCGGATCCAGGCCTGGAGCGCAGAGACGAGCATCTGCATAAACATTTGCACGGCTGTCAGCGGCCAAGAAGAATGGCAGCCGTCTGCATATCGCTGCAAAGCAGGCCCTCGAACATGCCACATTGCCAGGGGTCTAATTCAATCCTAACTCCCAAACTGTACTTACTTGAAAAGTGAACAGCCTTAAAATTTATGTTGAGGAATTTCGTTAGTGGAAATTATTACGTAACGTGTTACGTGTTAAATATTGGGAATCTAGTAAGATGGACAACTATTAAAATCTACACCTGATTAATAATTTAATTATACCTAAGTTAAGATCAAGTTAGAAATAAAAAAACGACAATTTCATTGGATAATAGGTAGACTTGTTCATATTTTTTAATTTTTAATTAACAGGAAAACATTAAATTTAGTAGTTATCTTTTCAAGCGTGCTGCCATTCATTTACAAAAATTTATAATTGCTTTTAAAATGTAACTCATTTTACTGGCGCTACACGTTGGGCCATACTTTGGCCGAAACAATTGTCGAAACATTTGTTGAAATATTTGTCTACAAATATACCATCCAAACGTTGGCCGATACAGCAATGTTTGCCAGAACCTAGAAGATGGCAGAATGTTTTTTGATCCCTTTGTCTATCCCATGTCCACTTTTGTCACCCTTTGAAATCGAGAGCTAAGAAACTTTTAGAATTAAACAGGATAAACCTGAAAACTCTAACAGGCCTATATACCGGGCACTGCCGACTAAACTATCATCTGCATAAACTCGGCCTAGCGGAAAACGCCGAGTGCCGTCTATGCCTGGAGGATAATGAGAAGGCAGACCACATCTTATGCACCTCTCCCGTTGTGGAGAGGATCCGATTCTCAATATTTGGCAAATGGCAACTGCTGCCAGAGGATCTGGACACATTCTCACCCAATAAAGTTATCAGTTTCATTAAGAGACTGAACTTATTGGTTGAAATATAATTAGGCGTGAGCCACAATAGGCCTGCTGATGGCCGCAGTGGAGGGTCTACTGAGACCCACTCACAACAAACCTAACCTAACCTAATCTAACCACTTTTGTCAAAAAACTGAGTTGAAACTATAAGTTGTTAACTTAAAAATAATGAGCCAAAAAATTCTTATATGATTTTATCCCAAAAGTAATAGTATGTGAAAAGAACGTATAGGTACAGCAACGTTTATAAACAAAAATAGGGTTTAGTTTAGCTTTTTATATAGTCTCAGACAGACTGACAGGATCGTTCTATTTCGCGGAAAACCACCACATCATTAAATTGCTTTTCTTTAAATAACTTCTAAAACAGGCCATCAATGACTCTTTTTTCTTTTTCAATTCCTGTACATCAATCTCCATTATGTTCGAAATTCGATTCCAAGCATCATTAACCTGAAAAGATTGAATTATATTAAAAAATTAATTAATCTATTAGGTACATCTTTTGTAATTTACCTTGGCCTTATCCTTATGATAATTATTTTTCGGGTCCCATATCGTAGGTTCTCCCTGATATAGTTCTAAAAACTTAAAAATATTTTCGTTGTTCCAAACTGCCATTTTAACGTTACACTAACGACAGGAAAAACATAGATACATACGCTGTAATCGGTATTTATGCATTGACATGCACCAACGTGTGGACGGGTATTGGTATGTGACACAAGCTCGCCCAAAATCCCTTTGATTTGTGCACTATTACCGACATCGAGGCGATCACAGGCAAACTTGGCCCATTCACGGCCAATCAAGACAAACTTACTATCCACACGTTGGCTATGGCCGAAGTTTGCTACATTTCCCCAACGTGTAGCGCTAGCATTAAAGTCGACACTCGCACATAGCCCACCGCTATTACCTTATGTACCTACAGTATGTACCTATCTAGAAGTTTATCTAACGCTAAGAACGTATATTCGTATATTCTATATTCGTATATTCTATAATATGTATAAAAATATGCTGTATAAAATATTCCTGAAGTGGGTTGGAACCTTTGATGTGAAGATAACACTGACGTAGTTTTCCACGAAACGCCAAAACACTATATACTGCACTCGACGCGCGTTTCGCTAACCAAGTTGACATCATCTGGAGATGATTAAAACTAAGTTTTGGAATAACTTTTACCTAATTGATCGACTGCATTATTTATACTACATCAGAATTTTCCAAAAAAATAATATAATGTTTCAAAAAAGTCTATTCGCGAATAAATATGGATGGGCTTACCTTCGAAATGAAGCAGTATATCTAGCTGTCCTTCCTGGTTTGCTTAAACTACACGTTTTTTTCTACTAAAACTGGAGATATTATTCACCTTTCGGTAAATATTTTTGAATGTAGTTTCTGATGGTGTTGGACGATTTGGATACAACACCCTATATGCTCTTTTTGCTGCACGTTTATTTTTGTTATTTTGTATATAACAAGTAAATATTTGGACTTTTTCTTCCTCACTGTAAACCATTTTGATTATTTCATTAAAGAAATATCACTTATCAAACATAATAGTTGTCATTTTCATAGATCACTTTAATAATATTAACTTTTCCATATTTACAGTAACTGGTTTAAGTAAAATATTTGACATTTAATAACTCAAAAACGGTATATGGTAGGGGTAACATATGGTACATTTTTGAAATCAGAAACAAAGGATCATTCAAAAATTTTAAGAATATACAGGGTATCCCATTTAAAAAAATATATAATTTTTTTGTATCCCCTGAAATCTGTATGCTACTGTACTTTTGATAGAATTTTAACAAAATTCAGTCATAACCACACAACTTCTATTTCAAACTTTTTTTTCTATAGGCAATAATAACGATGATAAGGGGTGGGTAATTTATAATGAATAACCCTGTACATACGTACAGAAATAATGTTCGTTTTTCAATCCTACATCACATCGTTCAAAAATATACAGCGTGTTCCATTTGAAAGAATTGAGAAAATTCAGTTCTAAAAGTTGCGAATTTAAAAATCTTTTTTGACCACTCTGTATACTTTTAGAAAGTGAAAATGGCTGACTGTCATCAGACAGATGTTTCATAACTGGTGCTAACATATTTTTTCTTAAAATCGATAGTTGTGATTGTAGTGATATTTTTAATATACCGGGTGAGTCACGAATTGCGCTCGCCCTGATATCTCCTAAAAATATTTGGAATAGAAAATTGAAATTTCGAGGGCTTATTATATGACTAAAATGCCATCTTTTCAATAAAAAATCAAGTTTGGTGCACATCCGGTTTGACTGGAAATGCCCACAACTTTCGATTTTTAAATGAAACCCTATATATTTTTACATTTTTGGAATCTAGAGGAAATTTTGAATACAATACATCCATTTTGGTCACTTTTTGATAAACATTAAAAATTTTATTAAAAAATCTATTTCTGATTCCAGAGTGCTGTGGTGCCCAAAATATATTTTAGTTTGTGTGCTACGTTACTATAAAAATAAAAAGAGCAATATGATTGCATTACATAATTGTCTAGAGGCGTTTAAAATTTTTAAATGTGATTTTTACCCACTAACTCGGTTTTTTTAAATGGGAAGTTAATCGTCCACCAACATTTTTAAATACCCCATTTTCATACGAATCTAATGATACCAACATTTTGAAGATCCGCTCAGAAATATTTGAGATTTCAGCCAAAATACAATGCAACCAAGCTTTTAGAAACACGCGGCTAATAGATTAGTGGGCTTTGGAAACTAAAATGACACATTTCTGTTTAAAATCTGGTAACCTAATAACATTGGAAAAATCATAGTAGCCATTGAATGTAATAAAACAATATTAGCTGCCAGACAGACTCGTGTAGTTATAGGCAATCTTAAGCTATCAAACATTTAATAATTGTGAGCGCAAAAAACGTTACAAATAAGTTTAGTATAGGTATGTGGAGGTAAACACAATTACATCCACAAGGAAATTAGCAACAGAATGCGACATCAGTACGGTTTTCATAGTTTTATTTAAATGAACATAATTATCGGGCCTATAAATAAATAAAAATCAATTCCGTTTGAACAATTAAACTTAAACTAGGTAACAGTAGGTATCCATATTAAAATAATTAATATAATTAAACCATAAATTGACATTATAGATATTGTTCAAAATGTCCACCATTTTTTTCTATACACAATTCGGCTCTGCGTACAGTTGCTTGAATGGCTCTACGCAATTCAGCCGGCGTTATTTCATTAAGAGCCCGTACAACTTTTTTTTGCAGCTCTTCACGGGTATTTGAAGAAGTTTTATAAACTTTATTTTTGAGAGTGCCCCATACATAATAGTCGAGGGGTGTTAAGTCAGGTGACCTAGGAGGCCACCTGATATGACCTAGATTTGCGATAAGGCGTTCACCATACAAGTTGTTTAAATATTCCATCACTCTTCTGGAATTAGGTGGGGAAGCACCATCTTGTTGGAAAAACAGATTTTGTAAATAGGCAAGAGGAAGCAAGTCAAGAAATTCTGCTGTCCGGTTTTGTAAAAAGATTAAATATCGTTCGCCAGTAAGTGTTCCATCAAAAAATATGGGTCCAATTATTCGATCTCCAAGTACTCCAAGCCAACAGTTAAACCCAAATCTTTCCCTGAATATTCCCCCGCCCTACCAACCTCGGATTTTCTTGAGCCCAGTACCTAGTATTGTTTCTGTTAAACATATCTTGGTTCGTAAATCTACTTTCATCTGAATATAAAATATGAAAAGGAAAACCTGGGTTTTGTTGTACTGCATTTAAGAACCAGTTGCAATATACTAGCCTCCTGTCTTTATCATCTTTATCATGTTGGTGTATTTGGTATTTATAAGACCGAAACTTATGTTTCTTTAAAATTCTGCAAACCGAAGACTGACTAATGTCGCAATCCGTTGACAATTCCCTTGTTGATGTTGTTGGGTGTACCATCACAAATCCTAATACATCAATTTCTTTGTCCTCACTTACAATAAATGTTTGATAGTCATCTTGTTGATCGGGTTCGTTTCTTAATTTTTGTTCCACTCTGGCAAACAAGTGTCTGCTTGGAGGACGTCTGTTGGCATATCGTTGCTGATACAGTCCTGCAGCTGCAGTTGCATTTTTGTGACACTCTCCATATATCAGTAACATATCGACCTTTTCACTTCTACTAAAATTATTCATTTTCTTTAATTTTTACTCAAAGAGATTTCCGCAACGCTTTATTTTTTATCTGTCTGACAGCTGATATTGTTTTATTACATTCAATGGCTACTATGATTTTTCCAATGTTATTAGGTTACCAGATTTTAAACAGAAATGTGTCATTTTAATTTCCAAAGCCCACTAATCTATTAGCCGCATGTTTCTAAAAGCTTGGTTGAATTATATTTTGGCTGAAATCTCAAATATTTCTGAGCGGATTTTCAAAATTTTGGTATCATTAGATTCGTATGAAAATGGGGTATTTAAAAATATTGGTGGACGATTAACTTCCCATTTAAAAAAACCGAGTTAGTGGGTAAAAATCACATTTAAAAATTTTAAACGCCTCTAGACAATTATGTAATGCAATCATATTGCTCTTTTTTATTTTTATAGTAACGTAGCACACAAACTAAAATATATTTTGGGCACCACAGCACTCTGGATTCAGAAATAGATTTTTTAATAAAATTTTTTAATGTTTATCAAAAAGTGACCAAAATGGATGTATTGTATTCAAAATTTCCTCTAGATTCCAAAAATGTAAAAATATATAGGGTGTTTCATTTAAAAAATCGAAAGTTGTGGGCATTTTCGGTCAAACCGGATGTGCACCAAACTTGATTTTTTATTGAAAAGATGGCATTTTAGTCGTATAATAAGCCCTCGAAATTTCAATTTTCTGTTCCAAATATTTTAGGAGATATCGGGGCGAGCGCAATTCGTGACACCCGGTATACGTGTAAATGGTATAATGTCAACAAAAAAAAATCATTACATCCAAGTGGTTGGGAGAAATTCAATAATAATGCAGGAGTGAAAGTAGGCCACAAAGAGGTTCCAAAAAATGTTCTGATATATATGGCATTCCGTTTAAAAAATGTTACTTGACCCTGTGAATCGTCTTGGCTCACCCTGTATATTCGAAAACAATTTCCGGTTATAGACTTTTTTGTTTAGTTTACTTATGTTTTTAAATCAAGTTTCTAGCTATCATAGAACTCGAGATATCGAAGTCGGACGCACTGTTGCCCCACCCTGTATAATATAATATACGTTTATAGATGTTAAATAAAATGGCATACATTTTTTGGAATATCTCCAAAACGACCGATCTGAGCTAGACAACACATAATATCTTTGAAGAGATTTTCAAGCTCTGTTCGAATATGTAAAAACATATACCTAGGGTGTTCCATTTAAAAAAATTTAGGTTATGTCTACTGCCCAATTCAACAATTTCCTTCATATGGATATTTGGAATCTGTGAAAGTAAGCATGCTCAAAATTTTTTATATTTGATTTTAAACAACTCAAAATAACTTTGCAAGAAGTAGTGGGGCGTCTTAAATTAAACGTGTCTATTGGAGTTCAAAAGACTAGATAATTCAAATTTTGAATTATCAAAATAATTTTAATCTAAAACTCAATATTTACATAAATTTACACTGGAAAACCTTCTTTAAGTTTTGTGGATAGATTGCGACAGGTTAAAAGAATCTTATTACACGAAATATTATAACAATAGTTCAAATTTCCCAGTAATACAAATGTTATATAAAATTAATTCGCAAGGAGAGTACAGTCCATATCCATATCACCTGAAAGATTTGTGTTCGTCAGTGATAAATATAAACCACATTCATAAGTACGGTAGTCAATAAATATCCCAATAATCCCCGACCGAAACGGCATACTGTCGTCACCAGAGATGACTTATACGACAGGAAAGTGTCACAATCCGCACCATTCTGTAAATTACTTTCCTCCCAGTACATAGCATTAATCAGCATCCTCACATATCAAGAATCTGACTTAATTAATTAAAATATAAATAAATGGAAATTTATGCCTATAAAAAATAATTTTAATAAATATTTATTTCATATGCACAAATAAATCTAGTCTCTATCTAAGAAAAATATGTTTACCAATCAAAGTTACTTTTTGTTTCATATAAATCATTCGTAGCTTGTTCTGAGAAATGAAAGTTACATAATAAGGAACAGTTCTTGTTTTCAGATATATAATGTTAAATTCAGATTACGATTATTTATTTTTATCAATATAACTATTATTCACGATGGAAAAGAAATTCAACCTTTTATGGCGAAGAATTAAATTCTAAAAACGAAAAAATATAACAAACTGCTACATAATGTAGAAAATTCAAACCCTATCGCCTTACTGAAATAATGACTAAAGCTGCAAATCGTTTCTGTGTATCATGGTCGTAGAGTACAGATGTACTTACTATCGCCGGCATTCACCTTGACCGCGAAACTCTTTCTCCAGTCCAGTCTATTAGCTTTCGAGTTGTGTACACGTTAAGTCACTTGAGGCGTATTGCATATTATTTTTGTGTTTTATTTTATTTGCTGTACTGTATTGTTGATATTAATTTAATAATAAAGCATGGCATACGTACGCAGGGGTAGAAAACGGCCATTTGCTGACAAAGTGATTAAATTCATAGGTGAATTCCCGGATTTATTCTATGATGGTGCTAAAATAATTTGTAAAGTGTGCGAGAAAGATTTGATGTGCTGGGATAATCGTGATTGTGGACTTCACGTAAATAGTGTACACCATAAAAATAAAAAAATGGTGTGCCTTCGACAACACAGTTTATGCTTGATTTACTATTAATGCTGATTGCCTGTGAGAGTTCTGGAATAAATACAATGCCCAGGTGAAATTACCAAGTCGCACAACGTTATGTAACTATCTACTAACTGTACACGTAGACATTGTAAATAAGATGAAATGTGAATTAAAAAATACACTGCTGTGGTTATCTGTTGATGAGACAACAGATTGTAAAAAAAATTCTATTTTAAATGTTATAGTACGAGTACTGGACCCTCTAAAACTGTCAGTTCCACTGTTACTAGCTAGCAAAAGACTAAGTCAGTGTACTAGCGAAACAATTACCAGGGTGGTGCTGGAGACGTTAGAAAAATTTGAACTGTCATAAAGTCAAGTGTTGATGTTTGTGACTGATAGCGCCGTGACAAGGCGTTTGGTAGGCCGTTCTTTGTAAGAATAAGGTTGAACGTTTATAAATGTTACGTGTAAAGTGCATGCTTTACATCTTGTGGCAGAAACTATTTGAAAAGGTTTTCCAGAGCTGGATGCATTAATATCAAGTACAAAAAAAGTGTTTCTTAAATCTCCTAAACGTCTCCGTGCATTTCATAGCAAGTGTCCCGGTGTTCCTGAACCATCACAGCCGATTCTTGCACGTTGGGGAACATGGTTGCAGGCAGCATTTTATTATGCTGAATATTTCCAACAAATAAAAGCTGCGATACTACAATTCAATCCAGATGAGGCTGCAGCTATTAAGGAAAGCCAGACAATATTCGAAGATATTTCCGTTGAAACAGCTTTAAAAAATATTGCTAAGAACTATAAACCATTACATAAAAGCATAAAAAAATTAGAAAACAGTGAGTTGTCGTTAGCGGAGTCACTGCAAATAGTGGACGAAGTAAATCTACTGCTACACGCTATAGGTGACGCAACAAATGAGCACGTTAAAGAAAAGTTCGCAAGTGTGTTAAATAAAGACACCGGTTTTACCAAATTAAGACAAATATGTGATGGTGCAGCCCCAGATCCGTTAAGTGCATTCAAAGACTATTTTACGTATACGTGTATTACATCAGTAGATGTCGATCGGTCGTTTTCAAAATATAAGAATATATTTTCACCAAAGCGAACATCACTTATGGAGACAACCATAGAAACATACCTGATGCTGCAAGATGGCTACACATCTTCTCCAGTTTGTGACAAGCAAGCTAGTTCATCAAGCTAGTTAAGAGGGTAAGTTTTACATACATTGTTATAAATTGTAACAGTTTATTGTTTCTCGTATTAGTTAATTTCGCATACGCCACTGTTCCACGGAACATTTTTGACAGACCTAATAATTTCTTCTTATTGACATTGACATTTTTGTAACTATATTAGACGTTTCAAATGTCAAACTGTCAAATTTATCCTAACCCCATTTTATGAAGCCAAATGTGTAAAATATTTCAGTTTACATCAGCTTTATTTAAGTACTTGGAAAATATATTTTATTCGCTTCAATATATTTTCTTGTAGTCAAAAAAAGTTTGGGTTCAGCTGGCCAATTTTGCTCATCATTTAATGACTATAAAAGTATTGATAATGCTTAACGCCGTAACTACGACAGTGCCGTCGGTGCCCCCGCACCGGTCGCAAATACAAAGATGAATGAGATAAAATATGTCCTGTTTTGAACTGAAGGATTTGAATTTTGGCGTCATTTTTGAACTGTCTGACCTTAGAATGTTTATATTTAACATCTGCCTGCAAGAGGCCAGGAAATCATGCAGTATTGTACAGGGTGAACCCGCCAGAATTCTCACCCCCCGTTTGTCCGTTATTTTTTGGAGTTAAAAAAGGAGTTTCAAAAAACATATCTATGATCTCAATTCGTCACCGTTCACAGCAATTAGGCATTTTCAGAAGCTCAGTGCAACAAATTTCAACGAAAGATTTGGATCTAAATACACACAAAATTGGGTTTACTCAAGAACTGAAGCCTGCAGACCATAGGTACCGCCGGCCGTGTGTTTACCGATTGGATCCTACAACACATTGCAGGTGATGTTGAATTTCGTAACAAAATCGTCTTCAGCGACGAAGTCCATTTCCACTTCGGCGGTAAACAAAATTATCGCATTTGGGGACGTGAGAACCCTCAAGTGACAGGAACAACCATACCATAAAGCCGCGTCGCATTGCTGTATGGTATGGTTTTTTGGCTGAGGGTATCACTGGGCCGTTCACTTTTAAAAACGAAAAGGGCGAAATGGTTACTGGCGACCGCTAAGGTAACATCCTAACAAACTTCATATGATCTCAATTGGAGCATAGGGATTTCGAGGATATGTTGTTTCAGCAGGACAGTGTTATGTGCCACGCGGCAGGAAAAACAATACTTTATTGCAGACAAATTTTTCTGGCCGTATTTATTTCTCAACATGGTGATATCAATTAGCCGGCAAGATCATGCGATCTAACGTCTCTAGACTTTTCCTTTTAGGCTTTGTAACAGACGCGAACAATCCGCAGTCGATCGACGTGCTCAAAGACAACATTCCTCAAGTTATTAATAAATTGAACCACAATTATGTGAAAATGTAATTTAAATTTCACCAAAAGAGTGAATATATGCAGAAAAAGTCGGATTGGGATGGAGGCATTTGGCTGATATCGTATTTCAAACATAATTCTCATATTTCAAATTTACGCTGAAAAGAATAAACAGGAATTTTCTAAAAACTATTATGAATTTTATTCAAAAAACAAATCTCCAATCTCTCTCCGATGAATCGTATGGTACGAATTTTTGGCATCGGTACAGTTTCGTATTCGTACTAACATAGTAAAATATCCAGATAGAAATGATTCGAGGTTGAAACAGTGCTGAATGACGAAGACACGATTATAAAAATAACAGTAAAACGATACGATTCCCTGAATAGAGTCGTATTGCCCATCTCTAATGAAGTTATTTTTATTTTATTTATTGCTTTTATTATATTATGTAGGTATTGGTAGGGGGTGCAAAATATTGAAGTCGCACCAGGTGCAACTAGGGCTAATTACGGCACTGTGAATGGTTGAAGAAGAAAAGAAGAAGAAGAAAGAATGGTTGAAGATTGCAAAAACGTCTAGTCAGTACACCAATCTTTTCGAGTTAGTCAAGACTCAAATTTCATTCACAATCAATAGACTGTTGTTTGTTGTTATTCTCCTCCAACATAGAAATCTGAACTTTTGTCATTTTAGAGCTGTATTAAAACAGCAGCTTATAATTTTTAGTGAATTCTTCTGTTCAGCACTTTACTGCAACAAACGTCACATGAGAACCATCTAGTTTAAAGTGACATTTTGATCAAAACTGAGATTTTTGATCCAACCTACTCTAAATATTTTTCTGCATCTTTCTGGCTAAGAAATATCACTATTGAATGAAAGGTAGCACCATAAACTTAGTTTCAATATAATCCTAATTAGGGTGCAGCAAATTGAAATCGCAAATTGAAGATTATTATTTATTTTTATACGTCTTCTATCTGTATCTTCTGTTTACTGAATAAAAGTTATTAAAATTTATACCAAAGCATGCTTTACAGAGGCACATGGTTCTAATTGTAAGTACAAATGGAAAAGTTACTTAATTTTCATATAATTCTTACAATTTTGGGTAAATTTAAACCATTCTACATGCAGCATATCAGGCAAATTACATTGTTTCATACGTTCCACATATAAAAATGGAACCAAAGTGAATTTTCTAGAGATTATAATCTTAAATATTTTTCTCCTGTAAAAACAGTAAATTGTTATGTAGAACTATATAATTCTCATGCAACGAAATTTAGATAAAGTTTGACAGGCAGGAGGAAATATTCTTCATTTCAATAAAGGTTAATATATTTCAAAAACAAATAACAATAATAAATAATAAAATGCTTACTCTCTTTTATCACGAAGTAATAGAATTATTACCTATTTGTTTCAACACATAATGTATTTGATGAAAAGACATCTTACTTAAAACAAAGAATTTTTTATTTGATTTCGGTCTTTGGCTAAGAACATTGTTAAATTTTAATCTGTTGTGTGTCGAATGTCTACATATATGTATATTTTATTGACTTTCAAATTGATTGGTCTTATAATTGTTATGCCTACAGACGTGGTTTTAAAAAAAAAAATCTGTTGTGGAACTACATCATTATTTGACTATTGAGCCCTGAAGAAGTTTAAGCATATTAAACGAAACGTAGGCAAGGTAGCGTTTTATTTTAACCTATTGTCCTGGTTCCGACAATTTCAACCTGTAGAAAATTCACTTTTTAAAACAAAGAAACATGTTAATTTAAATTTATTTTTAAATTTATCTCAAAAAAAATAAATCGAAATATGTAGATATATTTCAACGAATCAAATTATATTATTTAAATCTAGAAATAATTAAGAAAATATTTGTTTGTGGTATCATGTTAATAAGAAAGTAAAGCAAATCTTTTATGGTCATTTTTGTATTTCTTACGTTGCTAATTAATTTATTTTAATTTTATTTCATAAACGCATTTTTTATTGATATTTTTATTTAAAATTTTAAAGAGAATTTTAAATTTTAAAAAAGTAAACTTTCAAAAACATGTTACCTAGTAATTTTAAATTCCAAGTATTTGCATTACTTCATAAATTAAAAAAGTTTGGACTTTTTCCAACAAAGCCGTACTTTTAGGAAAATCAGACAACTATAAAAATTATACTTAAATCCATAACCTATGTATAATTTAGTAGACACATATAAAATAATATTTGTATTTATAATTATTATTATTATACGAGAATCTCTGTCTATATAACCTACTACTGGTAAAAGTAAAAATAAATGAATATAACTATGTAAACACTTCAAAGCTATCAGTTGGGTTGTGTTTGTTTGGATGTGGTCAAAAGTGGAGATATTAGTTTAAATTTAGTTTATTTCTGTTGTTTCTGACACATATTACAACTGTAAATTTTTATTAATCTTTAGAAAAACAAATGTGTTAATAATTTGTAGTCCAAAGATAATTGACGGTTTATAATAATATCCTACACTGAATTTTTTGGGTGTCAAAGGAATAAGAAAATCAATAACAATTGATTAATTGCAGAAACAAAATGTTGTGTTCTGAATGTGTTTTAAGGTTACAAAGTTTAAAATAAGTAGCTTCAAAAAAATAGGAGGGGGAATTGAAAATAATGTAAAGAGTGTAAACTTAAGAGTGTCCTTATTTTATAAGCATTAGACGGTTGATAATTAAGTAGTCATGAAAAAACTATGAGCCTGACGTCTAATGTCAAAAATATTATTCAGAATGGAGCATTGGTCGATTGCCAATTTTGGCCTGCCCGTTGCCCGATATTTCGACACCCGACTATTTTCTTTGAAGTTGTCTAAAATCAAAAGTGTACAGAAACTATCCCGTGACATTCATTACATTTAAAAAATAACATCAGAGGAAATTATTGCCGAAACTCCAGTACAAACATGTCACTGAGTAATGGAGAATTTTTCGAGGCCTGCACAATTGTGTATCAATCGCAATGGAGGCCATTTAAATGATGTTATTTATAAAACTTAAAAATTTTTATAAAACACACGTTACATTTAAGACTAAATATAATATTCTATTTTATTTTGTTTCGTTTATATACGCATTTAAAATAGGGGCACTTTTAATTTCACACCCTTTAAATTGAAAAAAAACAATTAAGTTAAACCTTCGTGACGTCATTAAGCGCAAACTCTAATAGAGCGCCAATGCCAATATCCTTTTGGCTTGATGACGGTCTCGGATGCTAGGGCCAGGCAGGACTATTGCCTTTTTACCCTAGTCATCGCTGTAGACCTGGACCGGCCTCGTGCAGGGAGGGTTAGCTTACTTTGCAAACGGCCCCACTCACAAATGTGAGCGGTGACGCAGATTTCGGCCAATCTCCCTGGGTCCTGGCTGATGAACCCTGCTGGCTAGGGCCTCTTCTGACGCTCTTCTATCTTGGTCTTCTTTCTTCACCAGCTTGTCACCCCCGGGGTAGTCATCTGTCTGTCAGGGACTGTTCGGATATTTTTGACTTGGGATTGACTGCCAGTACACAAAGTATCAATTGACATATTGTCGTCTGGATCATCGGACAAGGTGAGGATGAGCTCTGTAGCTCTAGGAGGTGAAGGCCTAAGTGCTTTATTAGCACTTTCGTCCTTCACGGAGCCAGGGGGACAACGGGCACTGGTCGGCTTACTGACCCGCACCTGCAAGGTCTGTGGGAAGGTGGTTAGTTATGTCATGTCTCTTCCGTGGTTTGGTCCATCTGTAAGGAAAGGATTAGTTATACTCACCCATTATCCAGTAACTGTACTTTCGGCCTCTTGTGCCTCGGTGCGTCGGCCGGATCATAGGAGGTGGCCTCCCTGATCAGCGGGTTCCTGTGCTCCTCAGCTAAGGTGTACAGTTTCTTCGTTCTATCCCGGATGATTTCGGTGACTGGAGTATACTCCAGGTCCCTGAAGATGGCAGCGTTTCTAACGTACCATGGTGCGCTCACCGCCGTCCTGATGGCCACGTTTTCCACGGCTTGGATCTTCTTCAGATAGGTCTTCGCTTGGTATCCCCATGTTACGGAGGCGTAGGTCAGCTGTGGTCTGATGAGGGCTTTGACTAGCAGAAGCTTGTTCCTCAGACTGAGCCTGCTCTGGTTCCCTACCATTGGGTAGATCAGAGCTCTCGTCCGCTTGGCCTTTACCACGATAGCTTCGGTGCTCTGTCTCCATGTCAGGCCTTTGTCCATGATTACGCCAAGGTATTTGACGGAATCGTGCCATTGGATGTCTTCACCAAACATGGAAACATGTCCTGTGGGGGGTTTCCTTGCATCCTTTCCTGTAGAGCGCCAAATGCAGTTATTTTTATTTTATATCATAATATGCAGTTGTATGGTATTGTACCAGATTTGTTAATTTCCATATTTGTGTACCTTTAGAACGTTTTAAAACAAATACACAAACAAAAATGATAAAAAGGACACCCCACAGAATAATAGATGTATCATATTGCCAGTGTTCCAAAAAATTTTTGGTGATATCCCAGGTTTGCACTTAATGACGTAATTATGAAAAATTCTAACTTTATAAATTAAAATTACTATTTCATAACGCTAACATTTTTTTCGGCACCAAAAATACTAAAAAAATATATATATTTTCAAAATATAAGCATTTCCACTTTCGTCGCGGACTAAGAGATGTAAACACGCCGATTTTAATTTATGTATTTAACTGCGCAACCATGTTATGTGAGTAGAAGTGATGTATCGGCAAGTTATCTAAAATATCGAGAAAAACTAATTTAAGAAAACATATTTTCTCTTAAATTTATTAACGGAAATTTTAAACTGGCAAATAACACAAAATTAATAATTTGGAGACATCAATAAAGTATTTGCTTTTTTGTTACACCTAGCTATTTTATTTTGTAACCTAAAAAATATTTAGTATTCATTATTCAATTATTAATAATATAATATTTCGCCTATTGTGGTGTATTTTGTTTCATTTATCTAGAGAATCTACAGATATTTTATATTAAACATGTAGAGTGTAAAAAAATAAAATATGTACCTGGCTGCACAAACAGCAGAATAGATACATTATAGAAGGTTTATTAATAATGCAACTGTCAAAGGATATGATATAAAAGGTAAGCCTTTGTGAGATACATGTCCCTTACCGGCGACGCCAGTCAATTTCTTAAAACGGGCCGGTTTTACATTTTGCGTAATATGAAATAACATGTGCTATAGTGAACACGAAAAAATATAAAGATCATAATCCAGTATTCCTTATTTTTATTTCATTAAAATTTAAAAAGTACTTGTTGTCATTTTTATGTTGTGGCACCTTAATAAGTGTAAAAAGTTCAGTGATTACAAAAGAAAAGTAACAATTCTATAATTTAAAAAACATATATAAGTTTATTTTTGTATTCATGAAACAAATATGCATCCATATTGTATTGGTTGACAAGAATAAAAAGTTTATTATTGCAATACTACCAAGGAGTAAAAAAATATTTATTTAATAACAAGGATAAACAAACACAAATAAATTTACTACCAAAAGATGTTTTTATTTTTTCGTTTTGTAAAGTGCCAATAGATAACGAAACGAATATGTTAATACACCTCGATTACCACTAATCAGCATCTCTAAATCGGCAATAAAAAATAGACCTCGAGGGTGGAGACATCCGCTTTCGTGAGTTAGTTTACATGCTATGGGGATGTAACTCCAGGAATGACCCCTAGAGGAAGTGTCGACCGGACCAGCCTTTCTGGCATGTCACTCCCACATTTGTTACGTCGTCCATCATCCATAAACTTCATTCTCTGTGACCTACGCCTGTAACGTTGATTATGACATGATATATAGTGTTCAACAATCACTACTCCCTGACTGTCAAGTGATAAATATCTGACTAACTAGAGAAAACTGTATCTGCATTCATATCTTAAAGTGTCCTACAGATATGTCATAAAATTCATACCTACTTATTCATAACTGAAGTTTAGTTATAGTGAACTAATGAGGCTTAATTACTATTACCGGAGCAAATAAGGTGAAAATTGTATAAAATTTGTTTAATTTCCGTATACAAGTGTATATACCTACTTCAAATAAATTAGTTTTATGTTCCATAAAAAAACGTAAGGCGTCAAGAATTTATGTTTAATACTAAATTTTAGTTACATTATATTTTCATACATTAATTGTCATCGCCATTATCAAGAGAGAAAATTGGGCCTGAATCCAGGACCGGACTAGAGTCCAGGACCGGACTTCGATCGGTAGCCACTACTACCTGGTTGACAGAATAAGTTACATGGAGAAATAAAAGCAAAAGTTTAAAATCAACACATATCGTTTGATATTAGTCAGAATGACTGACGTCTGCCATCGCATTAGCATACATGGTCATAACTAATATTTATTCTGCATTCATGGGTGTTAAATTTGAGCGATATGGTCTGTACATATTTTTATATAAGAAAAGTGAACGTTCCACATCTACCGAGGTTAATGGTGCAGATTCTAATAGTTTACATGGGCAGGCAGTGCAGGCACCAACAAACCGCGAAAATAATTTTCACGAATTTTGTACATTACCAGATTCCTGTGTAAAATATTTTTTATGTTATATATGATAATTTTTCTAATTTACTTTGTACATCACTCATCACCGATAACGCTTCTGAAAATCCACCACCCAATTTAGAAGTTGCTACATTCAACATATCAAAATAGTCTATTA
>JANEYF010004142.1:0-70889 GCA_029963845.1 Rhamnusium bicolor
CCCTACCGATTCTTCAAATTTCATGTAAAGTAAGAAATATTTTCAAGTAAATAAATTGCAAACGAGATTTTTACCTGAAAAGGTCATTTTTATCATGTTTTACATTAACTTGCTTTAGTTGTTTGTTAATAATCAATTTTTCATCAACAGAAAATTCCGCTACAAATTTTGTGGCATTGCGAATAGATAGCAAAATCTGCTCCAAATCGTAGTAATAGTTTTAATTTAGAGATGTCCAAGCAATACATCACCATCAGATTTGTTTACCAACAGGTCGTTGCTTTTACATTATGCAATTACGTATGTATTTCATTTCGTTCCAAAATGCCGTCCAGTTTAGAAAACCTAACATCTAATCCTGTGTGTTTAATGTAGGTGCTATGAGTGGTGATTTTTATAAACATAACTAACTGTGGACGATTTTATTATCTCAATCTTAAATAGTTGCACATTGCTTAAACTAACTGAGTTTTAATTGCATAACATTATAGGGAATCTTTATTTATAACTTTTAGAACAGCAAAAATTGAGGAAGAAGTTTTCATTTTATTAACCGTGGTGGATGTAAAAGAACTGATTTCGCTAAATAATAACAGGGTTGAGATGTGGACAGATTATTCTAAATTACAGTATTTTCATCAAAAGATGGTGCATTGTATCATCTGTGGTTTTAATCCACAAGAAATTCAACGAATATTGGTAGAACGAAAAAAGGGATCAAATCACAATACCAATATTTGCTTCGTAAAATATTTGGGGTGGTAATACTTAATTGTACATATCCGATGACTTCCTCGTAGTCAAAGAACCCCTACCTTACCATTTATGACATGCTAAATATACTGTTATTGTACGTAGTGGTTATAATAATAACTTAATTTTTTACTGATTTATGTAGGAAATGTTGCTACAAAAGTTCACAATATTGTAGCAGAATAATCAACAAAAATACATAAAATAGTAAATATTATTACAAATTTTAGTAGCATCGTATACAATACGTCATAACTATAACGACACTGTAGTAAAAATTGGAACATCGACATTGAGCCAGTCACTCTTTCTCTTGCAAATTTTTGCATGGTTATGTTGCAAATAACCTAATAATTTGTAGTTTAATTTTAGTACAATTTCCTCTTGAAATTTATTAAAATTTAAAAATAAATTAGGTATTCTCTTCTTGGTAAAAATTTCAAATATAGAGTGAAATGAAAAATAATAACGCTCAAAAATATTGTTTTGCCAATTATTATTTACTACTTTTACAAAACTTATCATAGATAAGTACAACATATATCTTTTTAAACAATTATTTTCCCGGCTATTTGCCAAAACGCTCAAACTTGGATTACAAAAAAGATAATATGCACATTATGTTCACTGTGACTGACTCAATAATGTTATTTTTAATTCCAACTGACTGACTCAATAATGTTATTTTTAATTCCAACTATTCTGTTCAGTAAAACTAAAAATAAATGAAAAAAAGGTACTCAACAGTTGAACAATCACTTTAAAACATCTACCGACATGTGTTTCTGCTTTTAGCTTTGTCAAGATAGCTTATTCAAAGGATCCAAAGTAACTAAAAACTAGTAAAGCCCAATGTAATAAACATTGATGGTTTCAGAGAACAGGATAATTGAAATTATATAGTGGATATTCCCCGTAGAGAATAATTTAAAAATAAATTAGTAGGGCTGTCAAAAATGCTCCGCGGGACAGTGACGTATGCGAAATTAACTAATACGTGAAACAATAAAATGTTACAATTTATAACAATTTATGTAAAACTTACCTTGATGAACTAGCTTGCTTATCACAAGCTGGAGAAGATGTATAGTCATTTTGCAGCATCAGGTATGTTTCTATGGTTGTCTCCATGAGTGATGTTCGTCTTGGTGAAAATACATTTTTATATTCTGAAAACGACCGTTCGACATCTACTGATGTAATAGACGCATATGTAAAATAGTCTTTGAACGCACTTCACGGATCTGGGGCTGCATCATCACATTTTTATCTTAATTTGGTAAAACCCGTGTCTTTATTAAACACACTTGCGAACTTTTCTTTAACGCGCTCATTTATTGCGTCACCTATAGCGTGTAGCAGTAGATTTACTTCGTCCACTATTTGCAGTGACTCCGCTAACGACAGCGTACTGTTTTCTAATTTTTTTATGCTTCTAGATAATGGTTTATAGTTCTTCGCAATATTTTTTAAAGTTGTTTCAACGGAAATATCTTCGAATTTTGTCAGGCTTTTCTTAATAGCGGCAGCCTCATCTAGATTGAATTATAGTATCGCAGCTTTCATTTGTTGGAAATATTCAGCATAATAAAAAGCTGCATGCAACCATGTTCCCCAACGTGTAAGAATCGACTGTGGTGGTTCAGGAATACCGGGACACTTGCCTTGAAATTCACGGAGACGTTTAGGAGATTTATGAAACACGTTTTTTATACTTTCTATTAATGCATCCACTTCTGGAAAACCTTTTCGAATAGTTTCTGCCACAAGATGTAAAGCATGCACTTTACACGTAACATATATAAACGTACAACCTTGTTCTTGCAAAGAAGGGCCTACCGAACGCATTGTCACGGCGCCATCAGTCAGAAACATCAACACTTGACTTCTTGACAGTTCAAATTTTTCTAACGTCTCCAGCACCACCCTGGTAATTATTTCGCTAGTACACTGACTTAGTCTTTTGCTAGCTAGTAGCAGTGGAACTGTCGGTTTAAGAGGGTCCGTACTCGTACTGCAACATTTAAAATATATTTTTTTTTACAATCTGTTGTTTCATCAACAGTTAATCGCACCCGTGTATTCTTTATTTCACATTTCATCTTATTTACCATGTCTACGTGTACAGTTAGTAGATAGTTACATAACGTTGTGCGACTTGGTAACTTCACCTGGGCATTGTATTTATTCCAGAACTTTCGAAATGGTTGTTTATCGAGTATATATATAGTGGAACATCACAGGTAATCAGCACTAATAGTAAATCAAACATAAACTGTGTTGTCGAAGGCACGCCATTTTTTTTATTATTTTGGTGTACACTATTTACGTGAAGTCCACAATCACCCTTATCCCAGCACATCAAATCTTTCTCGCACACTTTACAAATTATTGTAGCACCATTATAGAGTAAATCCGGGAATTCACTTATGAATTTATTCACTTTGTCAGCAAATGGCCATTTTCTACCCCTGCGTACGTCTGCCATTTTTTATTATTAAATTAATATCAACAATACAGTACAACAAATAAAATAAGAACGCAAAAACAATATGCAATAGGCTCAAGTGACTTAACGTGTACACAACTCGAAAACTAATAATAGACTGGACTGGAGAAAGAGTTTCGCGGTCAATGTGAATGCCGCCGACAGTAAGTATATCTGTACTCTACGACCATGATACACAGAAACGATTTGCAGCTTTATAATTAGGTATCCTCTTCTTGGTAAAAGTTTAAAATATATAGTGAAATGAAAAACATTTTTTTTGCTAATTATTATTTACTACTTTTACAAAACTTATCATAAATACAACACATACCTTTTTGAACAATTATTTTCCCGGATATTTGCCAAAACGCTGAAATTGGGATTACAAAAAAAGATAATATGCACATAGTGTTCAGTGTGACTAACTTATACTTATACTGATAAGTTTTCTAAAAGTAGTAAATAATAATTAGCAAAAAAAATATTTTTCAGCGTTATTATTTTTCATTATTAAAATTTGTTGCTGTCCCTATTTGTATCGTAATTTGTAGTAAAAGTCCACACAATTGTAGTATTTATAACAACACTTTTTTCCGTGTAACTCTATTATCAAACAGTCTACTAGAAACAGTTATAGACACACCATTGGTTTTGATTATTTCAATGGTACATATAAACTCCAAATCACTCATATATAAATATTAGGTTATAATACAATTACTGCACATGGTGCTTGGATACATTTTTATGAAAGCCAAAAACCACCCCAGTTATCGCGATGCTTAATTTTCATTGGAGGTTTAGCGTTAATCGTTATAAATTAGAGCATGATGTGATGGACCACTACAATAATTTAAGCGTCCTGTCATTTATACAGGATTCGTAATCAAATATACATCGATTATGGAGTCTCATTCGGTGAATCACCAGCAATGGGGTCACTATATGAAGTGCGCCTTGATTTATAGAGGGTGTTCGTCGACATCAATCATATGGAATAGGTGTTTGGTAAATTTTATTTAAATATACTACTCCTGTAAGCTTTACTGATGACCTGGAATGAAATTTTAATGCCAATCGTGTAAAATTTAAGCATAGGCTTTAGATAATTAACTCTCTATGTTTACACTTCCACAAAAATTATATACAGCGTGTTCCACCTATCAACACTTACAACAGTATATGAGGTGGCTAAACAAAATTTGAAGCATGCACATGAAACAGCTTTCTATTCAATGGTAAAATTAATACGTTTATTTCAATTTCCAGGAAAATTACAAGAATATTTAAAGCACTTGCTACTGAAGTATATCGAAAAAAAGACATTAATTCTTTAAAAATGTTTATGGAATTTTTAAAAATATTTACCGTTGCCAATTTAAATTTAACTCTAGCCACGACTATGAACAAATTAAATGGAAAATATAATAGTAGATGCTGTGTCTATTATAAAAGGCAATGCCTGCATTTTTCATTTGTTTTTTAATTAGGTTTTCTTCTTGTCTTGAGGTTTCCCATATATCATATATAATTACATTTTTTTTTGAAAATACTGTTATATAACTTATTTTTTGTTAGTTGTACCTACGAGAAAAAAAAGTTGTCATAAATACTCCAATTGTATGGACTTTTACCATAAATTACGATGGGGACAACAACAAATTCCACTAAGAAGAAATTGTAGTAAAACAAACATGCAAAAATTTGCAAAAGAAAAAGTGATTGACTCAATTTCGATGTTCAAATTTGTACAACTAAGTGTCGCTATAGTCATGCATGAAGTATTGTAGCAGATGCTACTAAAACTTGTAATAATATTTACTATTTTGTGTTTGGAGTATGTTCAGGTTTTTGTGAAAAATTAAGTTATATTATAACCATTACGTACAATAGTAGTATATTTAGTGTGTCATAAATGGCAAGCTCTAGGGGTTCTTTGACTACGACTACTACGACAAAGTCATCGGACATGTAATGCCACCCCAAATATTTTACGAAGAGGATATTGGTATGTGTCATATTGCTATTTGATCCCCTTTTCGTTTTACCAATACTCGTTGAAGTTCTTGCGAATTAAAACCACAGATGATACAATGCGCCATCTCTTGATGGAACGACTATAGTTCAGAATAAATCTGTCCACATCTCAACGTTGTTATTATTTAGCGGACCATTTTTTTTACATCCACTACAGTTAATAAAACAAACATTTTCTCCTCATTTTTTGCTGTTTTAAAAGTTATAAATAAAGATTCCCTGTAATGTTATGCAGTATTAAAACTTACCTCGAAATGACTCAGTCAAGCAACTCCCGACTATTTGAGATTAAGATAACAAAATCATCCATGGTTATAAGAATCATCACTCATAGCACTCACATTATAAATGTAACAATATCACAGGGTTGGGTGTTTGGTCTCCTGGACTGGGCGGCATTTCGGAATGAAGTAAAAAAATGATACGTATGGTATAGAATAACGAAGAAGCAACGATGGTAAACAAATCTGATGGCAAATTCAAACTATTACTACAATTTGGAGCAGATTTTGCTACATATTATTGCCAAAAAATTTTTAGCGGTATTATCCGTTATTATTTTTATTAAAATCCTTACGACATGTAAGTACTTTGTACAGGGATCGGCAGAATAGACTTTACAATTTAAAATTGCTCTAAAATCAATACATATTTTTTAAACGTAAGACGTTTCTATCCATTAATTAAAACATGCTTTGAAGTTTCTTTGACAGTTGTCAAAATGAATGACTGGCGTATAGACCAACGAATTTTTTGTGTTGAAGATTTTATCAAAAATAATAGTATTATTCAAGTGCAACGTGATTTTAGACGAACTTTTGGCGTGAGAAATATTCCCTCGCGTCCAACAGTTATGTGTTGGGTCAGAAAATGGCAAACTGAAGGATCCGTTGTCAACACTAAACATTCAGGTCATCCGTGATCACTAAACACGCAAGAAAATCAAAGGCGAGTTCGTGATGCAATTACAGCAAGGCCAACTAGACGAATTAGCCAACATGCCCAAGTCCTGGGTATATCCGATAGAAGTATTCGGAGAATGCTTCATAATATGAAATTTCACCCTTACAAAATTGTAACTGTGCAAAAACTAAATAATCGAGACAAACTAAGTAAGTTTCCAAGAATTACGACAACAGCATCCAGACATTGAACACCGTCTATTTATATCCGATGAAGCTCATTTTTATTTCGACGGATTTGTTAACAAACAAAATTGTCGACACTGGGCCACAGAAAATCCACTTGAACTCCATCAACGACCTCTACATTCGAAAGGGGTTACTGTTTGGTGTGCTTTATTTTCAACGAGAATAATTGGGCCATATTTTTTTGAGGAAGACGAACGTGCAGTGACTGTTACGTCTAGGAGATATGCAGATATGATAAGAACATTTTTTTGAACTTGAACTTCATGCCGACGAACGGCAGTATTGGTTTCAACAGGACGGTGCTACCAGTCATACCGCAGATGTAAGTTTAACTGCCTGTAGAGAATTTTTTCCTACACGTCTAATCTCACGCCGTGGTGACATAAACTGGCCCGCCAGATCACCCGATTTGACTTTACACCCGATTATTTTTTGTGAGGTTTTCTCAAAAATCGGGTATTTCGACGAAAGCCACGAAACATTGACCAATTAAAAGAAGCGATTCGCGACGAAATTCAAGGAATTCCTGGCGCGGTGTTACGAGCTGTAATGAATAATTTTGTTCATCGGTTAGTAAAGTGTGTGGAGATGGAAGGGGGCCATTTAACCCACACAATTTTTTTTTAAAATAACTTCCTCTTTTCTTCTCTTTCGTTGTAAAATTCTTTGTTAAATGTTGTTACCTTCGCAAATAAAATATTTATTTCCAGTTTAAATTATAGAGTGAATTCTGCCGATCCCATATTTTGACAACTGTCAAAGAAACTCCAAAGCATGCTTTATTTAATGGATAGAAACGTCTTACGTTTAAAAAATGCATATTGATTTTAGAGCAATTTTAAATTGTAAAGTCTATTATGCCGATCCCTGTATAATGTTTAATATACTGTGACAAATCATCGAGAGAAATTCTAAAAATGTCAATACTTCCAAGCCCTGACTACAATGTTTTTTTACAGTTTTCTACGAGACGAGTATTTGTGAAGAATTGCTCATCCTTAATCCATTGAACGGCGGTACAAACAAATCCAAATCTTTCAGAGTTCCAATTGAGGGCCACTATTTTTTCTGAATTTTATCAATGATTTATTTTATAGCATAAACTCTTGGAAAGGTTTCAAGGACGTTAACACTTTGAAGTTGTTCTCTGTGACATTTATAAGCAGTAAACTTGAGTGTATATCTGTAATCTGGTCGCCGATTCATGAAAAATCTATATTGCAGGTTGAATCTGTCCAAAGAAAATATCTTAATTATGTTTTTTTTAACTATAAATGGTTCCTACCCTGAAACCAGGGTTGTTATGTTTAAAACACATTCATAACACTGACAAAAAACTGTGTTTAAAACAAGGTTGTCTTAAATAGTTTAAAACATGTTTTTTTTGGAAGTCTATTAAACATTTGTTTTAATTTATATTCACTTCAAATAAAAACGAATATGTAATATAATATATATTTTTTTTAATATAAAACGGTACAGTTATTATAAGTAATAATAAAAAATGAAAATAAATAAACATTCTTAGATGGAATAGGAAGTACATGAATCAGAAATATAGTATTATACTTATACATATTACAAAACGAAGTAGAAAAGAAAACGTAAGAAAAAAATTATAATAATATTTGTTTAAGTTTCTGAGAAAAATGTAATAGGTACAAGATTTTAGTCCATTTCGACATATATCGGTGTGGTACTCACGTATTCATCAACGTCTCTTATAGTTCCATTTATGAATCTTAAACAGTTTAAAACATGTTTTGGTGCAAGATGTCTATAGGTTTAAACCGAAAAATAGTTTTAAACAAAAAAAACGGGACTCTTTTTTAAACATGCATTTATCAACCCGACTTGAAATAGGTTTTATCATTGCATTCCCTTGAATTTAGAAGAAACTGTTCAGCCAAGCAAACATATATAAGTTGATGTGTAACCGAGTAGACTGTACGTTTTATGAGGTGACACAGTAAGTATAATTCATTAAACAATCAAAATTTCTACATATCGAAAAATTTCCCCCTGATTATTTAAAAAGAGATTTTCAAATACTTGACAGTGTCTAAAAATTACCTGCGTGACCACATAATTTTTAAAATATTTGTTTCTCAAATTACATTAAATACGTATGATTTGAACCAAACAACTACTCAGCGGGCAAATACCCCGACCTGCATTGGTTTACACCTTCAAATCATGATAGATCGATAGCCAATATCATTTGTCAATTCCTAACCAGACATAGACCAGTTTCAAACAAATAAGTTCGAATACAGTTTGAGCCAAAAGTATGTTATACTTGTTGAATATGACTTAGCAATTATAATTATGTATTTTTTTAACCTTTTCACCAGTTCGTTTCAATATAAACTTATTTTGAAAATTTCAATTTCAAATCGTACCGCAACTATGGTCAAAAATATGGCGTCTTGCGCTAATTTGACCTTAAGATTAACTGCCTATGAAAATGTAACTACAAAGGAATTTTGACTAAATTGTTGATGTCAGGGCGATAAACTAGGTAGAATTTATCGACGTTGTCGACCTAATATTACTTTAAAGGAGCGTAATAAAGGCGACCAAACAGGTTACTATGCAGGTATAAATTACGTAGAACTTCCAACAAAATCTACCTAGTTAGAATGTTCTACCATTATTGCGATTTCCAGTCACCAAAAAGGGAAATATTACCTAATTATACCACCTATTTCAACTTTAATAGAAATTTACCTTTAAGATATTTTTAGTTGTTTTTCTCTTGCTGTTTTAGTTAAAAGTACTTTTGGGCAAAATAGTGTATGAAGTAGATTTATTGGTATTATTTACGTATAAAGTAAAACTGAGGTAAATTTTTATAGGACGTGTATTTTTCTAGTCAATTTTACATCATAACTACCTTAATAAGTAAATTCGTCTTTTATGAATTCGCGTTATAGCTAATTTTATGGAAAATATTTGCTGGGATATTAATGATAAATTGAAGATGATAACGGCTCCTTGTCGTCAATACAAGCCACCCCCAGATGATTAAAACTATTAAAATCTGCGACTAAATGCACATCTTAACACTTGGTGATTGTATCATGATAAGGTTATCACTTTAACCATGGAATATTTTTAACTGAAAGGATGAAAATATTCGAGCATCCACCGTAAAATCCAGACCTAATGCCGCCGGCGCCGTGCGATTTTGACTTATTCTCTTATGTAAATAAACAACTGATAGGTTGACGCTCTCCACCAGAAGAGGAATTACTTGCAGCATGGAATAGAATATGCGAACTTAGTTCAAGAGGAAAACAGAATGAAATAATTGTTAACTGATATTTTCGTAGGTATACGTATGTAACGAAGTGATTTTTCCGTAGACTATTTTCAGTAATAAGAAGACCAAATTAGGTCGCTCTTTCACTTTGGTACACCCTGTATCCTCTAACTTGTGTTAATGTGTATTTCAGAAACCGCTTTGAACAAAAGGATTATTTTAGCTCGGAAGAACAATTAGTTCTTACAGTAACTGTTTCAATCCGGTTTCTTTCTTTTTTTTCAGAGTAACATTAGTTGTTTCATTATTGTGTTTATGTACGCCAAATAAGAGGAAAGAATATTTAGTTTAAGGTAGTCCATTTGAGAGCCAAGCTTACTATTAGAAATTTAGTTAATATAATTATCTGGACTACAGACAACCATTATTTTGCATTCACCTGGTATATTTGTGAATATACAAGTAGGTAGAATGATAGTTAATACTAAGGGGAAAAGCATTTGTTAAAAACAAGTCTATTTCTATTTTTAAAATAATTTACAATATGCGAAATTCAGCAATTTAGTTTGAATAGTAATTCATGACCGTCTTTATTATTTTCTTTTTGGAAAAATAGTTTTAAATTATGAGAAGGCGAATCCCAGCCTCAGAATATTTTATAAACATTTGTTTATATTAGATAACCCAGGAGATTTGTGCCCCTCCACATCAACAGCAAATTCTGGTACTCGCGCAGAAGGTCACGTGGCACCTTGCGTCATCCATGGAAAAAAACTGCAAACAGTTTCAAAGAATCACTTCTCAAGTGAGAGTTCACCGCGTGCAGTCGTATTAGTACGCATCTCCAGTGTCCGCCGTGCAGGTAGTGGTAAGAACTGTTTTGACTTTTTTTTTACCGTTTTCTTTGCATTTATCGTTCATATTATTTTACCGTTTTATTTGCATTTATCGTTTGTACTATTTTGCTATATTCTTTGCATTTATCATATACTATTTTACTGTTTTGTTTGCATTTATCGTTTGTATCCGATTACCTGCTAATTGGATTCGCTGGAGATATTCGAGAACATTCGGGAATCATTAAATAAACCACGGGTTATCTATTCAGCAACGAACTTCGGGAATACTCGGGATAATTGGTATCCAAGTACGCTCTAGTGAAGGCCCCGATCCCTACTGTTTGGAGAAGAATTTCACTAGGACAACGTGAGGAGACACGAAAGGTAATTTGTAACGAAGTACGCCCGAGTGAAGGCCCCGATCCCTAGTGTTTGGAGAGGGACTTCACCAGGATAACGCGAAGAGACACGAAAGATAATTTGTGATATAATACGCTCGACGTTGATGTGATGACCTCTAACCGTCACTTGTATTTTAGCAGCCGTCTGCTAACGTGATACCAATTCACGCATATCTCTGGCTTAATCAAAGGACAGTTAGCATTTCCATCCGAGTTAATAAAACCTTATCAATCGTGATACCTCTCGGGAATATTCAGCTATTATTCTTTGATGGTTATATATAGTAAAGATCCCGATCCCTAGTGTTTGGAGAGGGTCTTCACCAGGAAAACGTTAAGGCACACGTGAGTTCCCAGCAACTAAACCGTTGAGTGGGATCTGTCGAAGGGTCCCGGGTTCGAGTTAACGTGCGATTCAATTGGTCCTAAGAAAGGACGAAGGAGTTGAATCTAACGATATAGCATAATCGCGACTAGTACGTATCATCAACCACCTGTCCCTAGGTTGATGTCCTACCGTAGTGTTACGTTAGCAAACCGTAACCACTTATACCAGAACACAGGTGCTCCAACCGCTTGTCATAGTACTGTTAGTTGCTTGATGTAGATAACAGTAGTAGTAGATACCTTAACTAATTTTGATTCACCACTTATTTGCTTGTGTACCAGCTTGTAGTAAACATTTAAAAACATTTCCTGCTGAGAGTAATACCATAGAGTAGTTTCAGTAACTTATCTGTGCTTGATATACCTGATCACCGCCTTTCATAACCTCTTGCTTGGTTTCTTTGGTTGTTTCTCTATATCATAGATTACGTTGTATAAATATACTATTTCTTTTGTTGTGTATTTTATTTTTTTATTATTCTACTGTGAAACCAGTCTTGAATAAAAGAGAGTAAGTAAAGGTGATATTCTGATTTTTATTTAATGCAAATGTATAAGTAATAAATCTGGTTGTACACCGAAACAACAATTTCGGCAGGTAAAAGTGAAGTTGTCCATTTCTACAAACTGACAACCATACACGTCGACCCCTGGACGTTCCGTTTCTTCACTGAGTTATCCTCGCTTCTATCATACCGCTGATAGAATAAAATGATGTTCCTATACTTTAAAACAGAAACTGGTGCTCGAGACCGTACCTAAAAAAAAGTTCAAAGTACCGCTGTGGTACTGAAGGGTGCCAAAGTGACACGTACAAAATATTACATTTTGTTATTTAGCATGGATACGTCACAGTAATAAAAAAATGTATTATTGCATATGTCATAAACTACCTGGAAAATATGTGATATTAAGGTTCATTTAACATCCTGCTACCTCGGAATATTCCATAAGAATTTGTAAAAATAAGAAATCTAGTTCTAGTAATAAGATAGCACATACCTTTGTTTTATACAATAATAAAAATAATAATAAAGCAGTGGGTCATGCTAACTCAATTATACACGGGTGTAGAAAACATGGCAGACTTAAAAAAAAAACACATTTTCTCTTTTAAATTTAGATTGATGTTTTATTATATGAATTACATAATTTTAGTAGAAAAACCGACATATAATTTCAGGTACCGGATCTGACAAACATATTATCCCTAGAATGCTCCTTAAAAGCTCTCTAAGAAATCTTTTACATGTTCCTCTTATTCTACATTCAGAAACCTATCGATTGAGTGATTTGTAATTCATAATCCTCATTAATATTTATTTAATTTAGCTCGGCTGCTCCTATTATGCTTGCTCCTAACTATATTACAAAGGGCACCTAAAATTGAAAACGCAGAGGGTAAAGTTAATTAATTTGGTACCGATTAGAAGTTACTGCTATTAGCTACACGTTAAACTAATTTTCTTGGTAAATAGCTAACTTGACCTGTCCAGCGTTGCATACAAAACAGGTAACATTATATCTGCCTATGTGTCGTGAAACTGTTCCAGATTGGTTTATCTGAACAAGTGTTAATTATACGCTGTGAGAAAATATCACTTTTTACTTCTTTACGAAACGAATGGTTTATCACTAAACTGATCTTATGAAAATACGAAATATGACAAAAACTAAATTATGTGAGCCTCACTTTGGGGCCCGCTTTTGTAACCGACGTCAACATTTTACCCAGGAATGTACCCAAGTCAAAAATGTTGTACTTTATTTACTGATTATCTAATTTATGTAGTATTTATTATTATTATCGCGTTTATAGTTGATTAAATAAAACACACTAGATTCATGAAGTTGGTAATGTCTTATTCGAAAATGAAATTTTTTATTCGCCTCTATATATATGCAGCGAGTGGTTTACAGCTAATTGGACCATTTCTCGCATCCTAAGCGCCACTTTCTCTTGTCCATCCAGTCATTTTTATTCATGTTTCTTCTTTCCATCGCCTCCATAACTCCCTCCATCCATTGTTTCGCAGGTCGTCCTTTTTTTCTTCTTTCTGGAGGAGACCATTGTCACATTCGTTGAAGCCACCTATTCTGCTCCATACGCCTTAGATGTCCATTCCAGAGCAGTCTTTGTCTCTATGTCTTCTATAATTGTTGCTTCCGTGTTCATTATTTCCCTTATTTCACTGTTTCTTATATGTTGCAACATAGACACCCTACAGCTTCTTCTCAACGCGTGCATTTCCACCGCAAGCAGCCTTTCCTTATTTCTTTGTGTTATTTCCCACGTTTCGGATCAGTACATCACTATGCTTTGAACAATGCTTTTATAAATTCTTTTTTTTTGTCGGATTCTTTATTTGTTCTGACCACCATATCGAGTTTAGCTTCTGAATAGTCTGTTTGCCTTGTATTATTTTATGGTGTATATCTCTTCGACTATTCCCCTCCATTAACATAACGGCTCCTAAAGACGCGTACTCACTACAGACTTTTATGTTATTTTCATTCACATCCATGCTATTCACTTCTTCCCCTATTACCATATATTTCGTTTTGTCACAATTAATTTTTAACCCCCCATTATTCATAGGTTTCTGTCAATTTCCGCATCATGTAGTTAATGTTACCTTCATCTGACGCAAAATACAAAAATAAGGTAATGCGAGTATTCGCCATTTACACATACGCATATACTCCTGCATTTGATCTGTCATTCTTGTAAAACTATTTCTTTTTAGATTTTGAATAGAGTGGGTGAGGGGCAACATCCTTGGCTAATCCTTTCGTGACTTCAAAGGTGTCGGACATGTTATTCCCAATTTTAATTCCACTCCTTTGCCCTTCATAGAAATATCTTATGGTGTCAATATATTTGTATTTAACAGAACTAATGTAGAGTACTTCGAACAGTTTCTGTAAGGGCACCATGTCATATGCTTTTTCTTAGTCTTCAAACACCATAAGAGTCTCTATACTTCTTGCTATTCTCTTTTTGGGTTATTTATTGTAGAGTGGATATATTGTCCATGCATGATCTTCCCGCCGTAAAGCCGCACTGTTCTGCACCAATCTCGATTTCCTGTTCTAACCTTCCACTCTTCCGGTATCTTCTCTCCGTCAATTAAGTATTTATTAAAAATAGTTTGAAATATACCCATTACAACCTCTGGGCTATTTTTCACTAATTCTATCGGAATGTTTTCAGGGCCTGGTGACTTACCATTCTTTGTGTACTTCAGGGCTTCGTATAATTCCCCTTTAGTTATTCTTGCAATTATTTCATCTTGTCTTATCCTTTGTGTGATATTTTGGTATTGCTTGTATTCGTCATGATCTTCATTTAACATTTTTTGATAATACTCTTTCCATTCTCTCATCTTAATCATCTGAATGTTTCTTTTGTCTCTATTATCATGCCTCTTTATTTCTAATTCCTCGTATACATCTATTAATTTCAGTGATTGAAGGGGTCTCTTCTTTTTAGTGAAGCCTCAACTACAAGATCATAGTTAGTGCTGGATTTATCATATAATAATGTGTTGGGTTCCACTTCACGTTTTGTATTTATTCGAAGTAAAGCTTCGAAACTATTCCAGCTCCCCCAAGCTACTTGTTTGCCCTTGCCAAGAAATAACAAGGTAGTATCACATCCTGTTAGAGCGTGAAATAGTAGCAACGAAAGTGATTTTCTGGGACCCACTCCAATAGCAATTTCGTGCACAAGTAGATAAGAACGGTTTTTGCTTGTCCCCAATGCAATCCATAATTTTACCGCCATGCCAGTATCAAAACATCAAGGTCTACCGTTCGAATCATGATAGATTCATGACATTTCGGAACTGCATCAGATACGTGGAGTATAATTTTAATATCAATTTCTTCATGCGAATAAGGAGAAATCCAGATTAAGTCAGGGCTATCGAAAGTAGGCGCCAATCCCTGCGGTAACAACCAATTCTTGATTCGCTTTAGTTTTGAGTGCTTAGAAAGGTAAAGAGATACTGGCAATAGTGCGCTAAAAGATCTACGCGACATCATATAATGGCGTATAAAACATGGTGCTGCCAATTTTGCTTAATGATTTTGAGAAAACCGTTTGGGTTAGACAAGAGAAGTATAGTT
Source organism: Rhamnusium bicolor (assembly GCA_029963845.1). Classification (NCBI taxonomy): domain Eukaryota; kingdom Metazoa; phylum Arthropoda; class Insecta; order Coleoptera; family Cerambycidae; genus Rhamnusium; species Rhamnusium bicolor. The sequence continues at coordinate 15,456 of JANEYF010004142.1, forward strand.
TTCTTTTGTAAGGAATTTTATGTCCTCCATTTTTAGTTAACACTTTTTTTGTCAGAAGTAAACTGTTTTCAAAGTAATCGCAAAAAACTAGCCGCAAAAGTTTTTTTTTTTTCATGATCATCTTGACCAAATAATAACCTTGGTACAGTACTTAATAAAATTACTTATAAAAAAAAGATAGGTTTATTGGGGTTCAAAATAAAACAAAGAAGGTTTAGTGCCATAGCCCCCAAAAAAACCAATTATGCAGCTACGGACACGTGTTTCGAAGTTATAGCCTTTCACTAGCATAGCGTAGCTAAGGAATTGGATCTAGGATAGGATAGATCAGGAACAAGAACTCTCCAGCCTCATTTTAGTTCTTGTTCCTGATCTATCCCATCCTAGATCCATTTCTTTAGCTACGCTGCGCTGATGAGGGGCAATAACTCCGAAGCACGTGTCCATAGCTGCATAATTGTTTTTTTTTGGGATATGGCACTAAACCTTCTTTTGTTTTAATAATGCTTATAATTATTATTATTATTAATATTATTAATCTAAATAAAGATGATTTATTATTATTATTAATAGTAGGCAATTGCGAAAAATTATGCATACATTTAATGATAGTTATAATTGTTATGCTAAATATTTAATTCAATATGATTATATTTTTGAGAACAAAGGGGTTATTTCCACTCGACTTAACATTCAACAAAAATATTGCAGGAAACGTCAACCTGTATACGGCGACCTAGTTTCTATTAACAATTCTAATAGAAGATTCATTCATTCAATCAGGAATTGAGACGCTGCTCTACTAGCAGCTGACCTGCATAATTTCTGAAACGTAAATAAATAGAAATCCAATTATCCATGTTATACTAAATTAAACAAATGGTATAGCTTTTAATGAAGTCTCGATTTTAAAAATTGTAGGTTTACTGCAAGGTAACAGGTTTTCTCTGTTTGTTAACCTGATAGTTTTCTATCATTGTATGGTATCTTAAGTATCTGCACTTCTAGCGTGAAATGTGTCAGGTTATTAATATTAAATTATATATAAATGTTAAATTATAATTTACTGTATACATAACTCGTCTTCTTGTTCATTAAACCATTTTATAGTATCCTAAAGAAAATAGCGTTGATTTTTATGTAGTCATTTTACCCCATTCATCCCTTCATTTACCCCCATATTGACTCTGTGTTTTAACAAACAGGTTTTCAAAGTAACCAAATTTATGGCTGCTATTTGCTTTAAATACGCAAAAGACTATATAAAAAATGGTTTAATGTGAAAAAATGTTTATTTAAGAGCCAAACAAACATTTTTAGACTAAAAAAACCTTTTTTGGACCAATGATTCTGATATACACCTTCTTTGAAACACACCTTACATTGCAAAACACATTTTTGCATATAAACTCTTTCGGTGACCAAAAAAAAATGCTATTAATATTATCTTAACTTCACAAAAACCACGTTTAAGCAAGATATTGATTTTCAAAATAAAGTGGCCGCAAAGCATCATGGCGTCTGGAGCCGTTTTTCTGTATTTCCATAAGTTAGATCTGGGCGCCATACCTAGCCACAAAAAATGCTGTATTTTTGGATTTTTTAGGGCATCTTAAAACATGTATCAAATGGACAGCAAAAAGTGGAATTAAAAATCCGATATGAAATTTCAATTTGAATTTAACAATCCACATGACCGCTCCCACCGCCCCGAGCTATGACCTCTAGTTCAACCCTTCCCCTGAACTAAGTGACAAAGAGCGGGCAGAGAGTCGAGACCACGCACCTTTTGCACTGGTATCATGGACTATTTGGAAATAAATGAGAATTTATTCATAAAAATAAATCACAAAAAACATATTCATAAAAACTTTAAATATCAATTAAATCAACATTTACATTTATGATAATGATTTTGAAAGGAGATAAATATATTTTTTGGGCCCAGGCAATAACTGTAAACTAATGCAAAGAAAGAGAAGGTTTCTCTGGAAAAAGTTATAAAAAATATAATGTGTTCCGTTTTTTATCTTGTCCATGTAGTTAACATGGTCGATTTATATAAAAAAAACACCTTGAATTTATATCAAATGCCCAAAATCAAAGGTTCCTCCTCATTTTAGCATGAATTAATTCTAACGAATTTCTCACACAATTATCCAGCGGTTGTGGAGTTATTTCATTTATAGTTGAGGTGACTCGTGCTTCTAGTTCTTCCCGAGTGGCTGACTGTATCGTCAAAAAAGTCAACAAGATCCATTCTTCTCTAGAAATGTAGTTTGGATTTTCAACAGGCATAACGAGCACTATTGGTCTGATATGAACCCTTGACGTGCGATCTCAGGGACGCTTTGATTTTAGTGTTTGGTGTGCTCTACGTAGCAATCGTGTTTTAACATATGACATATATCAAGAAAATCTGAATGGCCAACGGTACTACGAAATCTTAAACCAGAAAATTATTGAGGAATTTACGGATAATCTACCCCTAATTAAGGCAAGAAATCAATTCTTCCAACAAGATGGTGCACCATCTTATAATATCAGGACCGTTTCAGAATTACTAAGTACCAATTTTGGAAATAACTGAATGGGAAGTAATGGACTAGTGAGATGGCCACCACGATCACCCGACAACGCCACTGGATTTTTTTCTTGTGGGGCCACATTAAAGACAAATTATACAAGAAAATCAGTACCGAAATAAATATAATGCAGTTCAGATTGTTATGAAGAGGTGTAATTTATATATCGAACATAACGGACATCAGTTTGAACATTTACTTTAATTTGAATTTTTATTTTATAATTGTAATGTATCATAAACATAGATTTAAATATGTGATTTTTTGGCCTTGGCTTGTGAAGTACCCACAATTAATGACAATTTTTTAACCTCTTAAAAATAGCTTTATTAAGTTGTCTTCTTTCTGGATAGCGAAAGAAATATATTTCGGATGCAATATCACAATTGTTATTACTTTGAATAAAGCATTCTAGCATATCTTATTTCTCGTAATTTTCGTAGGACGTCTACACTTTTACGATCAAATGGGGTGTAATTATGATGGACACAAAATTATTAATATGCAATTTACTGACAAACGGATAAACACTGTCATAGATGACACACGCGTATTTGGAATAAATATAAGAAAACGCAAAAAGTAATCTACTGAATGATTATTTTCGCCATTAAATACGTACACATCAGAAGCGACCCCACATATGATATATAATTTGAAACAGAAAAAAAAAATTCCTATGATTCCCATTTAAAAAATACAACTTTATGCCATAACTCGAAATTGCCTTTTTCAAAATTTTCTCGACGCCACTGTATGTAAAAGTGCCTGAAGAATGTGGAAGTTGTTTTTTCATAACTTTACAAACAACCAAGATATTGACATGTGTCTAAATGACGAAAAATCGAACTCGAAAACAAAAGACAATGGCAAATTTTTGTTTTTGCCAGTGAATTTGTCTCAAAAACAGAGATCGAGAATGTCTTCCAGTTTTTTGTATCTCTTACAGTTACCGAGTTATCCTATAAAAACATCGAAATTTGTCCACCCTGTATAATGTAGACTCTCTCTTTCAGAAAACCCCAAAATGTGGAATTTCATTGGCGTTAAGTCATATGACTCAGGCCACCTGACTGGTCCATTTGTACCAATCCATTGATCTTCGAAATTCGCATTATGCATTATGAGATGGGCTCCCATCCTACTGGGAAACCCGTCTATCTCTGGCCTCTTGGTCACAAAATATCACTCTTCTTTCAAAATAGTTTACATATAAATGTTGATTTATTTGATATTTAAAGTTTTTGTAATTGTGTCTCTTTAAAATCCTTCTTGCAGATTCATGGTTAATATTTAACTCATCACCAATTTTCCGGAGGGATACAGTCCTATCAATAGTCCTATCAATTTCAACAAGGGCAAATACATTTACTTCAGTTTCCTCGTTTATAATTGTAGCTCATAAATGTAGCTTCGTCTGTAAAGAGGATATTTTTTTTAAAATGAACGGTCTTCATTTTGTTTTCTTCGCATCTTGTAACAAAAACTAACTCTAGTTTAGTAATCCCGTGGAAGTAAATTTTGAACAGGAGTAAATTAAAACCTCCGTTTTCAACAGTCTTACTATTGAAGATGGCGTGTACTGGTCTCGGGATCACCATCTCGATAAGGCTGCATCTTATGAAGATAAAACAAGTATCCCTTTTTTTGTTTAAAAATAATGGTTAAATAAAAAATTTGCAATGAGATTATAAATGAACGAAGTACAAAAAAGTTATGATGGATTCTGTTAAACCAAGATAGCTCTATGCGATACACCAAAAATGATAGCTTATTCGATTTTCTAACGGAAAAACCCTAATTGTACCGACTTTTATGTTTATATATGAAAAAATAACTGAAATATAACAACATTACTGAATTAATTTTATAATTTTAATATCCAGTATTTCAGTAAGTATTAATATTTGACCACAGGTTATTAAGCAAAAAATTTATATTTTCCACTATAGAATCGGCAGGTAGAATATTACCCATTCCTTATGAATCGCCCTGTATAAAAGCGGAAGCTGCAAATAGTTACAAGCCCATTTCTTTGTTGTTATCACTTTACAAGATGATAGAAAAGACCGCTAGGTTTCTTTGTTGCTATCACTTTCCAAGATGATGGAAAGGATCATCCTGCATGAACTAATTTCCTATCAATATGACAATTTATGGCTTATTATCAACAACAACTTCCAATTCTGATTCAAGAAGGAGCACAACACGACCCAGTAGGTTGTACCGAAATTAGCCATGTACGCCGATGACACCACGATGTACCGTGCTTTCATCTTAAAACACTACATAGGGAAACGTTTGGTCAAGCTCATGCATTCCGCTAGATATAAATTGTGATTGGAATCTAGAATTTGCCACATCGATGCAGTCCATGCTCTCCCTCTGCGTTCATTTACTGTGTTCCAGTGGTGGTTCGTGGGTCAAGAGATAGGGAGGTCAGTTAGAAAAGTTTACTGTATTACCTACCTTTTAAAGTGATTTAAATTCCAAGTCGATCCTCCGGTCTTTTTGAGATGCAAAGTGGTCAATTACTTTTTCATTAAAGTCTTTTATCTTCTTTATTAATGCCCTTCCTATGGTAAGCATAACTGAAGAAGATAACCTTTCCTGACCCATGGTATTTCTTAAAAATGTCTTTATTCTTTTTAAGGTGGAAAAACAACGTTCACTTTCGACGGTAGTCATAGGGAGAGTACGCAATATTTTTAACGTTTGACACTTTCAGAAAAAGTATTGCACAAATTATTGTTAATAAAAAGCTGTTACAAAGCAACTGCACCTTCACTATTGGAAAAATCTTCTCGGCTATATAATACCTCTAATTCAGTTTTAAGTTTCAAATTATTTATGACTGTATACTCCGTTTTAACTAATTTTAACATATCTTGAGGAAAGCTTTTTTTATAATCTTAAAATCGATCTGCGTGAAATAACTGAGACACTGCTAAATGATTACTGAAGTCAACCTGTTTTTGATCTCAGATGTAATTATATCACAAACTTCTAATGAAATTCTCCTTTTTGATTCTTCCGTTTTACATCTCTGGGCAGACTCCATGGATGTCTCCTGCAAATAGTTATTCAAAATTTTATTTCTGATGTCTTCAATTTTACTATTAAAAACGCCAATACACTTATTTATTGTTATGACATCGATATTACATTTTTGTAATTGATTGAACAATATATCACAATGAGGCATAACTAAATGAAAAAAATTTAACCAGTAAAGAAAATGTTCATTTTGTAAGTAGTTTTTTAAACCAATAGCTTGGTTTAGAGTGTTGTTTTCTGATTCATTATCAATGATTTTTTCTAAACAATCTAATATTTCTGTTCGATAGGTATAAACAGTCTCTATGTACTTTGTATTAAAATTCCATCGTGTTGGAGCCGCTTTAGGTAATCTCACCTTAACAACATTATCTAACACGGCTGTTCTTTTTGACGATTTTCCAAAGAATGAAAAAAAAGCTATGTAAAATAGCAAAAACAATTTTTATGCTTTTATCCTGACTTGAGGCTTTTTGTAAAATTAAATTTAGTTGATGAGCGTAACAATGAATAAAATTTGCTGAAGAATAACTTTTTTTTAATTAAAATTAAAAATCACTTCTTTTTGCTTATCAAGAGATGTTTGCTTTATCGTCATATCAGGTTTTGGACGGCCACCACCTTTGAATTTCACTCTGTCTTCATAACCCAACTTATGTCCATCTTTCAGTTTTAATATATTTTGTACAACACTCATATTTAATAGTAAACACCAAAAACACTGTTTCACTTAATTTCACGACAAGTAGAGATTTACTAATAAAATGTTCACAAATAAAAACATTAAAAACAACGCGACAGAATTTATCGACCAACGCGTATCTAGTCAGCATTAAGACTGCCACGAAAACTGCTCTAGTGAACTTCGTGCATTACCGTTTCCGTGTGTCAGGGACATTGTCCCCGCCAGTGTTTTCTGTCTCTTTTGCTTTCTGACGATTCGCGCATAAGTCTATTTCACTTTAATTCGTAGTAAATTCGGTCCGTAGCTAGCTTTGAGGACACGTTGTGGATTGACCCAAGATTTTTAAATTCTATAAATGAATAACGTAATGAATATGAATGTAGAGCTCAGTGCTCGGCGGGGATACAAAATCCTGCGATCTAGATATTTGAATAGTATTGTGCATAGAATGAACTAGAAACTTTAATATATTTTTTTAGAATATTAAAAATATATATATTATATATTTTTAAACTTCAGAAAATGAATAGCTCAATTTTTTTATTTGTATGTGGGAGGTCATTGACCAAATGACCCTATAGAAGAACCGCCTGTGCTGTGCTCTTTATCTGTTCTGTGGCTGTGTCTCTACTCCGAATGTACGAGTTCAAGCGATGCTGCTTCCCCATGTAGTGTGGAAACATGATAACATGGTGTAGGCACTGCTATAACACATAGGCAGCTGCTGTAAGCATATGGTCCGTATGGCTGCTTCAAACGCCCACCTCATAATGCCAAATCTTAATCTTTATATGTATTTATGTTTTTTTATATCGTCTTTCATTTTGAACAAGTGTTAGAACCAGTATTGAGATAGGTAAGGAAAGTGGTACTCAAATGATGATTCTGGTGTTCAGTTATTTTTATATATAATCAATTAATTGCATGTGTTTTTTTCTCAATGTAGTATGTACAGTTTAGTGGTAGAACAGCTTTAGCTGAACTACGCTGTAAATAAAGGCGATTTATTATTATTATTATTATTATATCGGAGTATTATGACGAGTGGAAATTAAAAGTTAATATTTTTATGAAAAATTTCACTGAAAGTAAAATTATTACTCCAATTACGACCAGGCAAATCAAAATTCATCCTGGAGCAATTTAGAAATTTTATTTGTAATTTATTTCGGACTAAGACGAAAGAGAAAAATGTCGATGTCCTAGATATGGTACGGACTCCGCAAGAAACTGTAGTGCACCGTCTCTCTACCTAACACAAAATCCTAGGATTCTGAGAGGGTTACTTTGGTCACTTGAGAGTCGGTTAAGAGAACAAACATTTTTAACAAACACTTTGAGTACCTGTATTTCGGAAAAGGAACACGGAAACCCTGCGTTTCAATGTGTGAATCTGTTAATTAATTAGTTAAACACCACAGGTAGTTCATCTGTTCCCTATGTGCCTAAAGATACCTTAAGGTATCTTATGCGTGAGGGAGCTACATATTTAGAGACAAGGGGCACATACCAAATATCCAAGCATGCTAGGATTAATTTCTGCTTCAGAGAAAATCCCAGCCCGGGGTCCCGATATCGAACCCGGGACTCCGACGTGAAAAATATGTAACCTTATCACTCGACCACGAAGCCGTTAAGCTATGCCCTATTCATTTCGAGACACAAACATTACAATTTAAATCTCATGAGATATATTTATGTTTGAGTGTTTCATTTAGTAGAGTACTATTCTCCAAATATTTCTCAACATTTTATAAGAAAATACAAATATTTGGAGAATAGTATTCTAGTAAATGAAACACTTAAACATAAATAAATCTCACGAGACTTGAATTGTAATTTTTGTATTTAATCTCTACGGCAGTAAACATGACACTAGGTTTTTTAATACACATTTAATCTTTAATTTCGTCAGCATTTTGTCATATAAAAGAAAAACTCCATCGTCGTTTCACTTTAATAAATTTAAAAACTCCATAAAAAAACCTTTTGAAATAACATGTCAGTCGATCATTCCGTTTATATACATGTTATATTTAAAGATATGCTCCGGGATTATGGCACTCTCTGTTTGGGGTGAAATGATTCTCTACTCGCATTTGAGAGCTGAAACCGGTAAAGTGATTCCGCTACCGCATCACCGGATATACGGTTGTCATGGCAACTGCACTGGAATCCTCGACATCTGAGCATCGCTCAGGATTAAACAATCCTTAAACAACAGAGAGAGAACGGGAGAGATATGTGCTCAAACTTACAGTTTTCCACTTTTCAAACCGAAAACTTCGACTACTGTAACATGTGGCGAAAATTCAATACACTATGTTTTTGTCCGAGATAACTTTTAGCCACTCATGATCTTAGGGAATTTATTAAATTTTCGGGACACTTTGTGGATTACTAAACACTTAAGTTGACAAATAAAATAGATGAGCAGTTTTAAAAGAAATATGTGTCTTCAAATTTGCCAAAACTAAGATAAGTTGAGTGGCATATTAAAAGCTACTATAAAAAATACAGTGTGAAACAAATGTATGGGATAAATGAATTATTTCCGTTGATAAAAGATTATTGAAAAAAATTTTGGACACGTCAATTTTTAATTCCAATTGCGCGTATTTTGATTTAGAACATTACGAGTCGGTTTTAGAAGAAAGTGCAGTTGAATCGAGATTTTGATGTTGATGAATAGGGCTGTCAAAAATGTTCCGTGGGACAGTGGCGTACGCGAAATTAACTAATACGAGAAAAAATAAACTGTTACAATTTATAAACAATGTATGTAAAACTTACCCTCTGAACTAATTTGATCAACTAGCTTGCTTATCACAAACTGGAGAAGATGTGTAGCCATTTTGCAGCATCAGGTATGTTTCTATGGTTGTCTCCATGAGTGATGTTCGCTTTGGTGAAAATGTATTCTTATATTTTAAAAACGACCGTTCGACATCTACTGATGTATTACACGCATACGTAAAATAGTCTTTGAACGCACTTAACGGATCTGGGGTTGCACCATCACATATTTGTCTTAATTTGGTAAAACCGGTGTCTTTATTTAACACACTTGCGAACTTTTCTTTAACGCGCTCATTTGTTGCGTCACCTACAGCATGTAGCAGTAGATTTACTTTGTCCACTATATGCAGTGACTCCGCTAACGACCACGCACTGTTTTCTAATTTTTCTATGCTTTCATGTAATGGTTTATAGTTCTTCGCAATATTTTTTAAAGCTGTTTCAACGGAAATATCTTCGAATTTTGTCTGGCTTTCCTTAGTAGCTGCAGCCTCATCTGGATTGAATAGTAGTATCACAGCTTTTACTTGTTGGAAATATTCAGCATAATAAAAAGCTGCCTGCAACCATGTTCCCCAACGTGTAAGAATTGGCTGTGGTGGTTCAGGAATACCACTTGCTATGAAATGCACGGATACATTTAGGAGATTTAAGAAACATGTATAAACGTACAAACTTGTTTTTGCAAAGAACGGCCTACCCAACGCATTGTCACGGCGCCATCAGTCATAAACAGTAACAATTGACTTTTTGACAGTTCAAATTTTTCTAACGTCTCCAGCACCACCCAGGTAATTGTTTCGCTGGTACACTGACTTAGTCTTTTGCTAGCTAGTAACAGTGGAACTGTCGGTTTAAGAGGGTCTAGTACTCGTACTATAACATTTAAAATAGAATTTTTTTTACAATCTGTTGTCTCATCGATAGTTAACCACAGCCGTGTATTCGTAATTCACATTTGCATCTTTATTTACCATGTCTGGGCATTGAATTTATTCCAGAACTCTCGAAATGGTTGTTTATCGAGTATGTGCAGCGGAACATCACAGGCAATCAGCATGAATAGTAAATCAAACATAAACTGTGTTATCGAAGGCACGCCATTTTTTTTATTTTTATGGTGTACACTATTTACGTGAAGTCCACAATCACGCTTATCCCAGCACATAAATCTTTCTCGCACACTTTACAAATTATTTTAGCACCATCACAGAATAAATCCGGGAATTCACCTATGAATTTATTCACTTTGTCAGCAAATGGCCGTTTTCTACCCCTGCGTACGTCTGTCATGTTTTATTATTAAATTAATATCAACAATACAGTACAACAAATAAAATATAATACAAAAACAATATGCAATACGCCCAAGTGACTTAACGTGTACACAACTCGAAAGCTAATAATAGACTGGACTGGAGAAAGAGTTTCGCGGTCAAGGTGAATGCCAGAGACAGTAAGTATATCTGTACTCTACGACCATGATACACAGAAACGATTTGCAGCTTTATTGATGAATAGTGTAAAATTTCCGAAATTTAAAAACTCGCGGAGATTTTCCGAAATGTTTCCGAGAAATTTATCGGAAACTGAGCATTTCATAAATTTCGTGGGTTCAGGAAATGTTCCAAACTTCCGGAAATTTTGTAATGGAAAATGTAATCTGCAATTTGTGTGGAATAAAATATAAGAATACAACTAGAATGCATACAGTTTTTCATGAATATTTTAAAATACATACTGACATAATGAGATGAACTGAAGTGGGTTGGAACCTTTGATGTGAAGATAACACTGACGCAGTTTTCCATGAAACACCAAAACGCCATATACCGCATTCGAGGCGCGTTTCGCCAACCAAGTTGGTATCATCTAGAGATTATTAAAACTAATTATGCTAATAATCTACCCTATTTATACCTAAACTATTGTCAAGTTTCGGTGAACCGTGACAGACTAACCAATAAAATGGGCTATTTGGGATTGGCGCTCTGTCACTATTCAAACTATTTTTACACTTTCCAAGCTTTCAAATTCATCCAGCTGTCTAGCATTTGTTACATTCCTAATTAATCTTAAATTGCTAATATCTATTTTATGCTTGTTCTCAAACGCATATTAGGCAACATATATTTGAGAAGGGCCATATGCTCTTCGAATCTAGTTTGAATTAATCGTCTAGTTTGTCCAGCATACTTTTGATTACGGTCCTTACAGCAAATTTCGTAAATCCCTAACTTTTCGTTCGTGTCAATTTTTCGTTTTGGATTGCATAACAGTTGTTGTAGTTTATTTCCCGATGAATGAACCACTGCCATACCTATATCTTTAAAAATCTTAATTCGAGGATCAAATGGAATCAATACAAATTTGGGCTTTTCTCTTTCATACTAAAAGGTCGAGGAATTTCGAAGTGACTTTAAGTTTTCGTTTAATAATTATTTTATCAATTAAACTTACAGAATATCCATTACTCGTAGCTATATCCTTAATCAATGCTTTGTCATTATCAAACTTCTCCTTATTAAGGGGAAAGCTTGATAGACGATGGACTAGAAAATTAAAACTCGCCATTTTATGTTGAGCACAATGATGAGAGTCCTTAGGGATATACATTAGAATACTGGTATCTTTTCTGTATATGTCAAAATATAACTTATTTTCACTATTTCTAATTATTAATACAGCTAAAAATGGTAGTTGTCCAGAGTTTTCAATTTCATATGTTAATTTAACTGACGCGAAATGACTATTTAATTTTGAAACAAAGTTGTCAATATCAGCAACTTTTGTATCGAACACTGCAAAAATATCATCCACATACCTAAGCCAAACCATAGGGAATTTTTCTTTTGCTTCTGTCTCGAATCTGTTCATGAAGAGACTGGCAATGAATGGCGACAAAGAGTTACCCATTGCTGTTCCTTCATGTAGTTTGAAGAAATTATCCTTGAATTGAAAGCAATTTTGTTTCTTGCAAAGTTTAATGAGTTAAAGATATTCATTTACCACATCTTGACTGAGATTGCTTAATTCGAGTAGATCCAAGGTCTGTGGTATCGGAACACTTAGAAACAATGAACAAAAGTCAAAGGAGATCAAAACTTCACCTTCTTGCAACTGAATATTTCTCACCTTTTTAATTGGAATTAATGATAGAGAAACTAGGTGGTGCAATAGGTAAATTTTCGAAATCCTCTGTTGACCATTTTGATAGGTGGTAAGTCGGATATCCGATTGCTGAAACAATATGACGTATCAACTTTTCCGGTTTATGTATCTTAGGCAAGCAGCACAATCTAGGTACACTTAGGTTAGATACATGTAACCTCCTATTTAAAGCTGGGGTAATAAGGCAGTTGCAGGATTTAAATACATTTCATACTTCAGTAATCATTTTTTGGTAATGGATTTCTAGAAAGTTTTTTACAAGGACCATTACTACTCAGATTATCTACCCTTTCATAGTATTCGTCTTTATCTAAAATAACAAACGTATTGCCCTTATCAGCTTTTAAGTAAAAGCAAACTATTTCACGTAACCGTTTGTTAATTTTTCTATCTTTTGTAGATTTTGACTGCTATTTACACAAAAAAAAAAGGTCACAGTTATTTTATAAAGTAAGTAAGTTATTCAGCAACTAAAAAAATGTACTGATAAATTGAATATAGTCAAGATTATTTTTTTAAAAAGGAAAATAAGTGTTTGATTTTGGACCTAAAAAATTCCACTTTAATTCTACTTTTTTTAAATGTTATTTAACGTACCCAACACATAATACACACAAATTTCTTAAAAGTTCTTTACTTAAGACCCATAACTCTCCACTATACAAAAAGAAAACGGTGATTTTTATTCTGTTAAAATTATTAAAAATGTGCTAGTCAATTAGTAAACCGTTAATGAATTATAAATCATTGTTTTTCGGAGGGAATTTTCCGGATTTATTAAAGTTAGCCAAAATCATTCCCCTTATTTAAAAAGGGTGATCGTAAACTGCTGTTGTAATTATCGTCCAATAGCCATTTTATCAATTTTTTCAAAAATTTTGACCTATTGCAATTAGAATAACGGAATTTTTATATTATTCAGTTTTTCTAGCTCCTTGCCGACTTTCTCCAATTGAAGTGGTAAAAAAGTTGTGCATCTCTAACGTTTTTCTTTTTCCATTGGCTGCACTTTAAATTTTCACCAAACATTTTATGTACTTGTGGAAATTCAATCAACAAAACGGGGGCCTCAAGGTAGTGTATTAGGGCCACTACTTTTCCTTCTCTTATTATGACTTAGTGAGTGTATATCAGACTTTTTGTGCGTTTCTGATGATATCTCCATTGCTTTGTGACGAAAATATAGATATTCCCATTGAGAAATTAAACATTACTTTAAATAAATAAACAACTATTTTGTTAATAAAAAATTAGTAATGAACCAAGAAAAACAGTCTCTATACAATTCCATCCTTCGGCTTTTTCTTAAGTTTACTTTTAAAGTTAATAGGATACTGGATTTTTTTTTTAGGTATCTTTAGATATAGCTTGACTAAATCTATGTTCCTAATTTTCATAATTAAGTAATGTTTTGCGCTAAAAGATTAGTCTATAATAATTTAAATCCTGTGAAGATATTTTATTTTGAAATTTGAATTAGGCTAAGATATGGTTGTTTCGGGGTAATTACCTTCTCTAATGTTTATTTATACTGCAAAAAAGAGCCATCCGATGTTTAATTTAAGCTTTAGAGAATCCTGCTAAATCCACCTTTATTGAGCAAAGGATTTTAACATTACCCTGCCTTTATATATTTGAAACTTTAAAATTTGTAAAGAATAACTTTTCTACATTCAGTCTTTTATGTAACATGCCTATCCAACACGGCATGGTTAAAAGATCCACAGACTGAATTATTTAAACATAACCCTATATATGGGATGTGTACTTATAATAAGTTAAGTAGCGAATTGAAAAATGTGTCTAGTCTAAACAGGTTTTTGTCAACTCTAAAAAATTTTCTTATAAGTAATGCATTTTATTCTGTTGAAGAATTTTTAATGTTTTAATATATCCTATGTATCTTTGTATATTACTAGCATTACTATCTAGTTGACTTGTCCTATATCATTTTATGATCTTTGGATTAATAAAGGATTATTATTATAATATTTCCACCCCATTCCGGAGCAAGTTAGAAATTTTATATGGAATAAGTAAATTTTTAAGAAAACATCTGTAATTTGATTTTGCAAGCTTTTTGATAAATCTTTGAGGAATCAGAAGGTATTGATTGAACTTTCAACACTTACAACAATCCCATCTAAAATGTCTTCAAGGAAGTAAACAAAATTTAATCCCCCTGTTAAGGATATCAATTTCTTCTTTACCAAATGACTTGAAGAATGATTTTCTACAATGCTACTTTTTGAGGAACACTTTCTTTTGATGTATTACTGATTAATCTTTTGAGTTTTTAATTTTATGATTACATTTTCTCAATAAATTTCATGTTGATTGATAAAAACATGTTCCTCTAAAATCACACCATTGTTCATGTTCTAAATTATTTAACTTATAAGTAAGTTTTTTGCAAAGTCCATATGTTTGTAATTCAAGCTATGCCAATCAATCGTTTTACCAAGTTTTTATTACTGTAATATTGTTTATTATCCCTATCTAGATGTTGCCCACAAAAAGACAAAATACGTTTGTCGATTTATTTATAATTTAAGGAAATTTGACCACGTTACTGTTAAATTTAAAAAACTTCATTGGTTAAAGATGAATTCAATATGGAAACTTCACTTTTCTGTTTTTATACATTGGTTGATAATTACATCAACACCAGAATATCTACGAAACAAATAACCAGTAACCAGATACACAATTTAAATATTAGATATATGGACAACTTAAGTGTGCCACCATATAAAAAATATTGTATGAAAGACCATTTACTTATAATTTTGTTTATTTGTATAATGCTATAAACAATTCTTTCAAATGATATGCAGGTCATACCTTTCGTAAAATACAAAAAATGAGTTGTTCAAACAAATGTTTTACCAAATCAAATTAAAATATATTTTGTGGCTTATCGATTTCTACCTTTTTCACTTTTTATTACAACTTATATGTTATTATCATTTGTTATTATTAGTTTGGTATTATGTATTATGTTTACTTACATGATAGATAATTTTAATAATAATCTGATTTTGTATTTTTTTTCTTCTTTTTGTATAACTATGAATACGTTAGGGGTTAAGTGTAAGAGTAACCTATGAGTTAAACTTCGTTCCATTTAGATGTAAATATATATATTTGAATAAAGATGTTTTTTTACTATTATTATTATTATTACTTAGTTCACTGTATAGACACTTAATTTCTAAATCCAGCCATTTCCGCTTTGCAAACATTGTAATTTTATCTGAAATGTGTGAAGTATTTGGAATTTTAACTTGAACAAAATTTGGAAATACTCAACGTTTGCAAGTTTTTAGAAACCAAATATCTGACCCTATTAATCTAATCTTAGCACAAACCTTATGATACAGATCCAATTCCGTTGACCGTGAAGCCATCGTAGTCCTAAAATGAGATGAATGGGAGTCGTTTGATAAAGAAGAAATTGATCACCTTAACAAGGGATTAAATTTTGCCTTACCCACCTCTGAAGGCATTTTAGATGAGATTTTTGCAATTGTTGAAACTTCAGTTCAATACCTTCCTAATTCCTCTAAACGATTTATCAGAGAAGCTTATACACATCCTCGATTAATATTATCACTAATGTAAATAGAAAGCAAAATCTACAAAAGATAAATAAACAAACGGTTGCGTGAAAAAGATTGTTTTTACTAAAAAGGTGACAAGGGTAATAAGGTTGTTATTTTAGATAAAGAGTACTATTATGAAAGGGATAGATAATCTGATTAATAATGGTTCTTGTAAAAAACTTTCTAGAAATCCATTACCAAAAATGATTACTGAAGTAAGAAATGTACTTAAATCCTTCAACAGCCTTATAACCCCAGATGTATCTAACCTAGGTATACCTAGATTGTACTGCTTTGCCTAAGATACATAAACAAGGAAAGGCTGTACGTCCTATTGTTTGAACATTCGGATCTCCGTTTTACCGCCTGTCAAAATGGTTAACGGAGGTGTTCAAAAATTTAACTATTGCACCACCTAGTTACGCTGTCATTAATTCCAATGATTTCATTAACAAGGTGAAAAATATTTAGTTGCAAGTAGGTGAATTTATAATCTCCTTTGACGTTTGTTCATTGTTTTCAAGGTTCTGATACCACAAACCTTGGACTACCTTCAGAATCTACTCGAATTCAACAAACTCGGTCAAGATGTAGTAAGAGAATATCTTCAACTTACGAAACTTTGCGAGAAACAAAATTGCTTTCGATTCAACGATAATTTTCTCGAAGAACGTGAAGGAACAGCAATGGGTAACTCTATGTCATCATTCATTGCCACGTCTCTTCATGAACAGATTCGAGAAAGAAGCAAAAGAAGAATTCGAGTATTTCTCTAGGGTTTGGTTTAGGTATGTGGATGATACTTTTGCAGTGTTTGATACAAAAGTCGCTTATATTGACAACTTTGTTTTTAAATTAAACAGTCGTTTTGCGTCAGTTAAATTCACATATAAAATTGAAAACTCTGGACAACTACCATTTTCAGATGTATTAATAATTGGAAATAGTGAGAATAAGTTAGAATTTGGCATATACAGAAAAGATACCAGTACTCTGTGATATATCCCTAAGGACTCTCACCATTGTGCTCAACATAAAATGGTGAGTTTTAATTTTCTAGTCCATCATCCATTAAGCTTCCTCTCAATAAGGAGACGTTTGAAAAAAAAGCATTGAATAAGGATATAGATGCGAGTAGTGGATATTCTTTAAGTTTAGTTAATAAAATAATTAGGAAACGAAAATATAGTCACTTCGAAATTCCCCGACCTTTCAAAATGAAAGAGAAAATCCGAAAATTGTATCTATTCCATTTGATTCTCGATTCACCCATGGTATTTGTAAGATTTTTAAAGATATAGGTATGACAGTGGTTCATTCATGCGGAAACAAACTACAACAACTTTTAGGCAACCCATAAGACAAAATTGAAACAAACGTCAGGGATTTACGAAATTAGCTGTAAGGACTGTAATCAAAAGTATGTTAGACAAACTAGATGAACAATTCGAACTAGAATCAAAGAACATATGGCACCTCTCAAATATGGTAGAACAGGTAAGTCTAGTGTTGCCCAACATGTGTTTGAGTACAACCATAGGATAGATATTAGCAATTTAAGATTAATTAGGAATGTAACAAATACGAGATAGCTGGATGCATCTGAAAGCTTGGAAATCACAAAGTGTAAAAATAGTATGAATAGTGGCAGAGGGCCAATCCCAGGTAGCCTGCTTTATTGATTAGTGGGTCGCGGTTTACCGAACCGTGACAATAATTTAGGTATAAATATGGTACACGTTAGCATAAGATTAGTTTTAATCATCTCCATATGATGACAACTTGGTTGGCGAAACGCGCGTGAAATGCAGTATATAGTATATAGTGTTTTGGTGTTTCGTGTAAAACTACGTCAGTATTATCTTCACATCAAAGGCTCCAACCCATTCCAGGATTACATTTCTGTGACACCATATATACATATTGTTTTCGTATATCTAATGGTCAATAAATACAATTATTATTATTATTCGTGTAATGACATGTAATATAAATAATAACCTAATATGATGCATCGTATGGAAAACAATCTGAGCCCTATGTTTTTTTAAATACTTTTTTATAAAATGAATTCCAATTCCAATTTATTACAAATAAATGTTGTCAGTCAATTAGATTTCCCTGTAGCTTATTTTCGCTCGCCCCTTGTATTCATCCAAACGCAACTATATTTACAAAGGGATTAAAGCGTCCCACTCTGCATCCCGACAATCTTACATTGTAGTAAAATCAAAAAGCCTCAAAACTTTTGTTCCAAGTTCAATGATGCGCTGCTTTGTTCCATTGCGAACAGCTACAGCCTGCGACTGAGGAAATCTTCCGCATATCGATCGCTTCGAGCCTCGCTGTTGCCCAGCAACCGGGAGTCAATCTGGCCAACACAGGGAAAAGAAGGATATTTTTTTATTTATTATCCTCCATTATCCCTTTTGGGTCGGCCCAATTCGTGGCACATCGGTCGCTGAAACGAGCGTTGACAAGCGGGGAGATGATGAAATATGGGACACGTGGTTAGACTTGAAACGACGTCACTCGACGCTCGAATCGACGTCGCGGCGCCCGTATAATGCTGCATTAACCAGAGGCCAAGTGGGAAAAGGTCCGCTATAAGCTATTCCAAACCGACACTTGTAAATATGACGTAAATATTTATGGCAGGCAAGGCTACCCGCGGTTCGGCCATTCCAGAAATGGGTTTTCTGCAAATAATGAACCCTCCCGTGTTTGAGTTTCTTGAAATTTCTGTTTAGCAAATTTAACAACTTATCAGTTCGCTCATTCCTTTTGCGTGTAAAATCATTTCTTCGGGCTGTTTACCGCGGTAATACACAAATTTGTTTTTTTTGCTAATTAATTAACATAATGAAAATAGCCTGTGCATATAAACATACCCCGAAGTTCAAAACAGGTTATAATCTTTATTTTCGGATTTAAATTTAAATAAAATTATTTTGTACAGGTGACACAGTTTTTATTTTCCAAATATTTTAAATGGATTTAGGGCCTGAAATTAATTTTAAAAAAAGTTCATATAAACTTGTGCCCTGTTGTAGATATAGGGTGGGTCAGATTTTAATCGGGAAACTTAAATAATCGATAGAACACGCCAAAATAATACGGATTTTTCAAATAAACTTATAGCTAAAAATGTTTAGTGTTTGATATAGAGGGCGTTGAAGTTTTAATTTATTTTCAGTTTTCCCATATTTCTCCAGAATAATTGAGATATTGTTATGAAATTCGGATGATAACCACATCTGACCATAGTTTTCATCTCTCCATTCCAACTGGAGGCGTGACGATTGGGGGGTGTCGAAGATATCCTTCCCAAAAACGAGACTCCACTCACCTAAGCTATTTTTTCTTTTTTTAACATTTACTGTTATTAATTCACAAAAAAAGTTTTCTTATAATTTTTTTGATAGGATGCAACGTCTTTGAGTCAAATTCATTTCAAAATCATTCATCCCCTCTTATTAATTAGCTGTTAATTATGAATCGTTAAAAATAATTCATAATGCAATAATGCATTTCTCCACTAACATAATTTTAAATGGAGAGCAGTGGCGGTTCGTGGGTCAAGAGAGGTCAATTAGAAAAGTTTATTTATTACCTACCTTTTAAAGTGATTTAAATTCCAAGTCGATCCTCCGGTCTTTTTGAAATGCAAAGTGGACAATTACTTTTTCATTAAAGTCTTTTATCTTCTTTATTAATGCCCTTTCTATAGTAAGCATAGCTAAAGAAGGTAACCTTTCCTGACCCATGGTATTTCTTAAAAATGTCTTTATTCTTTTTAAGGTGGAAAAACAACGTTCACTTTCGACGGTAGTCATAGGGAGAGTACACAAGATTTTTAACCGTTTGACACTTTCAGAAAAAGTATTGCACAAATTATTGTTAATAAAAATCTGTAACAAAGCAACTGCACCTTCACTATTGGAAAAATCTTCTCGGCTATATAATACTTCTAATTCAGTTTTAAGTTTCCAGTGATTTATGACTTTACTAGTCAGCATTAAGACTGCTCTATAGTTCTATTGAACTTCGTGCGTTACCGTTTCCGTAAAATGTGTCAGGGACAATGTCCCCGCTAGTGTTTTCCGTCTCTTTTGCTTTCTAACGATTCGCGCATAAGTCTATTTTACTTTAATTCGTTGTAAATTCGGTCCGTAGCTAGCTTTGAGGACAAGTTGTGGACTGACCCAAGATTTTTAAATTCTATAAATGAATAATGTAATGATCTAGATATTTGAATAGTATTGTGCATAGAATGAACTAGAAACTTTAATATATTTATTAAGAATATTGAAAATATATATATTATATATTTTTAAACTTCAGAAAATGAATAGCTCTATTTTTTATTTGTATGTGGGAGGTCGTTGCCAAATGACCCTATAGAAGAACCGCCAGTGATGGAGAGACGATAAATATAGTTCGAGGTGTACGCAACTTGCACGGTCTGAATTTCGTAGCAATGGCTCAATTATTTTCGAAAAAAATGCGCACTCTATCTCGGAAACTAAGCCTTTTTAGTTATAGGATTATATGACAAATATAATACATTATATTGCCATATTTTATCGATTCCCCAAGTTTCTCGATTAAAATCTGACCCTTCCTTTATATAGGAAATTAGACATTAAAGCTTACCTCACAATGGAATCAAGTACGCGCGTACACACTTTCACTGTGAGTTAAGCCTAAGGCTTTGGTTGGAAAGAGTTTTTTTTTTTGATAAAATGTAGAAAAACTATTATCTCAACTTGTCGATATTTCAGTAAATTCATTATCTTCTTCAGCGCACTACGAGATCTAAAAGTAATAAATAGTGAAAATCAGAGAAATTTGACAAACGCCAGTAAAAATTTGTTGTTCCGTTCAATTTTTATTATTTTTAACAGCCTTACTAATTTCTAATTGTTCTAATAGATCAATAAGATAGAGACTGATAAGTCTTTAATTATGATTATAGTTAAGACAGTCATTAATCTATTGTTTTTAATTATTAATTAGTTAATAAAGCAGTGAGTAAGTGTTACCTGGACTTTCAATCAACGAATGTACGAGTATATGTGTTTGTGTGGATAGCAATTTGGTGGCGGAAATGGATTGGAAGAGAAATTTCTGGAATATTCGAAAAGGTTCTACAGTGTTCTCATGAATTAGTGGTAAAATAGAGAATTAAACTACTAGAACGTGTTTGGGGGCTATTTCTGGACTGATTAGTGATTTTAAAGTAGATTTTCGAGAAGTTTCTAGATCGATTTAGAAATAGCTGTAGATACGCGAGTGCCGCTAGTAATAACGTATTGTGGACTAAAAAAAAAGGACTGTTAGTGCAATTTCGGGAAATCTCTAAAACATTCTATTTGGAAATTACAAGAGATACCTGAATTGTGTTGACAGAAACGTGTTATAGACTTAAAAACAAGACTATAAGTGACTTCTCGTGAAAATTCTAGAATATTCGATTTGGAAACCACAGAAGATACCTACGTGAACTGTGGTAAGGGGAACGAGTTATACACTCATAACAAGACTTAATGCTAACATTTCGGGAAAGTTCTCGAACATTCCATTGGACAATTAGTGGAGATAAGTGAATTTTATCAACACAAAAGTAACATAAACTCTAAATAAGACTTTCTAGTGCTGTTTCGAGATTTTTCTGTAAAATTTCATTATTAAAATTGACATGATAAATACATCTTATGAACATTATAGTGTAGTCAACTTTATTTTAAACTGATTTATGTGTCGCGAGTTAATGACTGATTTACGTGTCGTGAGTTAATGCCAATAACAAGAAGTATGGCAGAAAAACAAATACAGGACTTGCTAACAGCGTTGTTAGAACGGATGAACGATCAAGAAAAATACGAAAAGAAGATAAAGAAGCATAAGAAATAAAAAGACAGGAAGAAAAATATGACTTAAGAAAGTTGATGGAAGGCCTGGAAATAAGATGAGAGGAAGAAAAAGAAAACAAGAAATAGGACGGTAGGAAGGAAAAGAAGAACAAGAAAGAAAACGTCAGGAAGAATTAAGAACAATGTTTGAAGATCAGGAAAAGTGACGACTCGAGGAAAAAAAATATTTCAAAAGAAGCCTAGATGAACAGCAGGCACCATTTTCTCCCTCACTGAAAAATTTAAAGGAGATGTTATAAAAAAATGTCATTAAAGTCGCAGGGAAAGTCTGTGAAGTTGAAGGACAAGTTAGTGAGGTTAAAGAAGACGCCAGTGAAATTAAAGGAGAGGTCAGTGATGTTAAGGGAAAAGTCAGCCAAGTTGAAGGGGAAATAACTGAAATCAGAGAAAAAGTAGCCCGACTAAAACAACAATTAAGAGAGAAGAGTGGCCAGTTGGATTTACAACCACCTTTCTTAGACGGTCAAGGTTCATGGTCAACTTATAAGAGACAGTTTTAGGCAGCTGTACGTTCAAATAACTGGAACGATGAGGAAAAAGCAACATCATTGGTATTAGCACTAAGGCGCCAAGCATTAGATCTGCTCCAAACAATTCCTGCCGCACAGCAACAAACTTTTAGCATTCTAGAGGCAGCGTTAGAACTGAGATATAGCGACCAACATCTTGCCCAAGTATATCAGGTTCAGCTGAAATCACGCAGACAATGGAGTGAAGAAAGTTTCCAGGAGTTTAAGGCTGCTGTGGAGAAATTAGCCCGTTTAGCTCATCCTGATGCACCAATGGCCTTTCAGCAACAGTTGGCAGTTAGAGCGTTTATTGATGGGGTAAAGGACCAGGAGGTTAGATGAATCCTTAAATTAGCCATGCACAAGCGAAGTAGTGAGGCTCTAGTACATGTACTTGAAATTGAGGATACCTATGAAATGAGGATACCACACAATTAGACCAGAGAGTGCGAGCCATGGCTGTGGAAGAGACCTCGGCAGATAAAACCATGCAAATCGTATTAATCGAGTTACAAAAGTTGATCGCACAAATATTGACATAGATGAATTCCCAGACGAGACAAGAACAACAAAATAGCGGTAGCCCGAATGGAGGCATCCGCTGTTAAGTGTGGCAAATTAGGCCATATTAAGAGGAACTGTCGTGAGCCCAACATTCAAGTTGTAATGTCCGAGGTATAAAAGAACATGCATAAACTCGAATCTCCAGCCGATACAAAACCAACAGCAAAGTAGTGAGAGATAGACTGGACGAGGTATGCACTGTTATAAGTGTGGCAGAGTGGGCCATATTCAGAGTAACTATCGTCAGCGCAGCCATGAAAGGATAATTATCGCAGTAATGGAGGACCTGCGGGAAAACCTCCGGGACTGTGCTGGTAAATAAAAAGACAGATGGCCTTTCCAAAAGACTATGCCAGACTGCAAGCCTTGTCACCGCGGGGAAAAAAACCAAATGTTTAAAATATTGATTACCTTTTGGTTTGATATACTCAATAGTCATATAAATAGGAATGAGGCTGGTCGTCAATATGAAGTCTTGAATCCACAGAAGAAGAAGGGGCCAAAAGAGAGAAGCATAGCAAGGACGGGGAGGCATGATCTAGCACTGATATGTTCTTCATGGCGTGAATGAATGTATAAATAAGACGCACGGTGGGCCAAGAGTCCGTTTTGAGTTAAAACTGAACGAGTAAAGAAGGAATAATATAGAGACTGATACGTGTTTAAATATGATTATAGTCAACATAGTCAGTTGTTAATTATTAATTAGTTAATAAAGTAGTGACTAAGTGTTACTTGGACTTTCAATCAACGAATCTATGAGTATAGGTGTTTGTGTGGATAGCAAACACGTAACAATATATTGTTTACAATAGATTTCTAGTGTTCCTCGAATCGCGTTGTTACATTTCGTCCAGTTTGTCCAATGTATGTAGCATCGCAGTCACTACATTTTAACTCATATATTCCTGTTTTTTGTAACTTTTCAGTTTTGTTTTATTATTAATTAACATTTTACCTAAGTTTTTATTTTATTTTACTGAAATTGTTCTATATACCAGTTTACTAAGTTTATTACTAACTCTGTTGCTGATCTTAGGCCAATAATTAATACATTTATATCTCTTATTGCATTCCTGTGAAGAACCGGCTTAAAATTCTAAATAGTAAATAAAAATAATTGAGGTAAAATGTTAATTAATAAGACAAAACTGAAAAGTCACAAAAAAACAGAAGTATATGAGTTAAAATGTGGTGACTGCAATGGTACTACATTGGACAAACTGAACGAAATGTAAAAAAAGCGATTCGAGGAACACAAGAAATCTATTGTAAACAATGTATATAGCGCGGGCATGTCAACACATTGCATAGAAAACAGTCATTTTATAGATTTAAATAATGTTGAATTACTCCATTTGGAAAAGAAAGGAAAGAAACGATTTATTAGAACAATTAGAAATAAGTAAGGCTGTTAAAAATAATAAAAATTTTACTAATGAACAGTAAATATTTACCGGTCACCATATTTTTAGATAAAATAATTTAGATTTAAAGAAAAAAGTAATGTCCAACTCATAAAAGCATATTTTACAATAGTTTTATAATAGGTACCAGATGTAGTTATAAAGCAAGAAATTTTACTGTTCAGTATTCCCTGTACTCTTGACAAAAAGCCGAAACAAGCGTAGAGTTTCTAATAAAAAATTTTTTGAAAAATTAAAAAAGACAAATTTCCTTCATATATTTGAAAAAGTATAAAATATAAAGATCTATAGATATTTATTATTATTATCATGTTAGGTTTGATAGAGTGCTTTTGTAATACCCAATAATTATTATTTTTTTCTAGAAATGCATAAATACAAAGCAATAATACGTCCGATTTTTTTAAATAAAAGTAAATAAAAGAATTAGTGATAGTGTTTGCACATAAGAATTGCTTACATTAGAAATTAATTTTCAGCGTGTTGCATAAAAATATTAACAAATAGCAGGAAAATGTAGGTATAAATTTTGTACCGGACCAAAATGTGTCCAGTTTCTAACTAAATGCATTCGTTACTTTATAAAAAATATTTCTAGAACCTTGTAAAATAATATGGTTGCTTTTCCAGGCGGATAAAAAAGTTACGTTTCTCTTTTTCATACAATTCTTATGTTCATCGAGCCTTGACATTAAAAACTGTTGCCCCTAAAATGAACAAATTCGCATTAAGGGCTGTGAATAGTACATTTGCAATTTTAATGGCATTTGTGGTTTGGTGCGTATTTTTCGTCAAATAAGTTGATATGATATTTGTTCACCAAAAATGTGCCAAATGATACATAAAAATGTCAAGAAATAACTGTATTTTTAGTTAAGAAATTATCACATACAAGAAAGTGGCAGCAAAAACCTCCTCAATTACTTTCAGTTACTAAATGTAGAAAATTTTGATTTCAAAAATAGTAGCAACATAGATTTAAACAAAAAATATGACAGATTCATACTGTTTCTTGCAAACAATTTACATATTTCAGGTCCCATTGTTTCAAAGCAAGTAGAGAGAAAAAACAAGAAAACCCATATATATTTATGAAGTAAATTGAAACAATTAAAAACTGTGGGCCTTGCGGGAAAGTCTAATAATAAGGGGTTAACAAAACTAAACAGAGAATTTATTTATACACCAAAAAAATTAGACGCTCGCAAAATCTATACAAAATAAGTTGTCTTTATAACTATTATGTTCATGTGGCCAGAATATTATCGAACAACTAACTACAGAAATAAGTCAAGCAGCAGAAAATAATTTAATATATACAAAATTTACTACCAAATAAATTTAGAGAAATAGGATTTATAGATATTTATGGATATATGAACTACAAAATAATTACGTAACTATAATACCGATTAAAAAATCAGATCAGTAAATTAGCGACCAATATTATTATTACCAAAATATTCCAAATCCTTTTGAAAAACAAATCTATGAGTATTTTAATAACAATACCTGCTAACTGAAAATAAATTTTGATAAAGGAATTAAGTTGCTGAATAAAAAATTATAGAGTGGAATGAAAAATAACATTAACTGAAAATTTTTTGTTAATTATTATTTACTAACTTTTACAAATCTTATCACAGATAAGTATAACATATATCTTTTTTTAGCAATTATTTTCCCGGCTATTTGCCAAAACGCTGAAACTTGGATTACAAAAAAGATAATATGCACATTATGTTCAGTACTACTGACTCGATAATGTTATTTTTAATTTCAACTATTCTGTCTAGTAAAACCAAAAACAAATAAAACACAAGGTACTCACCAGTTGACACTTTAAAAAACTCTAAAATCTCTACCGACATGTGTTTCTGCTTGCCATAGCGTCATCAGGGTAGCCAGCTCATTTAAAGCATCCAAAGTAAGGAAACTTGTAAACCTTAATGTAATAAACATTAATGGCTCCAGAGAACAGAATAATTGAAATTATATAGTGGAAATACCCCTTAGGGTCAATGATATAATTTAAAAACAAATTAAGTTCCTCTTCTTGATAAAAGTTAAAATATAGAGTAGAATGAAAAATAATATTAACTGAAAATTTTTTGTTAATTATTATTTATTAACTTTTACAAATCTTATCACAGATAAGTATAACATATATATCTTTTTAAACAATTATTTTCCCGGCTATTTGCCAAAACGCTGAAACTTGGATTACAAAAAAGATAATATGCACATTATGTTCAGTACTACTGACTCAATAATGTTATTTTTAATTTCAACTAAAATAATTGTTTAAAAAGATATATGTTATACTTATCTGTGATAAGATTTGTAAAAGTTAGTAAATGATAATTAACAAAAAATTTTCAGTTAATATTATTTTTCATTTCACTCTATATTTTAACTTTTATCAAGAAGAGGAACTTAATTTGTTTTTAAATTAAAAAATTATAGTTTTCTTACAAAATAAATTAAAATATTTTCAAAATCAATCCATTCAGATTTAGGCGAAGTGGGCAACTTTTTTTCACAGTCTTAACTGTACTAATTAAATCAATTTCGGTAACCTGTTGGAAGGCATTCTCTAACTATTTATTAAATCTTAAGACATTATGTTCTATTGATATTGTGTCCACTTACCTCGTCTTTAAGGATTGACAACCAGTTCGTACAAAAATCTAAAGAGTAATTAGACACACATTTATTACCGTTTTCTTCTTGTATTATTACTTTCTTTTACTAAAACTTTGGCAAAATTCCACTTAATAATATGATTGCTATTCCACACGTGGGTTCACACATTTTTGATTTTTCAAATTCTCCCTTTGCTAATATAATCTTTGTGCAAGTAAGGGAGAATTTATTAAATATGATTTGAAGGAAACAACTACTCAGCGGGCAAATACCCCGACCTGCATTGGATTACACCTTCAAATCATGATAGATCGATAGCCAATATCATTTGTCAATTCCTAACAAGACATAGACCGGTTTCGAACTTATTTGTTCTCCTCAGTATGCCATAGGTTATGGAACAGACAAATGATAGTGGCCAACCTGCTAGTCATACACTAACTAAGGTAAATTGAGTAGTGGTGAGAGGTATGAAACTTCTCGTGTGGTCTAAATGCTACTATCCGACCGACATCATAGCTGTCTCTGAGGCGGATAGCGAGTTGCGAAGCAAGTACCGAGAGCGGCGACCTCTAGCCCAGGTGGACTAAACTACTGTTATTAATAGTTGTTTTCTTCAAATCATACTACTCAAGGGAGAATTTGACAAATCAAAAGTATGTGAACACGCATGGAACAGTAATTATATTATTAAGTGGGATTTTACAAAAGTTTTGGAAAAGAAAGTGATAATACAAGAAGGAAACTTAAATAATCTATAGTTAGCGAAACCTATATTGTGACGGGACATTCGGAGTAAGACGCTACGGAACGCAGAGCCGGATTTAACTATATTGTTTGCTCGTTTACTTTTTCAGTGTAGGTTTTTGTGCTCAGTTTAGCAGCAATTTAACAATTGTACAAAAAAGTATTAACTTGAAATAAAAGTACTGAATTTAACGTATTGATTACACATATAGCAGATAAAATATTAAGTTTGCTTAATATAAATTGTTACTACCCAGCAAGAACCTCGAGGAGGTATGAGTATTTCTTGCCAGGAAAGGATGGGTATGGAATATTAGTATAGAATAACCAGATTATTTAAAATGTAAAAAGAAATCTGTAAAAACAAAATAAAAACAAAAAAATATACTCTCCAAATAGTAACAGAAACAAATATTTTTCTCAATAAAAATAAATTCTAATAGCAAAATTATTACCATAATAAAAACAGAAAGACGTATTTTTGTCAAAATGAAAAAAATAATATCAATAAATAATAACATCCTGGAAAATAACATTTTTCAAGCACTGAACTATAAAAGCACAAAAACGGAAATAAATAATACAGTTGATATCACAAAATTCACTTCCTCACGTCACATTAGTTTACTTTACCTCACCTCACATTGCTTCTTCCTCTGAATTATCATCGTTCTCACTCTCTTCTTCATTTTGAGATGAACTACTATCCTGGTTCAAATTTATAATAAATTTATTTCCACTATTTATATGAAATTTGGCAATTTTTAAATAATCATCCTCAATTGTAATTACTTTCTAATTATTTTTTCCCAATCTTCCTTGTTAATTTTCGACACTTCATTTTGAATTAACTGTATGACTTTTTTTATCGATTTTCGGTAAAATATTTCCTTTTCTGACGTTTTTCTTCAATTTATACCAAATTAATTCAATCGGGTTGAAAATATAGAAATATAGCTATAATCTCATCATTTTGTGGCCATATCTCTCCGCTACATTATCTCTAATATACTTCTTCTCATAATATTTCATTTGCAAGACCTCCAACAGTTGTGTTTTATTATAATTTTCCTCATAATAGAGATCATGTTCGATTAAAAAAATTTGTAACTCCAGCTTAGTAGAACTCTTGTTAGGAATTGTACAGTTGCATTATTGAATTTCTGGACGAATCTCGACGAATTATGACGATACACAAAATTTCGGACAGAAAAAATGTTCTGTCTTTGTGTCTGTCTGTGTGGTTCGCGATAGCTGCTACAGTTTTTGAGATAAAGCTTTCAAATTTTGTACACACATTGTAGAGGTCAAGGTTCGTTGATGAGCAAAATCGGTCCCAATGTCTAAAAAAAGTATTAGTGACATTCCACTTTTTTTGAAACGTCAAAATGTTAGTTTTTTGAAACGTCAAAGTGAGTTTTTTGAAACGTCAAAATGTGACTTTTTTTGAAACGTCAAAAATTACCTTTATTTTAAACTTCACCACACGTCAAGTTTTACTACGGTGAGGAAGTTCTGATCCCCAAGTAATTAACAGCGGTTTTTTCTGTCTACCACGTTAATAGTTGGGCTTTCATTTTTCTGATACGCGTCGTAAACCAAAGTTCTTAAAAGTTGGATCTTTGTTTTCTTGGGAGGACACCTTTTTCACCAGTTTGTGTATTGTGGGACAGGGAACGTTAGTTAGAGATGCTGTTTCACCTAGTACATCCAAATCATACAAATTAGGGTCGTCGCTTCAAAAGATTATTTTAAACATTAAGGCAAATTTGTTTCGCTTGCTCGTTCAAATATAACCAATTTTCTCTTACTGAAAACACTAATGAACTTTGAATTTCTTTATCACTGTAATCACTATTACTTTCATTTTCACACAATAAGATGCAGACGTAGAGGTCTCCCAGGGTCGAAACATTTTTACATCAAATACCTTCTTAAATTATTTTCAAAAACACACCAGCAAATAAACAGATATAAAATAATTATTACTTATATTACACTATTACACAACTCACTGCAATATGACAACCTTCTTAAATTATTTTCAAAAACACACCAGCAAATTAACAGATATAAAATAATTATTACTTTACACTATTACACAACTCATTTCAACACGATAACCTTCTTAAAATAGTTTCAAAGGAACGCCAGCATATAAACAGATATTAAGTAATTATTATTTATCTTATAATATTACATTTACAGTATATCAGCACTGCTAGAATGATTTGGTAACAAAATTAAGTGCGGCTCTGAAGTATCACAGATTACAAGTGAAACTCCGCATCGGTCGCGTGCCAGCAAAAACAACAATCATCGTTCTCGCTTTAATGTAAGCAGTGTAAAAGACGGAAGATGTCATGTGTTATACATTTCCCACCCACATGTCGCGTCTTTCCCCGCACGTCCCTTCACAATATAGGTTTAGCTGACTATACCATTATTTTGTTGATGGGTGATAAATGTGTACAGTTACTCAGTAGATTGTTGTACGAACTAGCTGTCAATACTTAGAAACGGGGTAAGTAGACACAACATCAATATAATAAAATGTCCCACGTATCTATGAAAGGAAAACTGTTATGTTCAACAGTGCTAAAAACGACAATCTTTTATCAAAGAAATTTTCCTCTAGTTTTGAAAACGGGATCAGAGCGTATTCCGAAACGTCAGCATTTAATCATCTAAAATATTTGGCATTTAAGTTTCATTTTCATTTATTAAATATGATTTGAACGAAACAACTACTCAGCGGGCAAATACCCCGACCTGCATTGGATTATACCTTCAAATCATGAGAAATCGGCAACCAATATCATTTGTCAATTCCTAACCAGACATAGACCGGTTTCGAACTTATTAGTTCTCCTCAGTATGCCATAGGTTATGGAACAGAAAAATGATAGTGGCCAACCTGCTAGTCATATACTGACTAAGGTCAATTGAGTAGTTGTGAGAGGTATATGAAACCTCTCATATGGTCCAAATGCTACTATCCGACTGACATCATAGATGTCTCTGGCGGAAAGCGACTTGCGAAGCAAGTACCGAGAGCGGTAACCTCTAGCCCTGGTGGACTAACTACTGTTATTAAATATGATTTGAACGAAACAACTACTCAGCGGGCAAATACCCCAACCTGCATTGGATTATACCTTCAAATCATGACAGATCGGTAGCCAATATCATTTGTCAATTCCTAACCAGACATAGACTGGTTTCGAACTTATTAGTTCTCCGCAGTATGCCCGTTTCGTTCAAATCATATTTAATAACAACAGTTAGTCCACCAGGGCTAGAGGTCACCGCTCTCGGTACTTGCTTCGCAAATCGCTATCCGCCAGAGACATCTATGATGTCAGTCGTATAGTAGCATTTGGACCATATGAGAGGTTTCACATACCTCTCACCACTACTTCATTTTCATATTAATATATTTTAGGTGTAAGACATTTTTAGTTACGTAAAAATATGTATTTCAAAAACATATTTTTGACATTCTTTTGGTGCAGATGTTTATTTTAACAAAATTTTTTAAATTCTTTAGAAGACAGTGGCATTATAGGATGACAAATAGAAAACTATTGACAATATTCCCCGCATATAATATTTTTCAGATAACGCAAAAGCCAAAAGTCAGCAGTGGTTATATCAGGAGATCTGGCTGGCCACAAAAGAGGACCGTTGTTTCCTAAAAATTATCATTGTTGGTACCTATCCATCGTATTGAAAATATATCGGAAAATATATTCCTTATATGTATATTGCGTCTGATGAATAAAATAGAAGCATTTGCTTGAAGTAAGAAATAAAAGCAAAATCAAATGCCTCGAAGCAGAAGGTAGTAAAAGGCATCTGCTTCATTTTCAATAACGAATCTTCATCTAACCAACAAAAACTTGTCAAATTGAAAACTTTTTTTTTCAATGAAATGTCATTTTTTGAAGAAGATATTTTTTTGTCAACGAGTTTTCCAATGAAATTTTAATTTTTTATTGAGATTCTATTAAAGGGGTGGAGGTGATGGAAGATTTGGGGTTCCTGGGACTTCTCCATCTCTTCGTTTATTGGTCTGTAACTTTTTTTAAAAGAAAATGTAATACATTCTAAAAAAGGGTGCTGCGTCTGATGGTGTAGCGCTCGATTTTTTATATTGTTACCATAATTCGCACACTAGGTGTTGCTTACCAAAGCGAAGTCTACTGCTGAGGTACTTACACTTTTATTGAAGCAAATACTAAGGTAGATAGTAAACACGCGGTTTAATTCATATAATTAGTTTTATTCATATTTGTTGAGGTTTTTGTTTCTAGCAAAGCAAATGCATTTACTTTAAATATGAAGCTAATGTTCTGCAAATATTAATCATATACAGTGAGCACGTAAAGGTTGGAATAAATTCCGTAAAATCGTTACAAAGTAAGTGACAAAAATACGCTCAGACACGTCGATTTTTAAATTCATTTCCTAATTTGTTTATTTAAAAAAAAATTTTTACATACTTTTTTTAAAAAGTTATGACGTCATCGGCAATTTTTTTAAATGGCAACCCCCATTTTTAAAAATTTCATTTGAAAGAGCACATTTTTTCTGCATACAGTACGTTAAATTCTAAGGCATGTTGCACGACGAAATTATCGAAAAAAAAAAAAACAATTTAACATTAATAGCACACACGTGTTTTACTTATGGTCGAACCCTGGTAGAGGAACTGTTTTACGACTTACACTTTTTTCATGTTTACGCTTTTTTTCATCTACGTAGAAACGCGGACCTGGCTGTCACGTTGGTTCACATTTACCCACATTCAGTTGTCACATTATTTAAAGTTTTAATAATGGAATGTTTAAGTGAGAGATAGCGAATTGAGATTTTGGTGATGATTGGTTCTAGAGACATGTCCCGAACACAAACTCGGGTTACTGAATTATTTAACGATAAATACCCTGATCGACCGATTACACAATCAACTGTTAGCAAAATAGAAAATAAGTTCAGAGAGTGTGGTCATGTAAGAGATAATTTGAGAGGTCGTCTTGCAATTTCAGAAAATAAACAGTTAGATGTTTTATTGACAATGGAGGATAATCCTTACAAACCAGGTCGCGAAGTCGCAGCAGAGCAGTCAATTAGTCAGTCGACTATTTTAAAATATTTGAAAAAGAATAAATGGCACCCATATAAAGTAACTTTAGTTCACGAGCTTAACGAAGATGATTTCGACCGCAGAGTACAGTTTTGCGAAACCATGATGGAACGATGTAATACCAATCCACATTTCTTAAGTCGAGTACTTTTCTCTGATGAGGCCACCTTCTGCTTAAATGGCGCTGTAAATAGGCAAAATTGTCGATATTGGTCACATGAAAATCCACACTGGATGATGGAGGTACATACCCAGTTTCCACAGAAAGTAAACGTGTGGGCTGGAATTGTTGTGACTACAATTTTGGGTCCATTTTTTATTGACGGGTGTATTAAATGGTGTAAAATATTTGGAGTTGCTCCAACAAAACATAATACCGGGACTTGCCGCACTGTATCCAAATGGCAAAAACCCTAATGTACCAGAGAACTACATATGGTTTCAACAAGATGGCGCACCACCGCATTATTCGGTAATAGTGCGTAATTATTTAAGCGAAATTTTCCCAGACAGATGGATTGGTAGACGCGGTTCATTAGAATGGCCAGCTAGATCTCCAGACCTAACTCCATTGGATTATTTTTTATGGGGTTACCTTAAATCCAAAGTGTATTTTAATAGACCGATTAACATTGAGGACTTAAAAAACAGAATTAGGTACGAATGTGGAAGAATTGGACCCGAAACACTTACTAACGTTTTGCGAGAATTTGAATTTCGGCTTGGGCATTGTCAAGAAGTAAATGGTACGCAATTTGAACATTTAATTTAATTATTTTTTGCTGGATTTATTATTTCTTGTATCTTTTTTATTAAACTGTTAAAAGTAGTTAAGATTTTTTTTTTTTGATAATTTTGTCATGCAACATGCCTTAGAATTTAACGTACTGTATGCAGAAAAATGTGCGCTTTCAAATGAAATTTTTAAAAATGGGGGTTGCCATTTAAAAAAATTGCCGATGACGTCATAACTTTTAAAAAAAAAGTATTGTAAAAATTTTTTTTTTAAATAAACAAATTAAGAAATGAATTTAAAAATCGACGTGTCTAAGCGAATTTTTGTCACTTGCTTTGTAACGATTTTACGGAATTTATTCCAACCTTTACGTGCTCACTGTAGATCAAAGGGTTTTCTTTAAAAATATGTAGTAAAAACATTTGCTACCTTTTATTCATCAGATCCATTGTCTACAATGGTCTCTACTTCTTGTCGTAGAATCTTGATTAAGGTTTCGGTATTCAAATTACTGCGAATTTAGTTTCCAATAAAACCACACTGTACACTAAATAAATGTCGTCCTTGACGATTAACTGTAATCGTTGCGTGGGGGATTTTTCCAATGATCGTTATTATGCCGATTGTCGCTTCTTTTTTATAGTGGTTTCTTTTTTTTATATTATTAACGTAATTTTGTAGTGAAATAATGTTAATATTTTCATTTTATTGAAATATCATATTTATTTAGCAACTAAGACATTCATTTCATATTGGACGAATAAAGGGGCAATTCAGGAAAAGCGATAAGACAATTTCAACAACAGAAAGACTTTTCCCAATATTAATCACCGTTTAAGAGAAACTGATGGTTCTATTAGAAATCCAAGAACGGAAAAATAAGATAAACAAATTATGACGAAAATTCACCCTCACACCCCCTCCGGAACTACCCCAACAAATCAAGATATTTAAAAAAAAATGTGACGAAATGTGTAACCTCGTAAGGTTAACAATAAATGGTCTAAATTTAATTTTTGCGAGAAGTTTCGAATTTACTGACAAATAATTATATTCTATTTAAGAGGTTGTAGGCTCCTTACGAACTGATAAAAAGGCAAGTGTTTAAATACAAAAATCAACAAATTTGTTCTGGACATTTTTTTTTGGACTTTAGATACGTCTAGTGTGGAAAAAGTTATGACTTTAGTCCCTTACACTTCACACAAGAACTAAACTATTTTAAAAAAAAATTAACCCGACCGCTGGAGAGTAAAAAATTTTTAATTTTTTTTTTCAAAAATTAACCAAGGCTAATAGGGATAACATCTCCCTAGACTATGCTGTTACTACTGAAAACAAATCAGAAATATATTTGGACATTTAGCCAAGTCCTTTAACAAAATATAGTTTTAATCGTCGCAATGGGCTGATTTTAATAATCAAAATATAGCAAACAACGCATTTGAGAATATACTTTATAACAAATTCAATAAGTATGTAGTAAGTTCTCGGATGGATGGTTCGTTACAACGTATAAAAGATTATATGTCGCAATGAATGATCCATCTTTCTAAGAAGTAGGTTTGCAGTTGATTGCCACCAGAAGTATGCCATTTTACAGAGAGTTTTGTAATATACTTGTAGGACACATTCCTTCTCTGATCGCTTGACAAATATTGAATAAATAGGTACTGTTGATTAGTGCTAGGGCTATTTTCTTCAACTTGTGACAAATCGGTATTAATTGGTTTAAATTTAACAACGGTCATATTTCGCAGACCGAAGGGATGGAGCCAATTGGTCCTATGTAGATATAAGGGTCTTTCGCGGATCACCCCACCTGCCCAACCAGTAATTACGTATTAGTTCCATCACATTTTGTAACCAATAGTTGTGACAACTCTACACTATGAGTTTGAATCTAGCATATACTTCCTTCGGTAATACCCTTCGCTCGTGATTGCGTCAGTGCTATATGTCCGGAGAATAACCTTCCAGGTTCTTCGATTAAAGCTATATGCTCCTCAGTATTCGTTACCCGGCGATCCGTCTCCTAGAACATGGTGTGGGAATTACCACAATTAATCAAACACAAAGATTTAAAATGTTTATTCGAAGAGAATTGCGAAAATGTATAATTTAAAAAAACATAAATTAGTAGTTATTAAAATATCATTAATAATCATTTTTCTGGCTACCATAAACAGGAATAAAATAACTTAACTGTCAACATTTGACAGTGATTAGTTGGTAATATTAACAATGCTAGGAAGTATCCACAATGCTAACAAGTGTGCAAGTACGCCATATATACTTCCTCTATGAAAAGAATATTATTTAACCACCTAAGAAATCTATTGCAAATCTCACTTTTTTAATAATTTTTTTCTCAACTATATCTAAATTTTCGTTTAATATATAAACGGGTTTAAACCTATCCAAACTAATTGTGACCTCTTCATTATGCTTATTTATTCAATTCATCTTTTCTGTTCGTGATACCACCTTAAAGGGCCCCATATAGTGGAGATAATGAAGAATTGATTCTTCATTTTAAATGAATACATAATTACATGTTTTAATGTCAGGACTAATAAATGGCTTTTCTAACGAGTGTTGTTTCGTCTCAATTGGTTTGAGGTTATTAAAATTTTCCAGTAATTTTTAAATGAAAAACGGATAATCCAGGTATCTCGTGAGAATTAGCGAAGAATTCTCCCGGAAAACATAGAGGTTGACCAAAAACAAAAACATTCTACATTTATCATGATCCTAAACCTTAATATAATGGGAATTTTTTCTTTCCAGTTACGCGTATTCGCTCTAGCTGTCAAAGTCGCTTTCAAAGCTCTATGTAATTTTTCAAACATCCCATTACTTTTTGGATGATATGTGATTGTGTGGATTCTATGAAAACCAAGAAACTTTGAAAATCCTGAAAATAATCTTGATTCGAACTGCACTCTCTGATCTGTGATTGTGTAAAGAGGGACACCAAAATAGCACACGAATTGTTGAAACAATGTTTTGGGAATCGTCTCTGACGTTATATTATACAACGGATAGGCCTTAGGTCATTGCGAACAACGGTCTACTATGGTCAGTATGTAAGAACAACCTCCTGAAGAAGGCAATGGATCTACAATGTCTATATGTATGTGCTCGAATCTCCCCTTGGGCACATCAAATTTACCTATGGGTGTCTTGATGTGCTTGCTTACCTTGGATGCTTGACAGTTAATATACGTCTTTGTCCATATGTTGCAGTCCTTATTCATTTTTGGCCAGATATATTTACTAGTTGTTACCCTTTTTGGGCCCGTATCCCTGAATATGTTAAATATGAAAGATTTCTAAAACTGTACGGCCAATATCTTTGAGTATATAGGGTCTAATGTTGGAATTAGAAACATCACACCAAATTTTATTATTAGAATTCGGGATATTAATTTCTTGTAGTACATACTTAATATTTTCTGTCCCTACAATTTATTTTGTGGTTAATGTTTCCATTTCATGATCCTTGAAACAAATTTGCTTTAATGTTTACAATAATCTTTTAAAGTGACGAGCTAATGACCCTAATTTTTGTGATTTAGATGTACTAAGTGAAACAGCATCTCTGACTAACGTCCCCCGTCCCACAATACACAAACTGATGAAAGAAGTTGCTCTTCTAAAAAAACAACGATCCGACTTCGGTCAATCGACAACTCTGGACCTATTGTTAGCAAAACTTTTAAGAACATTAGTTTACGATGTGTAGCAGAAAAATGAAATCCCAACTATTGACGTGATAGACAGAAAACTAAAGGAAATGGATTATCATCTAAAATATATCAAAAGAACTTTAGGAACTTGGCTGAGAAAAATTGTATTTAAATATCAAACTATTAATAAACGCATTATGAATATGGAAAGCAGACGAATAGAGGATTGGCGAGATTCATATCTAGAAGAAATAAAAGAACTCAGAAGGGAAAATAGACCAATTTATTATCTAGATGAAACTTGGTATGATACTCATGACACCGTAAAAAAAGGATGGGCTCATGGATCTAGGAAATGTCAACCAATCTCATTGCCCTCTCGGTTGATTATATTATACTGTGGATCAGTTGATGGATGGGTTGATAATACATTGAAACTGTGCGGAAAAGACATGGAAGAATGGAACGTGGATTACCACAAGAACATGGATGAAGAAATATTTGAGGAATGGTTTGAAAATACCCTAATCTAAAATTAAACCGAACAGTATTATTGTTCTTGATAATGCGAGACAATTTTATAAAACAAGAGATCTATTAAGCTGGAGTTACAATATTTTTTAATGGAACATGATCTCTATTATGAAGAAAATTATAATAAAACACAACTCTTGGAAGTCCTGCAATTAAAAAATTATGAGAAGTAGTAGACACTGTAGCGGAGAGATATGGCCACAAAGTGTTGAGATTATCGCCATATTTCTGTATTTCAATCCGATTGAATTAATTTGGTGTAAATTGAAGAAAAATGCAGAAACGGAAATACTTTTCCGAAATTCGATAAACAAGTCGTAGAGTTAATTCAAAATGAAGTGTCGAAAATTAAAAAGGAAGATTGGAAAAAAATAATTGGGTAAGTAATTGCAGTTGATGATTATTAAAAAATTGCTGAATGTCATATAAGTGGTGGAAATAAATTTATTATAAATTTGAACGAGGATATTTCATCTGAAAATTAAGAAGAGGGTAAGAGAGCGATGATCCAGAGGAAGTGAAGTGATGTGAAGTGAAGAAGTGAATTTTGTTATATCAACTGTATTATTTATTTCCGTTTCTGTGCTTTCGTTGTTCAGTGCTTGAGAAATATTCTTTTCCAAAATGTTATTATTTATTAATATTGTTTTTTTTTTCATTTTAACAAAAATACGTCTTTCTGTTTTTATTATAGTAATAACTTTACTATTAGAATTTATTTTCAGTTTATTTATTGAGAAAAATATTTGTTTCTGTTACTACTTTGAGAGTATAATTGTTGTTTTTATTTTGTTTTTAAAGGTTTCTGTTACGTTTTAAATAATTTCTTTATTCTATACTAATATTCCATACCTATTCTTTCCTGGCAAGAAGTGCTCATACCTCCTCGCGGTTCTTGCTAGGTAATAACAATTTATATTTAGCGAACTCGAATACTGTAATTACAATATTTTAAATTCGATATTTTCTTTTTTCTACAATTGGTAAATTGTTGCTAGCTAAACTGAGCACAAAAACCTGTACTGACAAAGTAAACAAGCAAGCAATACAGATAAATCCAGCTCTGGGTTCTGTAGAGTCTTGCCCCGCAGCTCCCGTTACTAAAGCTGTTTCTCCTATTATACCTACATGGCTAAGCAAATATGGAAGATTAGTATTTCTATTAACTTTATCTTTAATTAATGATTCTGTTAAATCATAGTGTAAGCCTATAAGATAAAATAATTAACTACCTTATTTATGTTTTTAATGCTAGTGATTACTACAGGTTGAGTAACATCGAGTAGTAGTTATAATGATTGCAATGAATACGTAAGTGAATTTTCGAGGAAAAATTATTATCGAACTGGTGAAATCAATTTGACTGTAAGCGAAGGGGTGTTTATTTAATTTCACTGCCACTGTGCCAGCTGTCAATTCCACGTTAGCTTTAGGGCATTTCATTAGAAAAAGGCAACCAAATTACATAGGTAAATCTATTAAGTCTGCAATTTCAGTTCTATTTTATTTCATCTATTATAGAGGGGCTCATGAAATAATAGTTTATTTTCTTTTTACGCGACGTAATTAAAAGTGGAGAAACAATATGGAATGAATTTTTTCGCAAAAACTTTCGGAGACCTTGATTTATTTTTTTAATATCACACTTTCCTTAGTACACATTCCTGAAAATTGTCTAAGAACTAAGACAAATCCACTTTACCGGGGTGCCCACGAGACCAGGTACCCCCCCCCACTATTTTCTTAATTTTCAAAATAAAAATTTGCTTAATCCTAAATTTCCTAAAGTTCTTTATTTGGCATTTTGTTATTTGCTTAGACATTTTAAATAAGAATATACTCATACTTTCTGTTAATTACTGACAAAAATGTTAAATCTTCATTGTCATCTCGAACTTCAAACTACAGATCCATTTATGGACCGATTTTAAACCTTAAAATTGTGATGGAAAGCTAATTTAAAGCTCTACCGAAAACATATAAAAATGTACCGGACGCTATTTAAAAATTGTGAGTTTTGGCCGTTTATTTTTTATAAAATACTTATTTAAAAATAAATGCAATAAATTAATTAAATTGCCAAAATAATCATTTATTTTGGGTGAAAAATATTTAAAAATACCTTTCATTAGCTATTTACTAAGTATTATAACTTTTAATAATATGATTTTCATGACCACTTACTAATTACATAAAATTCCTTTTTCAATGTCATTTCTGATTTGATTTTCATTTTAAAAAACCATTATAAAGGTAACTCAAACTTCAAAGAAGATTAAAAAAATATAGAGGGTACTAAAATAAAAAAGTTACTAGTACTTCCGATTAAAGCGGAAGTGTATTTTTGGGTCTGGTTAGGTCAAACAATGTATTTTTATGCCAAATATCATGCGCCCTAATTTCAAATGTTTGTCTTGAGAAATAAGTAAAATAGTGGGGGGCGGCCTGGTGTGGTGGGTGCTCGGTATACATGGTGACTAAACAAATGGGATGGAACACAGTTCAACTACAGATTTCTGTCATAAGAATATGATGATTTTCTTAATAAAATATTAGTCTCATGTGAAGCACACAAGACTCCATATCTCTTATTGAATTCCTGTGAGGGAACAGATATACTTATCAATTTATTTATATTCAGTATGTCCCTAATTAAGGACCGATGTATTGCTCCCTTGTTTATTAACGGAAATTGAACAATGGTTAAATGGGGAAAGTTTTGAAGATTTTTATGGCCACTTCGAATCTGTTTTCAAATTTTGTCTAACTTAGTTTTGAATAATTTTGAAAAAAACGCCTTCTCTGTTTTCTCCATAACTTCTAAATAATTATTCATACTTTTGAAAATTTACACATTATTAGAACACTTTCTAAAAGTACGTCCAACAGTGGAAGCAAAAATTATCCATCTACACTTGTTATGTTTCTTATGGTCGCCATCTTGAACTTTTCATTGATTAAATAACGTTTTTATGGGCTTTTCAAAGATGTATATAATTTCAAAAATAATTATTATTGTGTCTAGGTACTGTTAATTGATAAAAACTGTTTTTCTACAAGTAAGCCTTGACAAACTTTATTATTTTTATTTAGATAAGGAAATATTCCATTTTCTAAATTACATCTGATCATAATTATGAACTGCCTTGCTGGAAACAAGCAAAACAACCAAAAGTATTTATTTAGTATCAACTAGGATACATCAATAGATCTTTTTGATGACACAAGACAAAATGCATCCAATAAATTATTTATTGTGGCATTTCCCCAAAAAAATTAAGAGTCATTGCTGTAAACTGTGGTTGCAAAAGTTATATTTACTGATTTTGTTATTATCTTGTGTTGTTTCTTTCTTTATTGTTATTGAGTTTCATTGTTAAGAGTCCCTTTGTGTAATTTTGTTGAGCTCATTACTTTATTTAATACTATTAGTAATTTTAAATTTTCTAATCAGGAGAGAACAGATATGCTTGGGATTTACTTTAAAGCCTATAAAACCACATCTGTTGCGTCCGGGAATTCTAGTCGAAGACTAAAATTTTGTGAAAGGTTCATCGAAAAATGCCATGAGGACTGAGAGTTTCCATCGAAAGTACCGTGGATAGGTGAGACAAACTTTACATATTGTGGAGTTTTTGATAAGCACAACTGTCATCATTGAAATATCGACAATTCGGATTTAGTAAGAAAAAGACGATTTCCACAAGATTCGGGTTTAATATTTGGTGTGGCATGTTAGGTAAGCTTTTAAATTAATAATTAAGAAAACTATTCTGTGATAAATAAACGATTTTAGAAAACCAGTTGATCAAATCGTTAGTATTTGATTATACTTTAAAAATAAAGAATAGCATTTGGAGATATTGCGGGAAGGAGTGATGATATACAAAATGCTATGCAACGAGAAGGTATTCATGAAATATGGTTCTGGCAAGATGGTTGCCCTACACACGACACAAGGACAGTGACACATTTTTAACAGAAAATTTGAATGATCTGATCATATAAACAATGGACCTATCCAGTGGACAGCGAGGTCACCAAATATTACACCTCTGGAGGCACGAAAAAAATAAAATTTACGACTTTGATCATTTCGAAAACCACGAGCTATTAGAGGAAAATTTATTAGGTGCCTTAGTTTCGGTTAAATGCATTACTTTATTAAGGACAACCTATTCACTACTGAAAAGATGCGAGATATATGTTCAAGAAAATGGGGGACATATCGTGCAATTTATTTAGTTATTAATTTCAAAACTTTCTCAATTTGTCCAATCATTACAAATAAAATTTTCTGTTCATTTACTTCTATTATAATTAGTGTCTTCTCTTCGAAAAATCTGGTTAACTAAAATTTTCTTATTTGCTTATTTGCTTCCTTCATAAAAAATACTTCTTCTTTTTATCTGAAATCTTGCATCGTAAAATTGGATGAAAGTGTGAATTTTCTCTGTTCGTGGCCTATTGTTGTAAACCTGTTTTTTTAATTGTTGCTATCTCATCATAGAGTTTTATGTAGTTGTGATACGTTTTTGAAAAGTGCATGAAAGGGGCTCTTAAATCAATGAAAAATTCAAGATGGCAGCAATAAGAAAACGAAAGTTGGTGTGGAAACAAGTGGCGATAGCTATCACTGTTAGATGTATTTTCAAAAAGTGTTCTAATAATGCAAAACCTGTATAAATAAACGGTTTATGATTAAGTTATGGACGAGACAAAAAAGGAAAACTCCGTTTTTTGAAAGGAGGCAGTAAAAAAGATGGTCAGTTTTTGACCAATGGACGGCAAGTAAAATAATTATTGCATTTTATATTTTTTATTGTGTAGAATTCAAAAATGACAGGAAAAATTTCATACGAATGGACCAATCCGAAAACTAAGTGCATATGGTGATAACTGATAAGTACATAATTATTTCACTCTGTAAATCAGTCATTATCTTCATTTTCCTCATTTTCGGTTGAATAATCTGCAATAATTTTCATAAAGGAGTGGCCAGGTAAATGTATCTTTTTTTACAGAAATCGGACATAGCCAAAATACCAAATACTCATTGTGACGTGGTAGTAAGAACCAACAATACGTCGACCCACTTTACATTCACAAAAATGAGCTAATATGGCCTAAATGCCTGAAAATTGCTTTTCGATAAGCATTTTTAAATAAAAATTATTAAATTCAATTAATTGAAAGTCAAGTATGATAAAAATAATCACAAATTGTCAATCAACAATCATTTGAGAATGTTCCCAAACTGTCATATTTTTGTTGATTATTATTTTTGAATTCTACGGGATAAAATTATCGAAAACAACCACTATTATACTTGCCGCCCATTGGGCAAACATTGGTCATTTTTATACCGCATTCTTACTCAAAAACTAAAGATGCTACATAAATATTGAAAACAGAATCGAAGTGCTATGAAAATCTGTAAACCTTTCCCCATTTAACCATCATGCTATCTCCATTAATAAGTGAGATAGCAATACAACCATCCCCAATTTGGGACATATACTTTTTTTTCAACAAGGTCTATAAATATATTAATTATATAGTTCAGCGATGGAGTTCGTAAATATGCATTCCCGTATAACTCTATTAATAATAAATAAAAAAATATAAATACTGGTAAAAGTGTGTATTCATTAAACATTTTAGGTTAGTTATACATTTTATTTTATCTGTCAGTTTGCTGTTAATTTTCTTTAATGATATTGTGAAAATAGACACCTCATCCGTCCATAATGTATAACAATATGAAATTGCTATTCTATGTTTTACGCATACTTTTTGCACACATTACTGTAAAGAGAAATTTACTAAAGAAAAACAGTGACAAGCCACTGTAGAGTTTATTTAATAATTCTAGAATCAATCTGGTCGTAAAGCAGTAAGTTATGGATGATCTTCCCTTTTTCAGCATCCCAGCCGACCACTAGAAATCCACCTAGCGATGCAGCAAGTGGTTCTAAATGCGCTACAAGCGAATCTTCCAGAATGGATCAGTGGAGGAGAGTTGGGTGGAGAAATAGATCTTAAGAGAAGAATTCGGATACGGTATAATATGAAGTTTTATGTTTGTTTATAAATAAATGACTATATACATCAGGCGTACAAAGTTAAATAAACTTCATAGATAGTTGTTTTTCGTTATGTTGCGGATACACGGATACATGTATATCAAGTTAAATGTTAAAAAAATGTTTGAAGGAATTTGAGTTGTTTTCTTATGTGAAAAAGAAAGGATATTGAATAAAGTGAATGATAATGAAATGGTTTTGAATTTGTTTTAAATAATAGATGTGTTTAATATAATGAAGCTACAGGAAGCTTCTATTGAACATGTGAAAAAAAAACTTTGTAATTAGATTTAAGTTTAGTTATATAATGAAAAGTGAGAGAAAAGGTGAAAAGGACAGCGTAGTGAAATAGGATGAAGGGTATATGGATGTGTAGGTTAAAGTACAGAGAAGAGGACTAGAAAGGAGAAAAAGTGGTTCATGCCATATCAAGAAAAAAATAAAAAGAGAATCTAAATTTGTACAGAAGATGACGTTGACATCATTATAGAAATTTGGATACCGGGAGGAGTTGTCCGGGAAAAAAAGTAAATAGAAAAAAAAAGAGAGTTCCCTTTTCTGATTTAAAAGCAGGCACACGTTTAATTTCAGCTCCTGAAAAAATTGGAAATTATAATCAAAATCATAGAAATTTACATTTAATTTGAAGAACATTACAAAAGTAACTTACAAGAAGCAGAAAATAACAAATTTCATATAAAGAAAGCGTGGAAGAAAATAGTATTATAATTTTTAGCAAACAAGCCACGAAATTGTTATTAAATAGGAGAGAATTGCAAAGCAGATCAGTTTCCAGACAACCAGCACACATAGGAGGTAAAAGGCAAAAGTG
Organism: Rhamnusium bicolor; assembly: GCA_029963845.1. Classification (NCBI taxonomy): domain Eukaryota; kingdom Metazoa; phylum Arthropoda; class Insecta; order Coleoptera; family Cerambycidae; genus Rhamnusium; species Rhamnusium bicolor. Next base: position 60,216 of record JANEYF010004142.1, read on the forward strand.
ATTTGACAGCTGAAATTTAAAAGGATTCAGGACGCATATCATAATATTTATTATCAATTTGATCAATTTAAATTTGTTTAATTCTTGTTTAAATATAAAGCATTTCATTATCTGACCACGAAATTTATTTATAATTGAATAAAAAATGTATTGCATTCAGTAAAGAATAATTTGGCACCTGCTGAGGCTAACATTTGAACCCGGAACCATGTTACTTGTGGAACTTGTCACAGAGCAAATTCTAATTAACTTTATTACCACCACAACATTAGCCATTCTCTGCCGTTGTGTGCTTTTTCCTAGAATTCTACTCTAACCTCTAGTTTGTTATTTGAATTGGTTAACAGTAACTAATTATTAACATCGTTTCCTATTTCTGTCATTCTGAAAATTCTGTTGGATGTCTTTATCATTTATTTCCTTTGATCGCAACTTTCAGTCTGTCTCAATTTTAACTAGTGAATGGGTTTCTCTCTGACTATGTCTTCTGAGTAAGTACAGACTAGAATTATTATACACGTCTATTGTGTTTTCATTCATAAATTCTGAACCAACTATCGTAAAATGGAAGCTTAAACGAACAGATAGTTACTAGATGAAGATGAAATTAAGTGAAATGCCTCACAGGTATTGAAAAAAGAAAATTGGAACTTAGTCTCAATTACCTCCTATTTAATGCGATATAATGAGTAAAAATAAATGCCAACTTTCTCATTCTTTGTTCAACTAATATTCCTATGACAACTTATAGTTCATATAATATTAAAAAAAAATCTCGATCATTTCCAAGAAACATAATATAATAATTTGCACGCCGCTGAGTTCGCATTTCGTCCTGACGTATTCCTTTGCCCATTCCATCCTTCGCTATATTTCTGTTGTTCTTTGTGTGACCCTAAGCTCCTTCTTTTTCATTGGACCTTCGTAGGACTAGTTTAGCAGCTCTTTGTGCACAACAGGCCAAGCGTTCCTAAGGATTATCCAATTTGCAGAAGGATAATAATAATGCGTGGGAGGTATTATACTATTTTCAAAATATAGAAATAGGTAATAAATATATTATTTTTATTACTTTCATTATATTTATACGATTATACATTTCTTATTATGGTTTATCCTCGTGTTTATCCAGCCACTACACATTTGCTTCTAACACTCTTAAAACAGAATTACTACTAAATTCAGTTGTTTAGAGACAAATAAATACACGATAGGCAATAGTAGGCAAAACGTAAAGCACGTAAGATGCAACAATTAAGTTAGCATTATCAGGAGATGAATAAAACTTTGTAATCACACATAATGGTTGGTGAAACAGCTTTAGAAAAATTTTTTAGAATTTTGGCAAAACCATACTCGCGTTTTACATAAATGTTTGAAAACGTTGGACAACAAATTTGAAAATGATTCGAACAAAACACAAACTCTCTAATTTTCAGAGTCACTTCGGTTAATACATTTTTAAGAATTGCCAAGTTTCAAGAAAAATTGTAGCATATGATTACTGTGGATCAAACTCACAACAGCTACTCCAACAATAGTTTCATGAAAAGAATCATTGTTGTAACAAAAATAATAGTTTATATTGAACATCAGTTAGAGGCAAGAATGCATCTCTGTCTTATAGCCTAGCGTTTCAATGTTGCCGAATAGAATATTTGGCAGCTTCATTGATAACAAAATGAATCACTTGACCACTTGAATGCGTCAACATTTTTAAAGATGAATAGAGGCGAGGCTGACGATTTTATTATGAAATATAGCAAAGACCCATTTATTATCAGGCAAGAGAAAAAATCAGTAGTAGAGTTAAAAAATACGAAAAAAAAACTTACTTGAACTGAATAAATTGCGTATGCCCACAAAATAACTACTTTTGGTCACACTAATTCCGTGTCAGAATTATTTCACTTGAAGGCATTAATATAAAGATAACAAAAAAAAACTGATGACCATAGTTCTTGTATTTCCGATTCATAGAGTAAGCCTATTGGGAATACCATGTAGTGTATTGAATAGGCTGAAATATAGGTAACAGAAGAAAAAATTAATAATGTTTTGAATTGTTGGTGACATGCTCAGATTGAAAACTAAAAAGTTTCCAACCCTAAAGGCCGAGCTTCACCCCCTATCCCTCAAGAAAGTTGGATTTTTTGCGGATTTATCTAATTTTTTAGCAAAACGGTGTTCTATACGAAGAAAAGTTTAGAATAAGAAAATGTTACTCATTAAATTTTCCATAAAAAAAGATCCTTATAATATTTTTGATCTAATAGATTTCGAGTAAGAGGATGTTTCATCTCACAACTAAAATTTGCAATTCGCACTAGATTTTCTCCAAAACAGTTTTTCCAACGCTTACAACGCATACAACGAAATTTGTAGAGCGAAGTTTTTTTTATAAGATGATGGTACCATTTTTTTGGTTTTCTGTTTTTGTTTTTTTAATTAATTGATTCTTTAATGCGTAATGAACGCAACCGCATCTTTAATTGTAAAATTTCTACTTCAGAAAATTAATATACTTTTAAAACTTTAGTGACATATTTACAAAGTAAATAAATCCAAAAAGACAAAATGATTTTTTAACCCTAAGTGACGAGCTTCACCCCTATCCTCTCAAAACTATTATTTTTTGGCTTTTGAAAATTTTTAGCGAAAAATGTCCCGAATATGCGAGGAAGTGCAAAAAAAGGAAAAGGACAGAATTTTCCATAAAGAAGGAACTTATCATATTTTAATACATTTGAGTTAAAGGTTGCTGAAGTAGGAGTATGTTTAAAATTAATTTGCCCATTATTGAGTATCAAAAGCAAAAGTAGTTTTCGTTCTATTATTCTTCTATTTTTTTTTTAACACGCTTTTATTAACTTCCTTGTATGTTTGTTTGTTTGTTTGTAACCGACTCTTTGGACTCGATTTTGACCCACTTTAAACGGACAGATTTAATTGAAACTTTGTACACTTACGAAGAACCGGTAACAATACAATAATTTGATAAGTTTGTATCATTATCCTGATCAGGATCGCCAGAATTAAATAATTTCCTTTCCTCACGTATCCTCTGCGTGAGAGCAAGTGGTTTATTACTGTTAGTATATTCCGTGATTTTCAGTTCGTTCGAAGGACGAGCGGGCTGAGGCACAAGTCTCAGTCGACGCGAAACGACGGCCTCCTCGGGCGTAAGTTCAAATCTCGTCTATGGTTGAAAAAAAAATATATTTTTTTTTCAGAAGTATCTGTTGGATCGTAATATGTTATAATATCAGCATCAATAAGCAATATAAATATAGTTTAAAAAAAACTAAAAAACACGCTTTCATAGCACATCAAATTAAAAAGTGAAAAATAAATATAGTTTAAAAAAACTAAAAAACACGCTTTTAAAGCACATCAAACTAAAAAGTGAAAAATGATTATTAATATAAACTGAAAACAATAATAAACGAAAAATACTAGTATTATTGTGAAAAAAAGCGTGGGGCGCTTTGTGCCATATTTTTCATGTATCGAGCAACCCACGCTTTTTTTCTCAATAATACTAGTATTTTTCGTTCATTATTGTTTTCAGTTTATATTAATAATTATTTTTCACTTTTTAGTTTGATGTGCTTTAAAAGCGTGTTTTTTAGTTTTTTAAACTATATTTATTATTAGTGTAAACGAAGCCTTTTCCTTTACTGTCAAAAAGTTCTGTAGGTGCGCTAAAAGCTCTACCTCAATGGTGGTGTGGAACACTGTTTCACTTAAAATATAGCAAAAATACTCCTTTTGTGTGAGGGTAGCGCTAGAGCTCGCCCCTTAGAGGTGGGAACACTTTTATTTTTAAATTTTACTTACTTTGTAAATATGTTACTAAAGTTTTAAGATGGTTAATTTTCTGAAATTAAAATTATAGATTTAAAAAAGAATTAAGTAGCCAATTGAAAAAAAAATGCAAATAAGGGGTACAACCATTTTATAGAAAAATGAAATGCTTTATAATTTAGTTTTATGCATTGTAATCGTAGGAAAAACCGTTATCGAGAATACTTAGCGCGAATTATAAATTTTAGTTATGAGCTGATACGTCCACCTACTTCAACGGCCTCTAGCTCAAAATCTAGTAGATCTAAAAAAAATATGATAAGGATCTTCATTATAGAAAATTATGTTTAATATTTTCTCTCTATACCTTTCTTCATGTAAGACACTGTTTTGCTAAAAAAATTCGAAAATCTGCAAAAATGCAACTTTTTTTGAGGAAATAGAAGGCGAAACCTGCCCTTTTCGGGTAGAAATTTTTACCTAAATTCTAAACATGTCATCAAAATTTCAAAACATTATTACTTTTCTCTTCTAAAATGTCTGTTTTTACAGACAAATATTAAGAAAAGCGGAGAACTTACGAATAATTTTACGGCATGTTTATAATTGCAGAAATTTGGTTCAAAGAAAGTGGTTAAGAATTAACTTGCTACGCCTCTTCCTTATCTTTTTACTTTTAGGATAATTGGTTTGTGGATGTTACAGTTATTGTAAGCTATTGAATACTAAATTTTACAAATCTACCCCGTGTAAAATATGACCTAAGGTTACGGGTTAGCAAAAAACACTCAGCTAGCTGTTTTTGTGTGTCGAGGAGAGCATTGTGGGTGTCGGAAAAGTGGGCGCCAGATGACGTAATAGGATCAGGAAGAAGAAGAATAGATTAAATATACGAGGTATATTCCACACACTACTTATTATCATATAATATAAACAGGCCCGCGCCTAGCTTTCTCTTAGCACCCTTGTACATTTTAATATATTTCACCCCCAATTTTCATAAGGCTGATACATGGGTAAAGGTACAGGTAAAAAAATAAGTAACAGAATGAAATACATATAATAGATTGCAATTGCTTTTTATATTTTTTTCTATCAATATACATTTTATTCGCTAGCTATATTACCTTTTTTTCTATTGTTGCCTTTTGGCGTGCACCGTCCGACTGTGCCCTTATATACGGCGTGGGTCTATATATAAAACACATAAGTAGAGAGAAATCGAATAATCGAAAAGATACAAAAATATAAACAGTAAAGTTATGCCTTGATCCTAAAAAAACTTATCACACGGTTAGAAATGGGTTAGTGTGACTTTGGGATAATTTAGAATAATACAATTTAGAGCTAACTGGCTCTATTAGTGCCAGTTTTGCTACAACGTAGTATGGTCAGAAAGATAGTAACTTAAATAAATATAATTAAGTGCTAGCTTGCACTACGAAAATGTATAAAAATATACTATACGAAAAGGTATAGAAATATAATCGCTTACTCGAACTACAAGCGCCAACTTGCTACAACGTAGTATGATCAGAAAGTAAAGTAATCTAAATATAAACAAGTACTATGAATAAATTTTCCCTATCATACAGGTAGGTTTATATCACAATATACAGCGTACTTTGAAAGTAAGTGGCACGCTCAATGTATCAAGTTTGAAATCGAGAATAAAGGCAAAAGGCAACTTTACTTGAAAAACAATACGTAACCGTATCGACAGTTACAACAGAAGATATTTATGCTAAAAATATAATTGTCAAGGACAAGTTCACTGACAGGCAGAAGGCAACTTCACTCTCAAATGAAATCGAGAAATCGTGCATAAAGGCGAAACGTAACTTACTCGAAAAACAATACGTAACAGAATCGATAATTACAACAAAAGGTATTTATACTAAAAATGTAATTTGAAAGGGCAATTCTCTGACAGTACAGGCAGACGGCAACTTCACTCTGAAATGAAATCGAGAAATCGAGTATAAAGGCAAAAGGCAACTTTACAATACGTACCTGTATCAGTAGTTACAACAAAAGGTATTAACATTAAAAATATAATTGTCAAGGACAATTCACGGACAGTACAGGCAAAGGCAACTTCACTATCTAAAATATAACTTAAAAGGTAGACAAGAGACAACTTATCGAAATCGAAAAAATAAAGGCAAAAGGCAGAACTCCATACGAAAATATTAAACCTATCAATAAATAAAAAAGGAATTACTGAAAATTTAATTTGTCTAACTTGACATTTTTCTAAAATAACATTAAAAAAATTGCAATTTAACACGGGGACATCATTCACATCAACTTCTTTCTACGTTATCTCTTAATTATTCATATATGATATTAAAATTACATAAAAAACTTTTACAACAAGAGTTTACAAAATGGAAAATTAATGTTTTATTTACAATATATCAAATATTGGACTCAAGTTCTCATAAATTAATGTATGGTTCGCTAAATCATAAAGAATTTTGTAAATTTTTTAGAAGGCAAAAGTAAGGGACAAAAATATTCTACTTATCTTGTACTTTACTCCACGATGAGAAATGGTTAGTGTCCACATATATTCAACCCCCTCTAACTTCGTCATTTATGAACATATTTCAAAAATTTTATAAACCAAATTATAGAGTTTTTTCAATGATTTCAATGTGTACTTTTAGAAAAATAATCTCGAAATGAAAGAAAACTTTATTTAATGAAACAAAGTGATCCACCATATATTCACCCCCCTCTAACTTCGTCATTTATGAACAAATTTCAAAATTTTATAAACCAGATTATAGAGTTTTTTTCAATGATTTCAATGTGTACTTTCAGAAAAAATACATCTCCGAAATTAGAAGAGATACGAACATAGACTTTTTTTTAATGGAACACAATATTTTGTTTGAAAATCAGATTCGCTGTTTTTTTCTGATTTCAAATATATATATTTTTACATATTTGTGTTTATTAGTTTTGTTGATATTGCCCAAATAATCCTTTTATTTTATTACATAAAATCGTCCGCAGAACAATTGAACATAAGTAGGCTTTGATATTTATTGAGACAATTACCTATTGCAGATATGTCAAATCATTATTTACCTGACAATTTATTCAATTATTGCTTGCACAAAATCTATATTTTAAAAACATATTATTCAATCCAAGTAAGAATGGACATTTTCATGGTGTATGTAAAAAATAATTCAATTCAAAAGCTGCCCACCGAGAATATCGGCTTTTATATCCAGATCGTCCAGTTTCTGACAAAAACACAGTCAAATACGTGTGAAATAAGGTGGCAAATTATGGATTTTTGGCAAATAGAAAAAAATTAAGAAATATTAATGCAGACCGAGAGTTACAAGATTTATTATATTTTCAAGAAGATCGCCATCATCATCAGAGATGCCTCAAGCGATATAGGTATTCCTTATACTATAATACAAAGAACACTACATAAATATAAATATACTAAAAGTATATTAAAATCTTTGAAAAAAACCTCTATAATTTGGTTTTTGAAATTTTGAAATCCGTTCATAAAAAGTTGGAGGGGATTTATGGTGGATCACTCAGTACATCGACTAGGTAGAACACAGGGTTTATTTTCCTAATCTGTCTAAAAAAGACTGTGCTTAAAAAGTTACCAAATAAACTGTACCAAAAAAATCTAAATAAAGAAAAATTTATCGTAGTAGAATTATTTTCAATTTAATGGAAATATAGCTTTACCCAATTGGTATAATAAGATTTTTACATCTCATTAATTTGAGTTAAATTAAACTTCAAATCCATACAAGATGAACATTTAACCCAATTATTAAATATTATTTATGACGAAAAGTAAAGCATGGGTCTCGCTCCTTTCTCGAGACATGTGTTTCTAATATCACGGCAGGGGTCGACAATCGGATATCTGCGGATGAAAACATTGGCTCAAATAACTCAAGAAATTGGCTTATTATCTTTATTAAATGCAAACATATAGTTGTTGACCTTAAACTCTTAGTGAAAATCATACGAATATTGATTTTTAACAAAAAGAAATAGGAAAAGACAAACGGTCATTGAAATTCGGGAGTACGACGAAACTGATAATTCTATGCTCATTACATGCGTACATACGCCATTGCATTATTGTAGTCCAGTTAAAAATATTTAAATTCGTGGTAAAAATAACACGGTTCTTTAATCAGATTGAGGAAGCATTTTATAATTAGAAATCTATTAAACCTTTTGGACAAAAATGGTAATTTTTTTTAATTTTTCAGTTACTCAATTGTCATATTGTAATAATTTCTGTTTTTACTTATTGTAATGTTTCACGGCGCATTTATTATGTTTACTTTAATTATAAATCTGAACATTAACTTTATCGGTTGCTATCTCATATTTTGAGTAAAAATGCTTTCTAAAGAGTTTCGGTTCTCTATCTCTTGAAATATCGATTCCTAGAGAATACCAAATTTCATTTACAAAAGAAAATAACAAAACAAAATGTAGTAACAAAAATTCACCTGTATCAAGTGTGTAAAAAATTTCTTATGCATGAGAAAAAATCAATCTGAATCTGAAGAAGAATCTGTAGATTGACATAATTGCTAGCTCTTTTTCCTTAGCAGAGACAGTTATGTCAACGTATTATGACTTTATAACCGACAAGCACTTGCCTGTCACTCTGTGGTTCCGCGGAATTATTTTCGGAAGCGGAAATACTCCCAGTTTATTCAGGTATTAGTGCGTGTCGGTTCTCCATGCGTAAAAATCACTTTTGAAAAACGGGTAGTTGTATTACTTGTGTTTAATGTTAATGTTACCTAATTTTCTTTCATTATTAAGAAACATAGTGAGTGATAAGTGTATCCCTCTGATGGTCAGTGCTACTATCACTCAGACATCACAGCGACCTGCAAAGCAGGTACCTAGGAGTTTCGACCTCTAACCCTGGTGAGCTAAACTATATACTGAATATGATTTACAGGAAACAACTACTCAGCGGGCAAAATCCGCGACCTGCATTGAATTAAACCTGTAAATCTTGGCAAACCAGGCTAGCCTGGTTTGCTATTGTTATTTGTCTTTTCCATTACTTATGGCATACTGACGAGAACATAAGAAGTTCGAAACAGATCTATGTCTAGTGAGGAATTGACAAATGATCTTAGCTACTAAACAAGATTTGCAGGTTTAATTCAATGCAGGTCGGGGCTTTTGTCTGCTGAGTAGTTGTTTCCTGCAAATTATATTCATTATTAAGAAATTTCAAAATCTAAACCTAATCCCAAATACGAAAGAAAATAATGCAAAAACATGTATTTACGAAACTACGTAATGAATGTGAATTTATTCTCTATAACACACGTCTACACGTATTATTAGAATTGTTTCATCGAAAAACTCGATATCAAGTAAACGGAGGGTCGGTCGTAGAGAAGAGGGACAAAAACCAATCGACTCAGTAATGATCTGAAAGCAGTGAAAGCATGAATATATCATTTCCATTTCTGAACCAGAAGCCAAGAATTTAGGCTACCGCCTTTAAAATGACACTTTATTAAATACATCTAATCTGTGCACTCGTAACTAATTCACAAAAAACAACAAATGGCATATGTATACCCTTATTTACTATAATGAAATTTAAAGAACATAAAGCAACTGTCAAACAAACAGTGACGTTACAATTTTTTTTTAAACAATTAATGAAATTGAAATTTAGTTGAATATTTTCTACTACTTAAAATAAATAGATCTTTATACCACGTGTCTCGTGATTATAGTCACCAAATACAGAGTCGTTTCTTTGATGAATCTGTCACCGTGTGTTGAAAATAAATGCATATTTAACAAACAGATAAAAGGGATTCAGCTCGTTGGAAAAACGTATCACACAATTATATTTTTAACAATTATAGTTAAAAATATAATTGTGTGAGAAAAATAACTAAAAATATAATTCTATGAGAAATATAATAAGACTTTTTATATCATCCCGTCATATAAAGAGAATTAGTAATTAGTCATTCACTGCGTTTACATACATAACGAAACTGGGAGATATTTTGGCTTAATTAGCCAATAAAAAAAAACGGTAATAACATATGCCAGAGGCAGCCTGGGTTTTACTCGGACAAAATGAGAATTTAGATTGTAGGACATAATCGTGAGGGTTTTGTGCTTTATATTAATCACCATTAAAGAAATTTCGAGGACAAGCATGCTTATAAACGGAAGTTTTCGGTTTAGAATTTCTAAGTTCTTTTAGGTTTAAGAATATATGCAACTTGTAAGTGATGCCATCTAGAAGTATTGCAGTTATAAGAAACAAATTAGAAGGAAGACAGATATACAAATCATAATGTTTTATTTTATAAATATATACCATCGTGGTTTTATTTTTGAGCTGATGCAGTTATATATGGGTCAATTTTTAAAAGTTCCGTGTTTCAGTGCTCAATTAATATATGAAAACAGATTCAATTTATTCATTCACACTTTCCTAAAATGTTCTAAAAATATTAAAAACCCAATTTCATAAAACAATCAATAGCTGTACAATTCCGTATTTGGGATCTATATATCAAGAATAATATTTCATCATGATATCCCATTTGAATATCCATGGGATTTCCGCAATTTGAATTACTATGGGATATAAGTTAATCAAGTTGTCCAGATGCCTCAGGGTTACATTTACGGGACAATCCAAAATAAGAATTACTGGGACATATATAATTTGGGACAGCTTAAGATATCTTGTACTGCCTAGAAAAAGCACACTTATTGTTTTATTGGGGCTTTTGCCGGCTAAACCAGAAAGCACCTATTATACCTTTGACATGTAAGTTGTCTAATAAAGATTCATTA